>CM053029.1:147465915-147903415 GCA_028564925.1 Lithobates sylvaticus | reverse complement strand
GGGTTAAGTAACACCTAGAGAGGCACTTGTAGTTTAATTCTACTGTTTTTATAGGAAAGGATGAGCAGTGTATTATTCTGAAAATTATTTCCACCCTCTTTCTACTACAGGGTACTCCAGTTTCTTCTTCCCATTTATTAACAAATGGCGGTACATCCATGTCCTCATTTATTAAAATTTTATAAATTCTAGATATATTATTTTTTGTGCTGTCGCGGATGCAAAGCCGTTCCAGCAGAGTATAGTCATTACCGTGGCGAATCGGGCGGGGGAGACATTCCAAAATGTGTTTCAATTGGCGTATTTCCAAGTGTCAATCACCATTAAATTTGTGTTCGTGGCTAACTCTTGATATGTACATAGTTTCCCATTTTTCATTATGTCCTTCAACTGTGCCTCTTTTTCTTTAATCCAATTCCCGCCAACCTCCCACCTACCTGGTTCAAAAAGTGAATTATCTTTCAAATATATTAAAGAGGAATTAAATTTCCATTTATTTCTTTTATAAAGATTATCCCATATTTCTAAAGTGACCCGTGTAATCTCGTGCGCGTTATTTCCTAGAGGTCTAAATTCAGGTGGATTCCATATATCATGTCCTAAATTCCTATTACTTGTTATATTTTCTAAACTAACCCATCTCTTAACGTTCCCTATTTTTGCCCACTCCATTACCCGTGAAAGTGCTATAGCTTTGAAATATTTTTCGAAGTCTGGGGAGGCAAGACCCCCCTGCTGTTTCCCCCTAATCAATATTCTTGCCGCAAGCCGCGTTTTTTTATTTGACCATATGAATCTGGAAATGATTTGTTTTAGAATTTTAAAGAACTCTTTAGAGACCACTATAGGGAGCATCTGGAATTTGTAGTTGATCCTAGGGGCCAGAAACATTTTCACTGCGTTGACGCGACCGATCCAAGAAAGGGGTCGAAGGGACATTTTACCGCATTCTTTCCTTATCTCGTTGAGCAATGGGAGATAGTTTATTGAAAAAAAAATTTTTGGGGAGTCTGCCAACCTTATCCCTAGGTATTTAATGTCTTCTCTCCAAGGGAAATTAAATTCATCGGAGAGTACCTTAGCCTCGTCTTTTTTTATGTTAATATTCAAAATTTCTGACTTGCTTTCATTAATTTTCAAATTTGAGAACTTACCATAAGTTTTCAAGATAGAGAGCAAGTTTGGAAGAGTAACCCGGGGGTTGGAGATGTAGAAGAGCACGTCGTCGGCAAAAGCTGCTAATTTGTGCTCCTCTCCACCTACTCTAATCCCGGTTATGTCGATGTTTTTACGTATTGAGGACAGGAGAGGCTCCAAAGATAATACGAACAGCAAGGGTGATAGAGGGCACCCCTGCCGCGTACCGTTTCGCATTACAAAGACTTCCGAAGGAAGTCCGTTGACATTTACCGAGGCTTGGGGACAGTTATATAGTGTCTTAATCCATTGCAAGATCCTAGGACCGAATCCCATAGATTCGAGTGTCGCCATCATGAATCCCCAGTCTACCCTGTCAAACGCCTTCTCGGCGTCGATTGACAGGAGTAGACTGGGGATCCCCAATTTTTTGGCCGCATGGATCAACAACAATGTCCGTACCCCGTTATCCCGGCCCTCCCTCCCTGAGATGAACCCGACCTGGTCCGGGTGTACCAGCTCGGCCATCCTATCTTTAAGTCTATTGGCCAAAACTTTTGCAAAAAGCTTTGTATCCGTATTTAATGAAGAAATCGGCCGGTAGCTTGAGCACAGTGTTCTATTTTTATTCTCCTTCAGGATGAGGGTAACTGAGGCCCTAAGGGACTCCGCCCCCATCAAACAGTCCACCCCCAGTTGGTTCCAAAGATGGCATAACCTAGGGACCAAGATGTCTTTGTATTTCTTATAGTATGTTATCGTGTAGCCGTCCGGTCCCGGACTTTTGCCGGCTGGAGTATCCTGTATAGCGGATAGAATTTCAGCCTCAGTAATTGGTTGGTCCATACTAAGTCTGTCATTCTCTGAAAGAAGTGGGAGTGAACTGTTTTTCAAAAATTCTTTTCCCTCCTCTCCTATACCCAAGGCATGCTGTCCACTCTGTCTGACATCGTACAAACCTTCATAGTACGTTCTGAATACTTCTGCTATTTCCTTAGAGGAATTTAACGTCTCACCCTTTTTATTTTGAATTTTTCAATAAAATTTATTTCTGTCTTTTTTTTTTTTTAGCATATTTGCTAGATGCTTACCAGATCTGTTACCTCCCAGATGCTTCTCTCTGTTGACTTTATGGAACCATTTCCTGGCATCAAGTTCTAATACCGCCTTTAATTCTTCTCTCTTATTAATCAGCTTGTAGAATATCTCATGATTTAAATTTCCTTCCCTTCTGTGTTCCCTTTCTAACCCCTGAATCTCCACCGTCAATCCCAAGATCCTCGCCTGTTTTTCTTTTTTTTTTCCTCGATCCTATTGCAATGAGGATCCCTCTTATATAGGCCTTATGAGCCTCCCAGAGTGTCACTGGTGATGTTTCTCCTGTATCATTGTCTAAAAAGAAAAATTAAATTTCCTTTTTAATTATCTCAGATGTTTCTGCGTCTAGGACTAAATCCTCGTTCAGACGCAAGGAGAACGGACGTCTAGGGAATTCAGGGATCCTCAGTGTCATAGAGACCGGGGCATGATCCGACAGTGTTGTGATTTCAATCTGTGAAGTGGGTGCATTTTCTAATAATTTATGGTCTATAAGAAAATAATCCAGGCGAGAATGTGTACCGTGGACTGGGGAGAAGAAAGTAAAGTCCCTTTCTTTTGGGTGTAACACCCTCCATATATCGATCAGCTGATTTTGAGATATTTTTTGTTTGAGTTTTTTTAGTTGGGTTCCATAAAGGACCCGTGATTTAGACGTGGTGTCGTAAGAGGGATCTAGACCTAAGTTCAGGTCCCCAGCCAAAATTACCGCCCCCATCTTAAAGCTTGACAGAAGGCCAAGTACCCTGCTCAAAAATTTAACCGTATTGGTATTGGGGCAATAAACGTTGGCAAACGTAAAGTATCTATCACCCAGCTTGCCCTTCAAAAAGAGAAACCTGCCTTCGGGATCTTCCAACCTGCCTGTCGGTGTGAATTTTATTAGTTTTGCGAAGCCTATTGCCACCCCCTTTGATCCCCTCAAGGGGGAGTCCCCATAGTACCAAGTTGGAAAGGCTTGAGAGTAAATTTTAGTATTGCCTCCACGGCTGAGATGTGTTTCCTGCAAGAATACAATTGACGCTTGGGATCTCTGGAGCTCTTTTATAATCTTAAGTCTCTTTATAGGGGAATTTATCCCTCTCACATTGTATGTTAGGAGTTTTAAATTGCCATTTTGTATTTTTTCCATATGGGTTGTCCTGTGCTCTGAATTATTTTACCTCTTTTCTTTGTTTCAATATCTGCAAGGCCCCTTCCCCCCCTCTCCCTTCTCCCACCCCCCTCCCCCCTTTCGGCCATCCCCCTCCCTCCTCCCTCCCCAGCCTCCCGGTCGTTTCCCGACCCTATGCAGACTAAGGGGCATTCTGCCAGAGACTCCCCTGTCTGCCTTACCCACCAGGGTGTTGCTCAATCACCGCGGCACTAATCGGGTCCCCCCGCCCCCCTCCTCAAAAAGAAGAAAAGAGGGGCGGGGGGACCCGACATGCAAGCCCAAGGACCCCCCCCCTACTGCCGGGCAGGACCTCCAACCCCCCCACCCACCTCCTGCCCCTGCCCCCATACCAAATCCCACCTCAACACCATACCCCTCACCCAGCTCTACACCATATCCATCAACCATCCCCTCTAAAGAGGGATAAAAAAAAAAAAAAAAGGAAAAACCCCAGAGGGGGGAAGACTCCCCCTACCCCGCCTCCCCCCTCCCTCAAAGAGCCTACTCCAATGCCCCAAATTGAGCCCTGGTCATTCTTCATTCTATTTCAATACACTTTAAGGGTCAATAATAGGGGCTACAACCCCCAGGGCCTGGCAAAAGTTCTGGAGATCATCCAGGAATTTCATCCGGACAGTCCTCCCGGATCTAATTACAATCAGTGATGTTGGAAACCCCCAACTATATTTAATATTTGCTGCTTTTAGAACTTCAAGTAGTGGTTTCAGCTATCGTCTACGTGCTAGAGTCCTAGCCGAAAGATCCGGAAAGATCTGGAGCTCCGTCGATTCATACTTTAAGGGAGGGCTACCTCTTAATTTTGTCCAAATTTTGTTTTTCCTCGTATGCATGAAATTTGATGATAATGTCCCTTGGGGTCTCCCGCTAAGACCTGTAGGTTTGCGAATGCGATGAACCATATCAATTTTAAGGGTCTCTCCTTCAGGCCTCCCCAATAGAGGGTTGAAGAGTTGTTGCATTTTAATCGTCAGGTCTTCTCCTTGCTGTTCCGGAAAGGATCTAATCCTAAGATTCTGCCTCCTGGTTTGGTTTTCTTGATTTTCAATTTGATATTCTAGATCTCGATGTTTGGTCTCTATTTTATTCATTTGAGTTTTGAGTTCTAGGATTTCTTGAGCTTGTATAACCACCAAATTTAGCAGCTGGCCCAAGTCTGATCTGACGTTCGTTATTTCGTTTTTAATTACCCTTTCTAGATTTGAGAACATTTCTAATATTTAAGTCTTTGTGGGGATGAGGGCCAAATTCCCCTGGTCCGAGAAAATACCAGCCGCACTGGCACCCCCCGATTCCCCAAGCTGCGTGGAGAGATCGGCTTGTTCTACTTTCTGGCGCTCAGCGTCTCGTTTTTTTTCTTTTGGGGCTTGTTTTTTTTCCATTTCTGGGCTTTTTACGCTAGTGTCCTTGAGATATTTTTGAATTGAGCTTGTGTTTAAACTTTCTTTAGGTGTCTTGGCCTCCACCCCCCTCTGGGATCTTCCTTTCATCTTTATTTATACTCCTCCAGATGGATACTGCGTTTGACCTATACTTTCTCGGTCAAGTTAAAACATAGTCAGCCGTGGGGGGGAGAAACAGCTACCACCTTCCGAGCCCCCCTGTATACCCTCTAGACATCGTATTAAATAGTCACCCCTTTTTCTGATTCGGTATACCCCGGGACAGTCTTTTTAGTTTATTTTCCAGTATTGAGGATATAACAATAGGGGGAGCCCAAACGCTGCGTGTCACAATATAGCCCGGTTGTTCCACTCATAAAATCCACTCCAGGGAGTATCCCTGGGTTACACAAAAGGAAACCGTAGGATATAATTTCATCAGTACCCAACATTCAAAGCATAGGTCGTCTCTTATACTGGCATTGAGAGGGAGGGGGACCCAGAGAGAGACACAGAACAAAAACCAATCTTCAAATTCAAAATTGCTTGGAAAGGTACTGTGTAAGTTTAGGCAGGTATTAAGTTCAATCTGTACGCCCTTATCATCTTGTCCCAACTTCTTAAGAGTGGCCTGCGGATTATACCGTTCTCATGCTTGATTATAGTACTTTCACGTGGTCTCAGGCCTATAATGTATATCCTTCTATTTATATCCTCAATAAGAGGGTCGAGTTTAAAGGAAAAGAAAAAAAAGAGTCCATACCTGAGGAGGGGTCTGCCACAGCCCTCCTGACCGTAGGATGCTGAAGGTTCCCTTCGTATGCAGAGTTAGAGAGGAGATGGGGGCGGTGGGGTTGCCAGCAGTGAAGAAATAGCAAATTATATCTCACGTATGGTGTGGCGGTGTGGTAGTAGAGGACCGCTGTCAGGGCGCCAAGCCAGGAGTTGGAGGCTGAACAGGAGACCGACGTAGCTGCAAACTCCGGCCGTCCGATCTGCAACCGTCCTGCCCAGACACAGAGCGCTTAGTCACTGCTGTTGCACGCCACTCCTAATTGGCCTTCCCGATGTCAGGGCTTAGGGAGGTAGGGCCGGTGCCGAGATGTCTGCCCACGGGAGCGGGCCAGGGGCGGCGGGGTCTTCCTCGATCGAGGCGGCGTGGGCTCTCACTACCACGCCGTCTCCGCTCTCCTGCCCTGGCCGTCCCGGGCCTCCGTCATGCCGCAAGATCAGGCTCCTCCCCCAGTGCTGACGTCTCCCGTCTCACGTCAGCATGATCCTGGGGGTCACTTTATTATTATTATTTATAGTATTCTAACACCAATCATATTCATTATATCGTTTGTTCATTATACCATTTATTAACTTTTTTGCACTGAAGTTATTTTTAAAATATACATATTTTATTGAAGAATTTTTTACAGGAAAACGCATTTCACATGCGTCCCTTATGATATGTGATATCAAGCATCATTTGTTTTTTCTTACATGTTTTTATATCATCACCTCCAAGGAATTTTATTCATTCTTTATATTATTTACACCATCACCTCTAAGGAATTTTATTTATGAAGACTCACTGTTTTGATTTTGTTTACAGTGATTGACGCCTTTCTGCACCTAGTTATTTATGCACAGGTTGCACTTTATTTTGACGCTTTTATCAGTATGATTCATTTATTCACTGAGCACTTTATATTGTATTTATATCTCATTTAAATTATTGTACAGTGCAACACTACCTTTTACTATAAATGTCCGATGGAGTCTACACACGGTCAGAATTTCCGACAACAAGCTCACATCCAACATTTGTTGTCGGAAATTCCGACCGTGTGTACGCGGCATAAGAGTCTTTGTTACTATTTAAATCAGTGGTTCTAGGTATAGAGTTGTGGCTTAAAGGAATGATTTTCATAACGTCACCCAGTAACCTAGTTATTTATGCACAGGTTGCACTTTATTTATGCACAGGTTGCACTTTATTTTCACGCTTTTATACGGCTTTTGTCAGTATAATTAATTTATTCACTGAGCACTTTATACTGTATTTATATCTCATTTAAATTATTGTACAGCGCAACACTACCTTTTACTATATCCTTTTTTTGGAGTTTGACATTCCCTTCAGTGTTTTGCTGCAGTACTTGACCACTCCACTATACATCAGGCAGGCGCAGGGGTACCTACCGTAAAACTATCCATCGGACATTTGCTGTCGGAATTTCCGACAACAAATGTTTGAGAGCTGGTTCTCAAATTTTCGACAACAAAACTTGTTGTCGGAAATTCCGACCGTGTGTACCCAATTTCAAGGCACAAAATTCCACGCATGCTCTGAATCAAGCAGAAAAGCCGCACTGGCTATTGAACTAAATTTTTCTCGGCTCGTCGTACATGTTATACGTCACCTCGTTCTTGACGTTTGAAATTTACAACATCATTTGTGCGACCGAGTGTATGCAAGACAAGTTTGAGCCAACATCCGTCGGAAAAAAATCCACGCTTTTGTTGTCGGATTGTCTGATCGTGTGTACGTGGCATTAGGGTTTATTATGTGGAGGGCAAAATAGAGTTGAAGGCCTGTTGCTGACCTCTCTTTATGGAAAAATTGGTTGCTTGTCTGTCATGTAGATCCTCTAGAAAAGGACAACCATCAGTAAACACAAACCAAATTATCCTAGGCTTAAAAATGTATAGGTAGTTTGCTCACACAAAGGCGAAAAGTTTGGGAACAACTCATTGGAAAAGAAGAGAAGATGAGTGCATCATTGGGTCTGAAGGGGGATCGCCTGCCCCAAGTTAGAAGCAAGTAAGCTTGTTACTAGTAGAAACTTTTTTCAATTTTTCTGTCCAAATCAAATGCATTTTGTGGTATATAAAATCTTTTTTAAGGCTTTAAAGAAGAACTAACATTGTTATTTTATTTATTTACCAATTGCATATAACATTTGGTCCCATTCTGATCGGTGACACAGTTTTTGCCTAAAAACACTTCTATATGCTGTCTGTACCTCCACCCCTTTTCAAGCCCAAATTCTGGGTGTTCCTTTGGGGGGGAGGTACAGGCAGCAAAGAGCCCCTGCCTCCCCCTAAGCTGCGTGATCTGCCACTATTATATATGAACAATCAGTGCTTCACAATAGTAAAAGATCATTTAGAGCTCTGTGTAAAGTATCTGCCCGGGGTGTATACAGTGCATCTTGAAAAAAATCTTTGCAAATTTATAAAATTAAAAAACAAAAAAAAAAAAATCACATGTACAAAAGTATTCACATCCTTTGCCATGCCACTCAAAATTGAGTTCAGGTGCATCCTGTTTCCACTGATCATCCTTGAGATGTTTCTACAACTTGATTGGAGTCCACCTGTGGTAAATTCAGTTGATTGGACATGGTTTGAAAAGGCACACGCCTGTCTATATAAGGTCCCACATTTAACAGTGCATGTCAGAGCACAAACCAAGTCATAAAATCCAAGGAATTGTCTGTAGACCTCCGACAGGATTGTATTGAGGCAGAGATCTGGGGAAGGGTACAGCAAATGTTCTGCAGCATGAGCACAGTGGCCTCCATTATCTGTAAATGGAAGAAGTTTGGAACCAAGACTCTTCCTAGAGAGGACCGTATGGGGGAGGAGGGCCTTAGTCAGGGAGGTGACCAAGAACCCGATGGTCACTCTGACAGAGCTCCATCTCTGCAGCACTCCACCAATCAGGCCTGTATGGTAGAGTGGCCAAACGGAAAAGGCACATGACAGCCCGCCTGGAGTTTGCCAAAAGTCACCAGAAGGACTGGTGGTGGCAGCATCATGTTTTTCAGCAGCAGGAACTGGGAGACTAGTCAGGATTGAGGGAAAAATGAGTGCAGCAAAGTACAGAGATATCCTTGATGAAAACCTGCACCAGAGCAATATAGACCTCGGACTGGAGCGAAGATTCCTCTTCCAACAGGACAACGACCCAAAGCACACAGCCAAGATAACAAATGAGTGGCCATGGGACAACTCTGTGAATGTCCTTGAGTGGCCCAGCCAGAGCCCAGACTTGAACCCGATTGAACATCTCTGGGGAAATCGCAAAAATGGCTGTGCACCGACGCTCCCCATCCAACCTGATGGAGCTTGAGAGGTCCTGCAAAGAAGAATGGGAGAAACTGCCCAAAAATAGGTGTGCCAAGCGTGTAGCATCATACTCAAAAATACTTGAGGCTGTAATTGGTGCCAAAGGTGCTTCAACAAAGTATTGAGTAAAAGCTGTGAATACTTACGTACATGGGATTGTTTCACTTTTTTTTTTTTTCTTTCTTATAAATTTCCTAAGATTTCAAACAAACTTCTTTCACGTTGTTATTGTTTGTAGAAATTTGAGGAAAATCATGAATTTAATCCATTTTGGAATAAGGCTGTAACATAACAAAATGTGGAAAAAGTAAAGCGCTGTAAATACTTTGCGAATGCACTGTACAAGCAGCTGCACTTGGAAGTAAAGTCGTTGTAGATCTGAGGGGGACATGCAAGGAAAATAAAAAACAGCATTTTAGCTTGCACGTGATTGGATGATAAAATCAGCAGAGCTTCCCCTCATTTCAGATCTACCCCTTAGATTTAGAGCGACTGCACTTTCAGTGCAAAGTGGATTTGCCTTTCGTAAATAACCCCCACAGTGTCTGACAAGTTATGGCATGTCATTCCAAAAAGGTCCGTGGTCACTTTGGGGAGTCCAAGGCTGTGTCCCAGCGGGGTTCAGCAGTGTAGATGGAGAACCCGGCCAGGTCCCCGCCTTGCGGCGAAGAAACCAGCATGGAACGCACTCGGGACAATCCGAAACCAAAAGGTGTCTGATTACGCGTTTCAAAGCATCCGTTTTGAAACGGCCTTGGACTCCTCCAAGTGACCACGGACCTTTTTGGAATTACATGCCATAATTTATCACACTATGTGAGTAGCCATTCGGCTGATATTTTAATAAATTCCCCTTTACCAAACATACTGCACTTAGTTTGGCACACCTTGCTGTTTTTTTTCATTTGTTTTCCAAAGATTGCTTCACGCCTAAGGGAGCTGCCGCTAGTGCTGTCATAGCACCCCATTGGATGTATGAACTTTGCTGGGACTTTTTAATCCAATGTATATACATAATTTCTATATATAATTTCCTATTCAGGATTTTTATGATCATTACTCTAATTGCGGTGTGGATGTCCCAATCCTTGCGCCATCTTTCCTTTCTTGTTACCTCATTTACTAAGCTCTGGAGCAACTGCACAGTCTATTCGCCTTTAGTAAATCAACCCCCTTGTGTCTGAAGTTCAGCTTTACCAGAACTCTTTCTGTGCCTGGCACTGGGACACAGATGTGTATATGGTGATCGCTTATATATTTTTATTTTGCCAGGTGAAACAAAGTTCTTTAGAGAAGCCAAAAAAAACTCGAAAAGGATGTAAACAAAGTAAAGCTACCTTGTCTACAAAGCAAAGCGAGCCGCTGCTCCAGGATCTGAATGCAAAGAAGGTATGTGTCAATGTCATTTGGTTTATACTTTCTTGTGGGTCGCTAGTCTTATTCCATGCATCATGAACAGTGTTAAAATGTATCTAAACCCAAGAACAAAAAACTGTAATATAATGCAGCTTACCAGTTCTTAGATGGGGTGGCTGCATTTGTTTTCTTTTTGGGGGAGGCTTTTTGGCCTTGTTTCTTTTTATTTTAACCTAGTGTTCCCTCCTGTAACACACTTCTATCATAGAGTCACATTTATTCAATGAACTATGGAGGAGCAGCATTGTTACCTTAAGACAGGAAGTGTGTTGGGACTATAGAACACCCCCTTCTCCTGATCTCCATAACGCGAGGTGATCTGGGCAGGGCCAATAACACTATTTGGGATTACACTGGAGCATTCAATAAATATCATTTAAAAAAATATATCTCAGTCCGTCAATACATCAAATCAGCGTCCATTACCAAGATAAGTGTTCAGCTGGAAAATACCATCAGTTTCTAAGGTGCAATGAAAAGTGCAATAAAGATTAGAGTTTTTTGAAACTATACCACTGGAGCATTGTCTTCTCACTAAGACTAAGTTAACACTTATGCTTTTTTATAGCGTGTTTTGCAGTTTGCAAACACGCACTACAGTCCATTTACCATGGTTTCCTATGGTACACGTTCACATCTATGCGTATTTCAGCCAGTGTGTTTTTGGAAAGGGTGGCCTGGTATGGTTCATGGGGTGGGTACTCGCTTGTCTTCTCCCTTTCCTCACCTGGCAGGCTGCATGCTCAGATAAGGGTCTGGTATGTTTTTTTTTTTTTGGGGAGGGGGGCCACACCATTTTTTTTTTTTTTTCATTTTGGTGTGTAGTTCCCCTCAAAATACATACCAGACCCAAAGAATATGGATTTGGGTGGGACCCCACGTCGGGTTTGCCCCCAATTCTTTTTTTTTTTTTCAGCTGTCTGGGGGGAATCCCCCTGACAGCTGATGACTCATCGGTTGTTAGGGACGTGGCGGGTGTCTTCATGGCCCACTGCTTAACGACCAGCTATTGACGGATCGTTAAAGAGAAAAAAAAATGCAATACACATGAAAATTGCATGCAAAAATGCATCAAAAACAGTTGTTTTATAAAAGAAAAACACGGTATATATTTACCAGAACAAAAAGCAGCAAATAAGAAAACTTAAATTTTTAGGGTTTAAATACACTTTAAATACACAACCAAATGTAAATTATATTCAGATTAATGAGAACCTGTCATCTTCACAGTCTGAGACTCTCTTTTTTTTATGCTTGGGATCATCTTATTGCCTACTGTAGTTCCTGAAATAAAAAGTCTTGAATTTGGACACAAGATGGCGACTCATGACAAGTGTTGATTTTATGATTTACTCATCGCACTTTATCTCGTCATAGGCATGGCTGTCATGCTAACTCTCTTGCTTAAAATATACTTTTAGCCAATTTTGTTCTTGTTTAGTTTTGGAAAAAGTAGGGAAGGAATAAACCGCTACCAGTTTTTTTTTTCTTAATACCACTGGGGAAATTTGTCCTGTCCCAGAAACTCAACAGAAACTGGGTTCACATATATGCAAATTTGATCCGGGTCTCAATGGAGCCGGTTCACACAGGTCCAGGGCCGCCGCAAAGCAGTTTGCAAAATGGCCCTGTGCGTGTTTGGGTCTGGTTCAGGTGTGAATTCAGGTAAAAATTCGGACCTGAACTGGTAAACAGACATGCCCTGTACCCCAGGCACAAACCCTCGGCCACACATGTGAACTCTGCCTTAGAGGAAATCTCCCAAAGTAAGAAGAATTTCCCTCTTAGCCCTGGTTCACATTGTTGCAAATCTGATGCGGTTCTGATGCATTCCAGAATGCATAGATTTGCATGTCAAGGGATATAACATGACTTTCTATGGAGATTGTTCACACCTATGCTCTGCAAACGTGATGCGATTTCCAAAAGAGTCCTGTGCATGTTTGAGCCCCATAGACGTAATGAAAACATCTGTGAAAATGTATAGGTGTTCATATGCAATGCGATTTTAGTGCGAGATACATTTCTAATGTCACAAAATTAGCCAGAACAGAAATCTGTGTAAAATCGCATCAGAATGACACTGTAACTGCTCCTGAAGTTGAACTTGAAAATGTATAGAAATCACACCGCATCAGTGTGAACCAGGGCTCAGTTGTACTCTGAAAAAGGGTCCCCACTGGAAGATTTTTCACTCACCTCTTGCTATTTTTCAGTGACACAGACAGCAATTAAAACTTGGCAGATAGTCTAACTCTTCATTATTCTAGCCAAAAAATAGGTTTTGCCGATTCACTTTAAAGTGTTACTAAACCCACAACAGTAAAATCAGTCTGTATATGCAGTAAAGCATGCTTGTTATACTCCCTGTGGAACCTAAGGGGTTAATCCTCTGCATTGTGTAAAAAGGCTGTTTGATCCTGTCTTCTCTGATCCTCCCCTTCTTCAACAGTCCCCTAACCATCTCCTGATGGAACAGAGCATAAGGGACAAGCTGCACATGCTCAGATTGGTTTGTATTACTAGAGAATTTTTTTTTCCTTGGTAGAGTGAATGTGATCAGTACAGGGCCAATCAGCACTGTCCAGACAGATGGTCAGTGGTCCTGCAGCCTCATAGGACAGTCAGAGGAGAATGAAAACTCCTCCTACAAACTTTAATCAGACACTGATAGAAGTCACAAGACTGTTATATACTGCTGATGAGAAAAGGTATTTAGCAGTTTATATTTACTAAAAGAATTGCATTTCCATGTTCTGCGTACTGTGGGAGACCAGATATAGTGAATGCTGGTCCTGGGTTTAGTAACACTTTAATACTTGAGTTACTGACATTGAACAAGTATGCAGGAAAGGAATATTGACTTTCCTATTTTCCCCTATTTTAAAGTGCAGATACAGCTGTGCATAGAACAATTCACATTAGCTCTGTGCCAATAGAGCTTACACTCTATAGAACCAGTTTGAATAGTACATATTAAATCTACTAATGCCGCATACACACGGTCGGAATTCTCATCGGAAAAAGCTCTGATGGTTTTTCCATCGGAATTCCGACGGAATTTCACTCAAACTGTCTTGCCTACACGCGGTCACACCAAATTCCGGCGGTCTGTAACACAGCGTCAAAAAACACGTTCGACAGCACTATAGAAGGGAAGTTTAATGCTTCCGAACATGCGTTGAATTGTTTCCGAGCATGCGTCGGAATTTTACGTGTCGGAATTGCCTACACACGATCGGAATATCCGATAGAAAGGTTTTCCGTCGGAAAAAATTGAGAACAGGTTCTCAATCCAAAGTCCGTCGGAAATTCCGACAGAAAAAGACTGATGGGCATACAAATGGTCGGAAAATCCGTTGAACAGCTCCCATCGGACTGTTTCCATCGGAAATTCCGACCGTGTGTACGCCGCATAAGAGGAAAGCCACAAAGACTAGGTAGCACAATATACAAACTCCATGTCTTAGTGGGAACTAAGCCCCGGGTTTTGGAACTTTAAAGGCTTGTATCTACCCACGGAGTTGGCATGCATGATTTGAGAATTTTTTCTTTATATTAGGTAGTAAAGTAACAGCTGAAATAGTTATTATTGTCCGAGTGTTTTGCAGGTTTTTATCTAGCAGAAGTAAGCAAAAAGCAATGGCAATCCACCAGTGATCATGTAGCAGTCAATCTTTTGCCCATCCTGTTCTTTCACCTGCCAGGCAGTGTCACCACATATAAGGACAGGTTAAATAGCGTTCAGTTTATTCTACTGGTGTGATAAATTACCGGTGTGATAAAGGGGAGGAGACCGATCAGTGTCCCTCTGTACTGGGAACACACCAATCGGTCTCCTCTCACCTGACAGGATGTGGATCTGTGTGTTTACACACACAGATCCATGGTCCTGCTGTGTTCACGTGCAATCGCGGGTGCCCGGTGGACATTGCGGCCACCGAGCATGCGCACCGGGTCCTCATAGATGGCTGGGAAGCACAGGACGTCATATGACGCCCACCCAGGATAGGAGATCCCTCTTGCGGACGTCATATTACTATAGCCGGGTTATGAAGTGGTTAAAAAAATCCCAATAAGTGTATATTGATTGGTTTGCACAAAAGTTATATCATACACACATACATACCCAGTATTCATACCCCTTGAAATTTTCCACATTCTTTGCAAAATAGCTCAAGCTCTGCCAGATTGGATAGAGAGCATCTGTGAAGGAAAATGATAAATGGTTTTCCAAAGAGACCAAAATTTTACTTTTCGGCCTAAAAGCGAAGCACAATGTGTGGCGGAAAACTAACACTGCACATCACCCTGAACACACCATCCCCACCATGAAACATGGTGGTGGCATCATCATGTTGTGGGGATGCTTTTCATCAGCAGGGACAGGGAAGCTGGTCATAGTTGACGGGAAGAGGGATGGAGCCAAATACAGGGCAAATTTAGAAGAAAACCTGGCAGAGTCTGCAAAAGACTTGAAACTGGGGCGGAGGTTCACCTTCTAGCAGGACAACGACCCTAAACATACGGCCAGAGGTATAATGGAATGGTTTAGATCAAAGCATATTGATGTGTTAGAATGGCCCGGTCAAAGTCCAGACCTAAATCCAATTGAGAATCTGTGGCAAGACTTGAAAATTGCTGTCCAGACGCTCTCCATCCAATCTGACAGAGGTTGAGCTATTTTGCAAAGAAGAATGGGCAAAAATGTCACTCTCTAGATGTGCAAAGCTGGTAGAGACATCCCCAAAAAGACTTGCAGCTGTAATTGCAGTGAAAGGTGGTTCTACAAAGTATTGACTCAGGGGGGCTGAATACAAATGTACACCAAACTTTTCACATATTTATTTGTAAAAAAAAATGAAAACCATTTATCATTTTCCTTCCACTTCACAATTATGTGCCACTTTGTGTTGGTCTATCACATAAAATCCCAATAAAATACATTTAAATTTTTGGTTGTAACATGACATGTGGAAAATTTCAAGGGGTATGAATACTTTTTCGAGGAACTAATTTTATATTATATATATACACACACATAATCTCAAAAAAGTGAGTACACCCCTCACATTTTTGTAAATATTTTATTATATCTTTTCATGTGACAACACTGAAGAAATGACACTTTACTACAATGTAAAGTAGTGAGTGTACAGCTTGTATAACAGTGTAAATTTGCTGTCCCATCAAAATAACTCAACACACAGCCATTAATGTCTAAACTGCTGGCAACAAAAGTGAGTACACCCCTAAGTGAAAATGTTCCAATTGGGCCCAAAGTGTCAATATTTTGGTGGTCATCATTATTTTCCAGCACTGCCTTAACCCTCTTGGGCATGGAGTTCCCCAGAGCTTCACAGGTTGCCACTGGAGTCCTCTTCCACTCCTCCATGACTAAATCACGGAGCTGGGGGATGTAAGAGACCTTGCGCTCCTCCACCTTCTGTTTGAGGATGCCCCACAGATGCTCAATAGGGTTTAGGTCTGGATACATGGTTGGCGAGTCCATCATCTTTATCCTTAGCTTCTTTAGTAAGGCAGTGGTTGTCTTCGAGGTGTGTTTGGGGTCGTTATCATGCTGGAATACAGCCCTGCGGCCCAGTCTCCGAAGGGTGGGGATCATGCTCTGCTTCAGTATGTCACCAAACATGTTGGCATTCATCGTTCCCTCAATGAACTGTAGCTCCCCAGTGCCGGCAGCACTCATGCAGCCCCAGACCATGACACTCCCACCACCATGCTTGACTGTAGGCAAGACACACTTGTCTTTGTACTCCTCACCTTGTTGCTGCCACACACACTTGACACCATCTGAACCAAATCATTTTATCTTGGTCTCATCAGACCACAGGACATGGTTCCAGTAATCCATGTCTTTCGTCTGCTTGTCTTCAGGAAACTGTTTACAGTCTCTCTTTTGCATCATCTTTAAAAGAGTCTTCTTTCTGGGATAACAGCCATGCAGACCAATTTGATGCAGTGTGCGGCGTATGGTCTGAGCACTGACTGGCTGACTCCCCCACCCCTTCAACCTCTGCAGCAATGCTGGCAGCACTCATACGTCTATTTCCCAAAGACAACCTCTGGATATGACGCTGAGCACGTACACTCAACTTCTTTGGTCGACCATGGCGAGGCCTGTTCTGAATGGAACCTGTCCTGTTAAACCGTTGTATGGTCTTGGCCACCGTGCTGCAAATCAGTTTCAGGGTCTTGGCAATCTTCTTATAGCCTAGGCCATCTTTATGTAGAGCAATGATTCTTTTTTTTCAGATCCTCAGAGAGTTCTTTGCCATGAGGTGCCATGTTGAACTTCCAGTGACCAGCGTGAGAGAGTGAGAGCGATAACCCCAAATTTAACACACCTGCTCCCCATTCACACCTGAGACCTTTTAACACTAATGAGTCACATGACACCAGGGAGGGAAAATTTCTAATTGGCCCCAATATGGATATTTTCACTTAGGGGTGTACTCACTTTTGTTACCAGCGGTTTAGACATTAATGGCTGTGTGTTGAGTTATTTTGAGGGGACAGCAAATGTACACTGTTATACAAGCTGTACACTCACTACTTTACATTGTAGCAAAGTGTCATTTCTTCAGTGTTGTCACATGAAAAGATATAATAAAATATTTACAATAATGTGAGGCATGTACTCACTTCTGTGAGATACTGTTTGTATGTATATATACACACACACACACACACACACATACATATTATATATATATATATATATATATATATATATATATATATATATATATATATATATATATACCTACATACATACATACATATACATATATATATATATATATATATATAATGTGTATGTATTTTTTTACTAGTAATGGTGGCGATCAGCGAGGACTGCGATATTGCGGCGGACAAATCAGACACTAAGCCTGGGTTCACACTATTGAACACAGACATCGCACATTTGATTCGCACCGCATTGCTGTGCAGATTACATGCAATGTCTGTGCAATGAAAATTCAGCCATACAGTTCCTTCACACCAAACCATGTATTGCTAAAACCATCCTGAAACTATGAAGGGTCTTACCCAAATTGCATAATTGTCTAAAATATCTTTGTATTTTGTAGTATTAACAGTACTATTCACTGTAAACGCCCATGTGGAGGGTGGTCCATATACTTTTAGCCATATAGTATACATTAGTGTTAGTGTTCCTATATACATAACCTGGTTATTCATACCTAGGAGTGAGATAACTCCCTCCCACTCTTTTTATCCTTGTGTGACCTTAGTCTGATCATACAGTTGATAAAACAAACAAAACAAGATGTTCTGGAATCTCTTATCTCAAAGACTCAGGCAGTGATCCACAGACACCCATCCAAAGATAAATATATAACATTTGTAGTCCTAAAATGCACCTATTTACACTTCTAGCTTATTTGGATATGTGCAGTGTTAATTTTGGCAGCAAATTTCGATTTAGTTTTAGCCCCTGTACACACGGTCGGAAATTCCGACGGAAAATGTCCGATCGGACCATGTTGTCGGAAAATCAGCCGTGTGTGGGCTCCATCGGACTTTTTCTGTCAGAATTGCCAATGGAAAAAATTTGAGATCCTGCTCTCAAATTTTCCGACAACAAAATCCGATCGTACTTTTTCCGATCATGTGTAGAGAATTCTGACGGACAAAGTGCCACGCATGCTCAGATCAAATTACTAGACCAAAGCTATTGGCTACTAGCCTCTATGTAGTTCCGTCGTACGCAACGAACGTCACCACGTTCAGAATGATCGGATTTTCTGACAACTTTGTCCGACCGTGTGTATGCAACACCAGTGTCGGAAAAAATCAGACGGATTTTGTGGTCGGAATTTCCGACCGTGTGTACAGGGGCTTAGTCTTAGGACTAAAATGGCATTTTAGTTTTAGTCCCATTTTAGTCTTCTGCAATTGTTTTAGTCATATTTAGTCAACTAAATCTCCAGTACACTTTAGTCGACTAAAACTGATCTTAGTCATCTAAAATATAATGGGTAGAGTTAAATTGTAATGCATAATCAGTGGCCTGGTTATCAGCGTAGATGTCCCTTTTAGAGAAGCTGGTTATCGGCTCTCTTCTCCTCTCCTCATGCTGTCAGCATGAGGAAAGTAGTGGAGATAACTACTTTTATTTGCATCCGTGATTAGCTGTGATTGGACACAGCTGATCACGTGGTAAAGAGTCACTGAGTGACTCTTCACTTCAATCTGTGATCAGCAGTGTCCTCCGGATCATGTGACGGCCTCTCAGAACTAGCTGACTATGCTGTAGCCGTCATTCAACTATATCGCGGGTGGGAAGAGGTTAAAGTGACTTTTTTTTTTTATTCAGTCTTCACTAGCTGTACATTCTTCTGTCTTCACATGGTCCACTTGCTGAAATAGCTTCCATATCCTGGTCTCCCGCTGGGCCCTGTGGTTGTTTCTTCTGACCGATACATTATTGTGTCCAAAAGTGACATTTAGCCCTCTTTCACATTGAACATGGCTTTGAAATCGTGCGACTTCATCTGAAGCCACATGATTTCAAAGCAGCATGTCTATGCGACTTTGGGTGCGACTTGAAAGACATCTGTGCGGTTTAATGCAACAGATGTCTATTGAAGTCGCACCCGAAATTGGCAAAAGTAGTGCAGGAACTACTTTTGAAAATCTGTGCTGCGCAATAGGCTGAGACTTGTCATGCGATTTGAGCTGTCAAATCACATGACAAATTGGACCAGTGTGAACGAGGGCTCAGGGGGAGATTTACTTAAACTGGTGCAGTCAGAATCGGGTACAGCTGTGCATGGTAACCAATCAACTTCTAACTTCAGCTTGTTCAATGAAGCTTTGGCAAAAGAAAACTGGAAGCTGATTGGTTTCTATGCAGAGCTGCCCCAGATTTTGCACTCTCCATAACCCCCAGAGTGACATAGAGGTCAAAAGAAGGAATCGCACCTTCAGAGGGGGCCAGGTGTACTAAAGACTTTTTAGCCAGAGGCCTGTGAAGACAGCAGGGATCAGCAGGACCAGTGGCGTCACTAGGGTTGGTGTCACCTGGTGCGGTATAACATGGTGTCACCCCCCCCCCCAATAATTTTTTTCCCCCTAAAATATTTCCCCCTATTTTCCACCATAAAATATTATTCATAGCTGTAGCAGATCACCTTGCACCCCCGCCCCCCCCCCCCCCCCCTATCATACTTGCATAGCCATAATCCATATATATACACATTATTATCCACCATAAAATATTATTCATAGCTGTAGCAGATCACCTTGCACCCCCGCCGCCCCCCCCCTATCATACTTGCATAGCCATAATCCATATATATCCATTATTATCCACCATAAATATTCATAGCTGTAGCAGATCACCTTGCACCCCCGCCGCCCCCCCCCCCCCCCTATCATACTTGCATAGCCATAATCCATATATATACACATTATTATTCACCATAAAATATTATTCATAGCTGTAGCAGATCACCTTGCACCCCCGCCCCCCCCCCCCCCCTATCATACTTGCATAGCCATAATCCATATATATACACATTATTATTCACCATAAAATATTATTCATAGCTGTAGCAGATCACCTTGCACCCCCGCCCCCCCCCCCCCCCCCCCCCCCCCCCCCCCCCCCCCCCCTATCATACTTGCATAGCCATAATCCATATATATCCATTATTATCCACCATAAATATTCATAGCTGTAGCAGATCACCTTGCACCCCCCCCCCCCCCGCCCCCCCCCATCATACTTGCATAGCCATAATCCATATATATCCATTATTATCCACCATAAATATTCATAGCTGTAGCAGATCACCTTGCACCCCCGCCGCCCCCCCCCCCCCCCCCCCCCCATCATACTTGCATAGCCATAAAATTAAAAGGTCAGCCAGGGTGGCGGCGCCAGACACTGAGAGTCCTCCCTCCTCCTCCCACCAGCTCTTTGGTGGCGTGTCTGTGTGGGTAGTGGGTACCATGGCGACCCCCCCCCCCCCCCGCCGGCGGCCCCCCCCCACCACACACAACTCAGCTGCCTGTCTCAGCAACCTGGCTGGGCTGGCTTGGATCCCCCGCCCCCCCCCCCCTACCTGATTACAATAAGGGCGCCGGGCGTCTGGAGAGGAGGCTCAGGAGGGCAGCTTAACTTCCAGCTGCCGTGCCGCCCGGGCGGAGCAGAGACACAGTGTTGTGACGTCACGTCATCAGCCTGTGTCTGCACTCCACACTCCACACTGAGATGACGATGTGACAGGGCCGGCTGAGGCTGGCTGGAAGGAGGACACCAGACCACCAGGCGCTGCTCGCTGCTGCTAATGTTGTTTCAGCCCAGGGCCAGCGGGCTGCGGGGGTGAAGTGAAGGGGGGCACACTGCACTTAAAAAATAAATAAATAAATCCAAAAAAAACGGCAGCTAAAAAAAAAAAAAAATCACAAAAAAAAAAAAAAATTTCCAAAAAAAAAAAAATCAAAAAAAAAAAAAAAAAAAAAAGGGAGGGTGTCACCCCTCTAGCGGGTGTCACCCGGGTGCGGACCGCACCCCCCGCACCCCCCTAGCAACGCCTCTGAGCAGGACGAGTGGCAAGGGATGCAAGTATTAACCATGCAACAATATATTTTTGATAAAGTCACTATAGCGCAGCATTTGTCAACTCATGAAAATTTGTGCATTAAGGCCCCTTTCATGCGGTTGGTTTGTTGCAGCTTCCGGATTCCTGCTGCAGGAATGACCGAGTTATGCGACTAGCATCGGCCACTCAGACCATTTAAACTAATGGCGGGCTGACAGCGGCCGCTGCTGATCGCATATAGCCACGCACAGATTGATTATTTGCGGTTGACAGATGTCTGAGCCTGGACGTAATCGGCTGTGTCCAGGCTCTGACATCGCTCCCGAATTCGCAGCTAATCGCTCTGCGTGCGGCTACTTGAAAGGGGCCTTACGCAACCATATTTTTGTGACTTTGTAGCATATTTCTGTGGAGTATCTGTGTATTTGCCCTACCACACTCTTGCTTACTGAATAAAAATAATGTCATGGGAAGGATCTACTCATATATGCCATTCTTGTGTCATTTCTCTGTCTTTAACTGCTTCAGCCCCAGAAGATTTTACCCCCTTCTAAACCAGAGCACTTTTTACAATTTGGCACTGCTTCGCTTTAACTGACAATTGCACGGTCATGTGACGCTGTACCTTTTTTTTCCCAAAAATAGAGCTTTCTTTTTGGTGGTATTTGATCTCCTCTGAGGTTTTTATTTTTTGGGCTATAAACAAAAGAACAGCGACAATTTTGAAAAAAAAACAATATCTTTTACTTTTTGCTATACTAAATATCCCACATTTTTTTTCAAAAAAACAAATTTTTTCCTCAGTTTAGGCCGATATGAATTCTTCCACATATTTTTGGTTTAAAAAATAAATAAATAAATAAATAAAAAAAGCAATAAGCGTATATTGATTGGTTTGCGCAAAAAAAAAGCTATAGCGTCTACAAAATAGGGGATAGATTTATGGTATTTTTATTATTATAGCCTTTTCTACTGGTAATGGCGGCGATCTGCGATTTTTATCGGGACTGTGATATTGCGGCGGACAAACTGGATACTTTTGACACATTTTTGGGACCATTGACAATTATACAGCGATCAGTGCTATAAAAATGCATTGATTACTGTAAAAATGTCACTGGCAGGGAAGGGGTTAACACTAGGGGGCGATCAAGGGCTTAACTGTGTTCCCTCTCTGTATTCTAACTGTGGGGGGATGGGACTTGCTAGGGGAAGAGAGAGATCGGTGTTCATATTTTGTATGAACACTCGATCAGTCTCTTCTCCCCTCAGAGAACCGGGATCTGCGTGCTTACAGTTCTCGCTGTGTCACGAGCAATTGCGGGTGCCCGGCGGTCATCGCGCCCTCCGGGCACTCGCATCGGCTCCGGGGGTAAGCAGCGTGTGCGTGCCCCTAGTGGCCACAGGGCGAAGCGACGTAACATAGCGTTTCGCCCAGCCAGCCATGCTCATAAACCGCGTTACTCGCAATCCAAGGTTCCACTGTATGCCTCTTAAAGCAGTAATGCGCATGGACACATAGGACAACATTGAGCTGCTTCTACAGGCAGGAGGAGAAAAAAAAACGCAAGGCTCTTGTAGAAGCAGCGATTATTTAAGCCCAGTGTACATGGGCCCTAAGGGCTTGACTTACTAAAGGCAACTAGACTGTGCACTTTGCAAAATGCAGTTGCTCCAGAGCTTAGTAAAGGAGGTAAAGATTCCCTTTGCAAAGAATACCCAATCATGTGCAAGGAAAATAAATAAAACTACATTTTTGCTTGCACGTGATTGGATGATGGAAGTCAGCAGAGCGTCTGCTCATTTACTAAGCTTTGGCGCAACTGCACTTTGCAATGTGCACAGTCTCTTTGCCTTTAGTAAATTAACCCCTAAAAGTGTGCATATAAATAGCTCATCAGAATGTATTTTATTTGTATCTCTACAAAGGTGTCTGTTATCTACCTGGTGTTCGATTCCAATGGAGAAGTCATCAGCACCAAGGTAAGTTATTCCGAGAGTGGTATGTCCTAAAATGTCATTTAACAGATTAGCCTGCATTAATGTATCTGAATTTTACAGTATCAGGATGTGCAGAACGGCTTTCTGGATAGGCAGACTTACATTTAATACGGGTTAAACTTGTTCTTTCCTTGTAAAAATTTGTTGAAAAGGAACAGAGAAATCAAAGGCATTTTATAATTCGGTGGAACTGACAAAACTGACACTTCCAGTAAAATAAAAATATCAAATATGACCTTATATCGAGCTCAGAAGAGCCTTCATACAAGGGAAGAGACAGGTGATCTAAGTGGAGCAGAAGCTTTGCTCCCCATTAGATAGGGCAGAGGAGGTACCGCCCCCTGGTGGAAAATGGAAGTCCAAACTGTACACCGAGTGGCCTAGGATCAGAAATGATGACAGATGTGAACTTTTATTGATCACGCTAAAAAAAAATCCTTAAAGTAGATCTGAAATGTTATAGGAGACATTTAAAAATGTTAATTGTGCCTAAGAAGTATCCTGAAAATGTTTTACCTTTTTTTATATAGAATTCCTCCTTTAAAAAAAATGGTGCACTTCCTTGTATATGAAAGTGCCTAGGCACATGTGTGCCTACAGCCTCATAACTATGAGTTCTAAGGCACTGCTGACTCACTGCTAGAGATTTGAAGTGATATTTGCTGAGGTCACTATAGTGCTGCCTTCTCCTTGCTGGAGATTCTGAATTGAGGAAGTAAAGCCCTGCCCCTACCAAAATGGCCGCCTCCTCAAAGAAACATAGTACAGAACAAGGCATTGTGGAACATGAGCAGCTACAGGGAAACCACAAACAATCCTGTTGACTGACTAGCTCTTTGGCCTCTGCCTGCCTTTTTTTGGGCACAACGTCGTGTTTAGTTCCTTTTTATCCTGACTTTATAGTACAGTTACCAGTAGAAGCAAGGTTCAGAATTTCCTGACCTCTCAGGTATAATTACATCTATGTTGTACTTTAGATTAGAATATATGTATCCAAAATAAAAATAAAAAATGTCTTTGGCTATATAGTAGAGAGGAATTAAAACCCCTGCCAGTTTGTTTGCCGTTTGTGTACCAAATTCTCCCTCAAATCCTGTCCCAGAGAAGTAACAGGAACTTAAAGGAAGTCTCCCAAAGTGAGGAAAATTCCCATTTTAGACATCTGTGCCAGTGACAGGTGTCCCAAAGGCAGGATGTCCCGTCCCTTTTTGTTACGGGGACAGTAACAACATTTTGTATTTGCAATTACTTTCTTTCTTTCTCATTGACTATGGATAACAGTACAAAAAGATGGGTGAATCTCCCCAATGGAGACAAAGACATTAGAAAACTTGGTCTAACCAGGGCCGGATTTACATCTCGGGAGCCTATAGGCAGAGAATTCTGAAGCACCTCCCCTCCCCAAAAAAAAATAATAATAATTTTCTTTTCTTGATAAAACAGTACAAATCCTATCCCCCAAATCCCCCTTCCAAGTACAAATCCCCCCTCCTAGCACAAATCCTCTCCCTCAAATCTGCCCTCCCAGCACAAATCCTCTCTCCCAAATACCCCCTCTTAGCACAAATCCCTTCCATCAAATCCCCCTCCCAGCACAAATCCGTTCCCTCAAATCCCCCCTCCCAGCACAAATCCGTTCCCTCAAACCCCCCCTCCCAGCACAAATCCCCCCTCCCAGCACAAATCCGTTCGCTCAAATCCTCCCTTCCATCAAATCCCCCCTTCCAGCACAAATCCGTTCGCTCAAATCCTCCCTTCCATCAAATCCCCCCTTCCAGCACAAATCCGTTCGCTCAAATCCCCCCTCCTAGTCTAAACCCCCCCCCCCCCAGCACAAATCCTCTCTCCCAAATCCCCCCTTCCATCAAATCCCCCCTCCCAGCACAAATCCGTTCCCTCAAATCCCCCCTCCTAGTCTAAATCCCCCTTCCCAGCACAAATCCTCTCTCCCAAGTCCCCCCTCCTAGCACAAATCCTTTCCATCAAACCCCCCCTCCCAGCACAAATGCTCTCTCCCAAATCCCCCTCCTAGTACAAATCTTCCCATCTAGCTCAAATCCATCCTTTTAGCACAAATCACTGCCCCCCCCCCCAGATTCTCCCCCCCCCAGCACAAATCTTCCCCAATCCTACACCCCCCCCCCCCCATTCCTCCTAGCACAAATCCCCCCATTTCCTTTCCCAGCAAGAAGAAAGCCCCCCCCCCCCAATTTCACAGGAGTAGTGAGGAGGTGCAGGTGCTCTGTGCCCCCCTCCCCCAGGCCAGCCAACCCATGAACATTGTTCCCACGCCTGCTGCAAGTCCGGACAAGAGAAGTGTCAGCGATGACAGAGAGCTGGGATAACAGCGCTCCTCCATACAGCAGATAACACAGGATTCTCTTGAATCGGATGGTACACATGGCTTAATCAAGCTGTGTGTACCATCCAATTCAAGAGGATCCTGTGTTATCTGCTGTATGGAGGACCCTTACCTGCTCCAAAGACTGTTCATCTGAGGAAATGTGAGTAGGGGCAAGCGGGTAATCAATCCGTGTACCGTGTGATCTAAGAGGACCCTGTGTAATCCGTTGTATGGAGGAGCGCTCTACTGACAGGAGCGAGGAGAGCACATGGAGGGGCTGGACTGGGGGAGGCACAACTGCAACCTGGGGGGGCGGGCGCAGCCCACACCAGCACCCCCTAGATTCAGCCATGTACAGACGGACGCCCCTCTAGGAAGGGTGCCTGTAGGCACATGCCTACAGTGCCTATTGGGAAATCCGGCCCTGGGTCTAACCCTTCCTCACACTAGCCAAGACTTAACAACGAGGTTTTGCTTAGAGATACACTTTACACTTGTATTAATTTACATTAGATGTGCTCTCCTATGTATAGCCTTGTAGTATATAATCCTATCTGTTCTTTTAAATGCATCCAGTCTCATTCTTATGCCAGTGAACAGAATGCAATCAAGTTTACAAGCCGTTTAAAGGGTGAGTAAAAAAAAGGGAAATAAGAGGATTGACAATGCTAAGATCTTTTTTAATGCTGGTTGCCCAGTTTTTATGCTGCCCTTTCATTTCAATGCCCTCTGTGTCACTGATGCCCTGTGCAGAGGGAATATATTGTGCTAATTCTAATGTTTTTGGCTTATTGTCTCCTAATTATATGGTTTGTGTTGTCAGGATTGCACTGGAATAGACCTCTCCCGTTATTTAAAAGCCTTGTGCCCCAAAGATTTCCTTTAAATGGTGCCCCGGAGCCAAGCTGTTACTACATCATCCCGCAACATGTCAGTGACACCAACGTATCTAATATTTCATTGCATGGGTATGAGTCTGGAGACGGAGTGCACAAGTCAGGTGGGTATGACAGTCTGTGGTATGGAAGGAAGAATCCTGTAGCACCAGGAAATTTCAGTTTTTTTGGTTGTTGCTACGAAGTTAGTGTTTCTTTAGCCATATTTTTTTCCTTTAGCTTTGAATGAAGAGGGGAAAGGTTAGATCCTCGGTCTGGTGTTTACTGCTATCCGGGGTTCCATTAGCTTTTACCTTTACTTCCTGTGCTACTGACAACCATTTAGCTGGCAGAAAATGAGGGGAACTCCCCAATAGCAATGCGGATATATATAAAAAAGAGTGGGAAAGGCTACCACCCCTGTCAGGTTTTTATTTGTCTATGTTCCCGTTGCAGATTTTCCCTCACATCCTGTCTGGTGAAACCGTTACCGCAGGGACAGGAATTAAAGTGAAATCTTTGTTAAAACCCAGACAGCAGTAAAACCGGACTTCCTCCAAAACTAGAAAAACTAGGGTTTTTTGACTCGTATGCTCACACTCTATCCTTCTAAGCTTCACTCAAAAAGCCTGGAGCAGGAAAGACATTGGTTGCTCAAAACAACCAGTCAGATGCATGAATCCATTCTTAAATTTGCATTTAAAAGATGATAATGATAATCTGGTTGGTTATTTGAACTACCTGTACCCATTTCATTTCCACTTGTCTTTTCTCCAGAATTATTTGTTCTGTGAAATGTATTTAGATACTTTTGATGACTTTGTACTTTTATTGTATTTTATAGTGAACGGCCCTTTTACAGCTTTGTACAGCGATGGAAAGATTTCCAGGTAAGAGACATTCAAACATACATACCGTATATACTCGAGTATAAGCCGTCCCGAATATAAAGCCGAGGCACCTAATTTTACCACAAAAAACTGGAAAAACGTATTGACTCGAGTATAAGTTTAGGGTGAGAAATGCGCAGCTCCTGTAAGTGGAAAAGAGGGTCAACGATGCCCATTTGCAGCCTCACTGTGCCCATTTGCAGCCATAGGTCTCCTGAACTTCGAACTTGGTAGTTAAGGGTTCCTAGATGCCCCCTATATGCAGCCAAAATGTCCTGAAATGACATTGCTGCAGATGGACACAGTTGACAGACTTTGGGGCCCTATATCTCTGGGCCACTTGGTGCTAGGTACCCCAAATTTGGATATGTTGTAGTGTTGGTTTTGGGGTCCCTGGCACCAATTGGCCCCGAGATACGGGACCCCAAAGTCGGGTCGGAAAATGTCATTCTCTGCTGCAGAAAAGTGCTTGACTCGAGTATAAGACGAGGGGGGCACTTTCAGCACAAAAAAATGTGCTGAAAAACTTGGCTTATACTCGAGTATATACGGTACTTGTTCTCTTGACAAAAATATATCCATTTACCTTTCCTTGTTTAGTTCTGGAAGCCTGTGGGCCGAAGATTCGCCCCTGGAAAGGGGTACTGCAAGCTCTGTGCTGGCAGGGGCAGTTGTAAGGCATGATGTATCTCCTCTATCTGTGGGAATAAGCGGATCTACTCCACCTCTAGCACCCAATGATATGGAAGTTCTGAGCAATCTGTATGGATCTGGTAAGACAACTCATTACTACATTACATTACAGGAAGATTTAAAAAACACAAATTAATGCAGATCTGAATTTATTAATACAGCTTTACCAATTGAGTCCAAAGCTCTATTGTAAACAGCAAAAAGGGGCAGTGCCTAATTGTCCCCAGTGCCACTTACAATGGCACCCGGACTTAGCATCACCCCACTTCCTGTCAGTACACAGGCTCCAGGGGGGACCTGGATCAGGTCAGTGGGGACATGAAAAAGTGTAAGAATATATATATAAGTATTGAACACGTCACCATTTTTCTAGGTAAATATATTTCTAAAAGGTGCCATCGTCATTAAATGTTCGCCACATGTTGGTAACAACCCATGCAATCCATACATACAAGGAAACCAAAACAAATAAGCTCAGAAATGAAGTTATATGTAATAAAATGGAATGACTATATGGAATAAAATGGTAAAAACGTATTGAACACGCTAACTGAAATGTATTTAATACTTCTTAAAAAATCCTTTGTTGGTAATGACAGCTTCAAGACGCCTTCTGTATGGAGAAACTAATCGCATGCGTTGCTCAGGTGTGATTTTGGCCCATTCTTCCACACAGTCTTCAAATCTTGAAGGTTCCATGGACCTCTTCTATGAACTCTGATCTTTAGTTCTTTCCATAGATTTTCTGTTGGATTCAAGTCAGGTAAATGAGAGATTCCTTGGCTTTGTGTTTGGGATCATTGTCTTGCTGAAATGTCCACCTTCGTTTCATCTTCATCATCCTGGCAGATGGCAGCAGATTTTTATCAAGAACGTCTTGGTACATTTTTTCATTCATCCTTCCTTCAATGACATGAAGTTTGCCAGTACAGTATGCTGAAAAACAGCCCCACACCATCAGTGGTGTATTTAGGTTTTGTGCTGCCCTAGGCCTGAGTAAACCCCTAAACCCCCTAATTTAAATATGACCCCCCCCCCCTTTCCTGTAAACGTTAAACGAGCTTCAACATGCTTTTTCTTCAGCAATGGAGTCTTGCGTGGTAAGCGTGCATACAGGTCATGGCGGTTGAGTGCATTACTGATAATCCCAGGTCTTTCTAAAGCTCTCCACAAGTGGTCCTTGGCTTTTGGACAACTCTTCTGATTCTTTTCACTCCTCTGTCAAAAATCTTGCGAGGAGCACCTGGTCGTGGCCAGTTTATGGTGAAATGATGTATATATTTTCAATCAAAAAATTATGGTCTTTCCACTTCTGAATGTTCCAGCGAGCACTGTTGGGGCCATAATCCGGAAGTTTAGAAATCCTTCTGCAACCAATGCCATCAGTATGTTTTGCAACAATTAGGTTGCAAAGGTCTTGAGAGAGCTATTTGCTTTTACCCATTGTGAGATGTTTCTTGTGTGACACCTTGGTAACGAGACACCTTTTTATAGGCCATCAGTTGAGACTGAACCAGCTGATATTAATTTGCACTGACAAGGGACAGGATTGCTTTATAATTACTGATAGATTTCAATCGGTGTCTTGCATTCCCATGCCTTTTTGCACCTCCCTTTCTTCATGTGTTCAGTACTTTTTCCCTGTGTCATTCAATTGTATTACACATAACTTAATTTCTGAATTTATTTGTTTTTATTTTTTTTGTATGTAGGGCTTGCATGGGTTGTTACATGTGGGGTAAATTTCTAAATATAAATAAATATATTTACCTAGAAAAATGGTGACGTGTTCAATATTTATTTTATCCGATGTATAAAGCTCTCCTAAAGTAAAACACATGCATGCACCTTGCCTGTAAAAGCATGCTTTTCTGTACAGGGCACCACATACAGTTACCGTAAGGATCCTTTCACACGGGGCGGATCCGTAATGATCCGCCCCGTGAAGATCCGCTGCTCAGCGGGGATCGCACAGCTGATCCCCGCTGAGCCGACTGATGACAGGGTGGTCCCTGCACACTGTGCAGGGACCGCCCTGTCAGTTCTCCGCTCTCCTCTATGGAGGATCGGATGAACACGGACCGTGTTCATCCGATCCGCTCTGCAGACGGATGAAAAAATAGGATTTTCCTCCGTCTGCAGAACCGGACAATTGCGGAGGCGGACAATAGCGGGTGTCAGCGGATGCTCATCTGCTGACACCCGCTGCCCCATAGACATGCATGTATGTCCGTTTTTCATCCAAAAACGGATGGCTGAAAAACGGACATACGGTCCGCATGTGTGAAAGGGGCCTTATACAATATTTTTGGCTATAGCAAACCTTTAAACTGTCTTTACTAAGAACAGTTGACAGCCAGAATATGAAAACGAGATTCATATATCCAATTTCTTTGCATTTTTTTTCATAATTGCCACTAATCTTATTGTCTCAGTAACAGCTCAAGGAAATTATGTGCGGTGGAGGCAGAAGGACACATCTTCAGCACCTTTGGTCAAAGAAGATCGTGCAGGGAGCCGCAGAGACAAAGATGGGACAGCGAGTATGAAAGAAAAAATCTCTCTCCCAGCTGTGACAAACTCCTCAGAAGCCAAGGTCATTGGAACAGATGAAGAAATGTTTCTCCATCCCACCACTGCCACAAAGATTCGGTAACTTTCTTCTTTTAATCATTTTAATAAAGCATAATCACATTATGGTTATACCAGTGGCGGCTGGTGATAAAGTTTTTTTGGGGGGGGGGCGCAAACCCCTCCAGGTCCTTACCTGCCCATCCTCGGATGTCACAGCTCCCAATACCCAGACACACTATACATAGAGAACACATTGTATATTATACACAGAGCGCACACTGTATATTATACGCAGAGAAAATGTTTGCCAGCACACCATGGATCAACAAGGAAGCGGCCATGCAAATTATTTAATGCATGATCACATCAAAAGAGTAGTGCAACATTTCAGAGTCACACAGGACCCCTTCGTCAGGCATCACATGCCTAATGAAGGGGTCCTGTGGGACTCCAAAACATTGCACTACTCTTTTGATGTGATCATGCATTAAATAATTTGCTTGGACGCTTCTTTGTTGATCCATGGTGTGCTGGCAAACATTTTCCTTTTGACTTCTGAACCAGTTCCCAGCTGGTTGTTGCTGCAGCACCCAATCTCTTGAGCTTTTCCAGGAATGAGTGCGATGGGAATATGGAGCACTTCTTCACTGCCTGAATGCCCATTTTGACACATTTTTAAAACGGAGCCTGTTGCTGTGAAACGCACCCATATTCTCCTTATCACAAGTCACTGTCAGAGTCCCACACAGTAGCTGCCATGCCATGATTTACTGCATGTGCAGAAGAGACATTCCACCGTAGCAGTCTGCCTGGGGGGGGGGGGGGGGGGGGGGGGAGCAGCAGCATCACAGACAGACTTCCAGTACTCTGATATCAGCCAATCACAAATAGGCTGATATCAGAACTGCAAAAGTGCAGTGCATAGGTGGCCATTCTTGATGGAGCTTGTTCCTGTTCCACCATACCCTGCACCCGGTCCACGCGCACAGTCCACTCCACACACAGCATAGTGAGTGATGGCTGGGAAAACGGAAGTGACACCGCAAAAAGCACTGCCCACCGTCCTCTAGTCCCCACCAAACGCAGACAAGGAGCCAAAGGGACAAATGGGTGTAGAGTGGGGAGTGTTCGGGGCGCATCGCTTGCGCCCTGAACCCACCCTAAACACAGGCAAATCAGCTTCCCAGCTTGCAATCAGCTTTTTTTTTAAATGGAGAATAGCTTGGGGGGTCGCCACTGGGTTATACAAAGAGGTTACAGTTCTAGCACCCTGACCTGAAAAAGTATGAAGCTGAACAGCCTTTTTAAAGATAAAGCCTAAGTTATTTAAAGGATAAATTCACCTTTAATAATAAATCAATGTTTTTTTGCAGGTAAAAAAAGTGTTCATTTATTTACTAAAGTTTACTTACTGCAGAGCATTGCACCCGCCATTAGCAGATCGCAGGTGCAATCTCAGGCTCCTGCAGACTCTCAGCATAGTCTGCTCGTACCTTGTACAGGCAGGCAGGCCAATAGACTGAGAGCACTCACCAGCGCCCTCGCAGCTCATTTAGAACTACAAGCTGCCAGCCGCAATGGCTGACAGTGCTTGTAGTCATGCATTCACAGGACACTGAATGAATGATGTGGCCGTGTGGGGGTGGAGCTCCCGCACGGCCACCTTGTTTTCAAATGGTAACAGTGGGTACGAGGAGAAGATTTCCTGCCCGCTGTCACGGGGAGAGGGATAAAGGGAGAAAAGGCTCCAGATGCTGGAACCTACTGCTTATATTGTGCCTTCCTACACACCTAATATTAGACCCAGTGACATAATTACTAGGTTCCTGTGATTCTCTATGCCAGCCTTTTACAACCAGGGTGCCTTGGCAAAATGCCTAATAATTGCCCCAAAAATTGTATACAAGCCATCAGGTGGATCAAGCCTGCCTTTTAGTTACACAAAGCCACAGGTTTTCATTGTGCACCATTACGACCTTCTAGCCGCCGGTATCCTAACAACCAATGACATCATCAGTTGATAAGGAGGATGTCGGTTCTCTGCACAGCATCTCTGCACAGCATCCTTATTTAGTTCTCCCCTGCCCCTCTCCATCAGCGCTGGGGTCACATTAGCAGACTGATGGAGAGAAGTTGAGGGAGAAGAGAAACATTGGAATACTGGTCAGTACCAGTGTGCAAAAGTGTATTTGATTTGGAAGAATAAAATACTTTGAACATTGGGTGTCCTACACGATTGGATGTTGATGCATTATGTATGACTATTAGAATAGCTTTTTACATTTTAGAATGGGGTGCCTCAAAGCTGTCCATAATTTTAAAGGATGCCTTGACTTAAAAAAGGTTGAGAAACACTGCTGTACGCAATGCAATCAGACCATGGTTGGTGGGAGATGCTTGAGGGAGGCTGTACATAGCTTACTGAAAACAAAAAAGCTGTGGTAACACCCACATGTAATACTGAACTTCCATGATTAAAAATCCAGGGAATGAAAGGGGCAGGCCAGGGACAGTAGGCCTGGGGAGGAAATGGCTAGATGACTAGAAATTGCTAGATGATGCTGGAAGTCCCTCCCCTGAAAATAAAAAAAAGCAACTGGTCGCAATACTATTTCTCCTTAAGAGCTGTCCCCATGCACTAATTGCTTTCTACCACTAGATTTCCACTTTTAGATTGTATCTTTATGTCTCCTACAGGCACATTCGGAATACATTACCAAAAATGGCGTCCCGCTCTCAAAAATCAAAGTCTTACAGCAGCACCAGCGTTACACCTATCAGAAAGGGCAAAGGTCAATCTGCCAATGGGCTGCTACAAAAAAAGAAGCTGGGAAGACCGATATGCCCCTGGTTACGGGAAGACCAAGCTGACAGGCAGTATCCTATGCTCCCAGTGAGCACCTGGAAAGATGTCCTGATTGGACTACAGCAAAGTGAAGGCGGGGAACCTGTAGGGGGTACTCCACTGCACTTAAGGAACCAACTTGTTGCTACTGCACCAAAGGAGGACATTTCAAAACAGAGGACTAACAATCCTGGGAACACGTCCGTGAAACCAGGACAGCGGGTCAGCCTGGCGCCACTTCCAAAACAATCTCGAAATAACCCTGTCTCTAAATTGTGCTTGAATTCTAGTTAGCTCTTTTTTGCCTCCTGGGGTACTATCGCCATTGTTTCTTCCGAAGCACCCATTTAGAGCTAATGATCAATTACAAATTTCCTACAGTGTTTATAACTTAATACAAGCTTAAACAATAATAATTCACAATTTAGTACACAGATATGTAATTTGTCATAACTGATTTTACCTAATGCCAAAAACACACAGGCAGAGGAGCATCCTTTTCATGAGATGGAAAGGAAGCTTCAGTGGGCATACAGCAGGCACTAAGACCAGTTTCACACCTGTGCATTTTGGTAATACATAATAAACCACATGCATATGTGCCATAATGCACATCCCCTATGCACCACAACGGAGTTTGTTTTAGCCCACCACAATACCTTCTGTACATCATAGTGTGTTTATAAAAAAAGGCGCAGGTCTGTTAAAAAGTCATTGTGGTGCCTTACAGAAACACATGACAAGTTGACTTTGAAGGCATGCGCCCCCCATCTTCCCCAATGTGCAGGCCACCTGGAGAAATACCTTGCTCCTTTTGCCAGTGATCTTCACTGTGAAGCTCTGCCTGAAGCCACACAGCTCGTTTCAGAAAACATCCGTACCAGGTCCACTTCATCCTGTGCATGCGTGCTGAAGATTTCATTCATTTCTATGGTGAGCCATATTCATGGCAGCTTCAGCCATCCAGAAGAGAACAGTTTACCCATAGGACCGAATAAGGCCACACTGTGCAAGTGCAGAGTGAAGAGGACTTAGCGGGATGCTTTCTGAAGCAAGGCTTTGTGGCTCCAGGCAGGACCACACAGTGAAGATCACTGGATCAAGGATGAAGGCAAGCATAGGACCAAGTCAACTGCACCCATTAATGGACAACTTATACCAATAGTACAGCTGTCCTTAAAGTGGAACTAAACGCATCGATTTAACTGTTTCCTAAAATGGTTACATTCAAAGCGTGCCCTAAATGATAGTCACAGTTGCTTGTGCTTAACCAAACTGTGAAGCCATCAAATGCCCGGTGTAACTGGTCACATGTGCACCATAGCAAATGCAGATCAAACAGGGGCTAAAATTGCAGGATTCAGTTCCATTTTACATGTTTGTAGACCTTAGCCTGGTAATCCCTTGCTAAATGCTTGATGTCTGTCAAGATTCACATACCATAATACCTAATGTGATTTCATAGTCAGTACTGTTATGTCACAAGTGTTTTTTTAATGACATAGTCAGTATTAAAGGGGTTGTAAACCCTCCTTTTTTTTTTTTAAATAACATACATGTCATACTTACCTCCACTGTGCAGTTCTTTTTGCACAGAGTGGCCCTGATCCTCGATTTCTGGGGTCCCCCGGTGGCGCTGGTAGCTCCTCCCGCATCGAGTGCTCACGTTGAAGGCTTTCCTAAGGTGGCGCTGCTATCAATCTATCCAATCAAGAGCCGAGACAACGGGCAGAGAGGTAGAGCACATCTCCGCCAAGGGAACGAACGGGCTCATTAGAGTAAAATGGGGTTGGGGGGCTGCTCAGTGGCAGAAGTTTTTTCACCTTAATGCATAGGATGCATTAAGGTGAAAAAAATACGAGGGTTTACAACCCCTGTATAATGCCATTTTGGCACTGAAAAGTTATATTAAGTATCCCATTCTGTTTTGTTATCGACAGTATTAAAGCCTAATTGAACATTCCTTTGGAATCAAATAAATATATCCCAGTTGCATTAATACAAAAAGTGTGCAAATTCTTACAGTTTTGTTTTCTTTAGAAACCAGCCACAGCCAGAGTAGTAAAGTCTGTCTCCTTTCCAGCATGGTGCAGAGAAGCACCCTTGCTCTGTGTTGAAGCTGTGGTCTCTCTGCAGAGGTTTGCCACCTGTGAATCCTGTCGCTGATACATACATATTTCTGTGGTACTTCTGAATGATGTGGATAATTGAATTAATGCAGCGGTGAACTTGGATTTATTAATAAAAATGTACGCTAAAAAAACTAAACTCAAGCTAAAACAAATTTTAATAAATAGCCCTGTAATCATAAAAATAAATGGCAGCTTTTGCCAAAATATTCACCTTCAGTCTGGGGCTGTTTCGTGCAATAATTCCTTTCACCACTAGATGTCCTCGGTTTTCCAGGTGAAATGACAGCGAGCATCATTCAACCCACCCCCTGTGCACCTTAAGGCCCGTACACACGATCTGACTTTTTGACAACAAACATGCAAATTAGCTGTTTTAAGGCAACATCCGACCGCGTATACGCTCCATCGGACAAACTTTTTCGTTTTTCATCAGACTTTTGTTGGCTGTGCGAACAGACAAACTTTTTGGCAACAAAAGTCAGATGGAGCAAAGTCCGATCGTGTGTACACAAAACCATCGGACTTTTGTACAAAGTACAAACATGCATGCTCAGAACCAATGCAAAAGATCAGACAACAATACCAAAGGGTGGCGCCGGAGTAATTGAACGCCCTCTTTTGAAGTGTCGTCAGTACGTTGAAACTTAACTACGTTCGTGTTTGTTGCCTTAAAAAGTCAGATCGTGTGTATGCAATACAAGTTTACGGGCAACGCCCTTTGAACAAAAATCCACGGGAAAGTTTGTACAAAGTCCGATCGTGTGTATGAGGCTTAAGACACAGATATCACACAGCCTGCGCTCGGAGCATTACTGCACTGTGCAGCACTTGATGAATACCATTCAGTGCCCAGCAGTAAATTTAGCTACCAGCATATGTGAAAGGCATCAGGGAGAGAGAGTGTGGGATTTTGTTTTACTGGCCGATAACACATTTTGAGAGGGTGTCATACAGACACCCTATATATTTTCCTATACCGTCCATAACTCAGAGCACTTCCAACCCTGTCCTATAATCTATTCTATTATATAACAAACAGTTGCAGTAGAGTATTGAATTTGGCTGATTGTCCCACTGAGACAAACACAAATGGACATCAGTAAAATGTAGAGAGAAGAACATACTGTATCCTACTCATCATTTTTATTTAGGGCTTTAGATAGCCACATGAATATGGGCTTTGGATCTATGCCCCCATTCACACCTATGCGAATTAGATGTGTGTTTCCCTGCATCTAATTTGCATAGTAGGAGAATGTGACTGGCTCCCTATGGAGCCGGTTCACATATCTCCGGGGCGGCTGCGGAGTGCACTGCACAAAAAACGCTGGGCGTCTTTGGGTCCATTTCAGGGCCGAATTCAGCCATAGAATCGGCCCTGATTCGTCCCTGAAACGAGGAACAGGGACGCACAGCGCTTAAATAAGGCTACCAATGTTAATCCCTTTCTGAAAATGCAAACTCCCTGGTTGTCAAGCTGATCATTTGGCTTTGGCGTGGCCTGAGCCTTTGAACTGGTGCAACAAGTACTTCTGGGTATATGACATTGTTGGTGCTTTGTGAATGGCTGTTCAGGCACCCAGCACTGTCGCATACAAAAAAGGGAGAGAGTCCTCAGCCCACACAGGTGAATGGAGTGGCGGGGAACAAAGTGAAGTTCTCATATAATATTTATCATTAATGTCAATTTCAGAAATAATTTTCATTAAAATTCCCAGGTGACCCTGTCATGAAGGTATTTGTTCAGCCACTTCCTGTTAGAGAGACAATACTCTGTGTTGTCATCCTGTCACATGAGCATCTGGTAGAGACTGCAAGTGGCCTAACAAACATATTTTAACTATTTCAACTTTTAATTGCTGGAGTGCAAGGAAGTAAGTTTCTTCAAAAAAGGCAGCAGGGATCAACAGCACTGAGATGCAACAAAAGGATGACGGTAGCTTTAAACAAGCCTTTAGCAAGCTTCACTATGCATTTTTGAAGATGTAAAGCCTAATGCTTTGCTGTAGGCAGTTACAGAATGTCACAAAATTACTGATTTCTGTGAACAGCGTAAAGTAGAATTCCAATCTAAACCTGGCCATAGCTGGATCAAAATTCGTCCGGTTCAGCATAGACATTCAGCAGAACATTTCTTTCTTTAAAATAATCAAAATCACCTTGTCTATTACTCAATTTAAAGCGGAGGTTCACACAAAAATTGAACCTCCGCTTTCAGAACCCTACCCCCCGGTGTCACATTTGGCACCTTTCAGGGGAGGGGGGTGCAGATACCTGTCTAAGACAGGTATTTGCACCCACTTCCGGGCATAGATTCCCACAGGAGTCTATGCCTCTTCCTGTCCCGCCGCGCTGTCTGCTGGGACAGACACGGGTCCCAGAGACAGCACGGAGCATTCCTATTGCGCTGCGCGACTCGCGCATGCGCAGTAGGGAAGTGAAGCCGCAAGGCTTCATTTGCTGATTCCCATACCCAAGATGTCGGCGGCAGCATCCGAGGACCGGGGGACAGTATCGCTGGACCCTGGAACAGGTGAGTGTCCTTATATTAAAAGTCAGCAGCCTTTTAAAAAAAATAATTTCGCCAGACTCCCTCTTTAAGGGCAAATATACCTTTTACCTTGAGACCATCTGCTTTGGCCTGATGGTAATGGAGGAAATGTTGTGTCAGGGGGCTCCTTGTGTCAGGGGGCTCTTTGTGTCAGGGGGCTCCTTGTGTCTATTGTCCTTGAGGTGTTCACCAATGCAGATGCATAACTGGCATTTAGTTTTACCTATTGTAACATGGGGGACCATTAGCCCTCATGGTAGATGCATTTGTCAGGGATTCAAGCCAGTCAGGAACTATATTTTAGGGCATGGTAGCCCATTTTTATTAAAAAGGCAAATAAATATAACATAAAGGTTTCCCAGGCAGGGGTTCTTCTCTAGCAACAGAAAATACTAGCCCACCTGGCTCTCTTTAGCAGTACCTCTGCCCTTTATTCTGGTCACACAGACCACAGGATTCTTCAGTGTGGATAGCTTTACTTTAGCGCCCACAGCTCCGCTCTGGCCTTAGTCCTCAGGCCGTTTTCTGCCTCTTGCAGTCATACGTGTTCTGGCTGCCTCCTGGAGACCTCCTGTCTCTCTTGGTGTGGTGCAGTCTCCAACTGGGAGCCATGAGGTCTTCCCATACCCTCATTATAAGGGTTGTTACAAGGGCACACCCTGCTGGTCATCTACAAAGTCTGGACACAGGATTGGAGATCCCGTCCCACCCAAGACACTATGGAAGTACAGAGCCCCATGACGGAACACCAAAACCTGGAGACAGCTGCGAAAGCAGTTTTCTCCAGTCCACATCTCCAGCATGTGACTTTTTCAACTTTGAAAAAGTCACATGCTCAGTGACGATACGCGTCAGGGAAGGAACCAGGTGTCAGTGTTTTGCTTTCGGTCACAGCCGAGACCGGAAGCGTCTTTTGTCTTCATCGTCTGTGACAAGCTTTTAATGTAAGTTATTATGTTTGTTTAAATAAAATGATACCGCCATACTACACATTGGACCCCCCTCTCTCCTTTATTACCCTCGTTATCATTAATTGGTTATTGGGAGTATTGCAGTTCCTGGTTGGAGTGGATACAGGGAGATCGACCTGCCCAAAGTGATATTACACATACAGCGCTGCTAGGCCTGTGGAGGCCGCTGCTGGAGGTGAGAGGCTGGGGGAAACAGTGGGGAGCACCCTGGATGACACAGAATTCACTGGATGGATGGATGCACAAAATATCACCATTTATATTTGTTTATAGACAGTTCCTGGATGGTTTACTATTGAGGACTATCATAGTGGACCTGCTTCACATTATTTGTGTTGTTTTTTTTTTTTTGAGTCACTTGGAGTGGAAGTCACTAATTAATTTTATATTTTTATTCTGGCACTTGCATTTTTGGCACTTGCACTTTATATTTATTCATTACCGTTATTACATCTTTATTGCATTGATATATATTCATTATTTATTGATTGGCACATTATGCTGGAGAGGAATTGCACACTATTTATATATTTGAATACTGTTGGGGAATAATCCTTTCCCCTTAGATATTTCAGTAATTTCAGATTTTTTACACATATTTTTGTGGAAATATTTGCACATGAGGATTTCTTTGCACATCAATTCACATGCGATATTATTATTTTTTTACATTTTATGTATTAGATTTGAAGTATTCACTGGCACATGAAGTTTTATGCATACCAGGCATATTAATTTTCATGCAACTTTTTTGCGATTTTACCCTTATTCCATGCAATTGATATTTTTTAGTATTTTATTTATTTATTCATTTTACAAGGTAGCGCCACATACCTTTTTATATCAATACCTATACTGTGCGAGATCACATTTATGTTGGCAGCTTCCTAGTTTAGTTGGTTACAAAGTGAGGTTGTGCGCACTAGTTACACCCATTCTTTACTGATTACTGTATTAGTGTCACTGGTTCCCACAATGTGTCAGTTAGTGTCCAATCATCAGCCGTAATATCGCAGTCCTGCTATAAGTCACCGATCGCAGCTATTACTAGTATAAAAAATAAATGAATTAAAATTCCATAAATCTATCCCATAGTTTGTAGAAGCTATAACATTTGCGTAAACCAATCAATATACACTTTTTGAGAGTTTTTTTTTTTTACCAAAAATATGTAGGCGAATACACATTGGCCTAAATTGATGAAGAAATTTGATTTTTTTTAAAAATGTATTGGATATATTTTATGGCAGAAAGTAAAACCTTTTTTTTTTTTTTTTTTTTTTTTAAAGTCGTCAGCCTTTTTTTGTTTATAGCGCAAAAAAAAAACGCAGTGGTGATCAAATACCACCAAAAAGAAAGAAAAAAAAAAGGACATAAATATTATTTGTTGCATGACCGTGCAATTGTCAGTTAAAGTAATGCAGTGCCATATCGCAAAAAATGCCCTGGTGATGAAGGGGGTCAAGTGGTTAAACAGCGACTGAATGCTCAGCGACTCGCCTACTTTCACATGTACTTGCACAAAAGCTGCACCCCCCCCCCCCCCCCAATCACATTCCGACCCTGGATAAGTGCACTTTGTTTTAAAGTACACTTATCCTTTAAAGTATAACTGAAGCCAAAACTTTTAATTTTTTTTCAATTTGAATAGTGTAGGGAAGGGTTAAAACTCTTTTCAGTTTTGTTTTGTTTGTTTTTTGTTCTGTCTGTGTGTCCTTAGGGAGATTTCAATGTGTTACCATCTATCAATCTGTCTCTTGTGACTTGTTTACTCACATGTAGAAGAGGCATGCATGTAAACATGGTCAGCTGACCAGGCCATGTGACTTAGAGGAAAAAGTCCATAGTCTGCAGGAGTCAGACAAGCTGCAGGTTCATACAGGCGGTGAGTGCTCTGAGACTTCATGTATCAAATGTTTTTCTTATGCTTATTATTATTGTATGTTTTATATATTACTAGTCCTAAAAACTCACACTACCACAGGGCCGCTTTTCTAATGTCGAGAGCTGAAGGCTTGTAATAGATGTTAACCCTTTCATTACTGCCTTCCCAGAGTGACTTGGTTAACACAAAGCTGGTTAATTTACTAAGCAGAGGCAGTTAACTATTAAAAACAAATGTTGGTAAATAAAGCGACGTTATTTTCTTTAACCCCTTGTATAAACTTTGGCAAACTTTTTTATTTTTTTTTGTCTTTAGTTTTAGATTGAGTGTAGAGGGAATGGAACACCCGTTAGATTTTATTTCTGTCTGTGCCCCTGTTGGGGAGATTCGCCTTCTCTATTTGTCCTGTTTACCATTATCATCAAAAGTGAAAGTAAAAGGAAAAAAAAAAATGTTTTGCCTTTTATTTCTACTTTATTGATTAAAAAAAATACAAATCTTAACACCTGAACATATCTATGCAACATGTATATGTGTTAGTAGAGCCGTACCTGTCTTTGCTTCATGTATACAGGTGAATTAGAATTTGTTTTGGATTTAATTTGTTTTCATTATCAGAGAAAAACTGGGCCAAAATAGTAAAAAAAAAAAAAAAAAAAAAAAAAATCCAAAATAAATTCTCTGCCCTCGATGTGCATGGGGATACCGCATATGTATGCACTATTTTTTGTTTATACTCGTAGTAGGGCTCAAAAACAATAGTGTGCCTTTTTTTTCCCTACCTAAGACAAACTTGCACTAAGGCTTCCTTCACACTGTAGTTTATACAGGGGCGTTGCTAGGTCTACAAAAGATCTGGGGCTAGAGCCCATAGCAGCGTAATAAAGAAAGTCATATGCTTGGGCGGGCATACACATGTATATACAGTAATATATATGTGTGTGTGTGTATACCCCCCTTGCATCAGGGTCACCAGAGAGCCTCCCCCTTACATTAGGGTCCCCAGAGAGCCTCCCTTTTACATTAGGGTCCCCAGAGAGCCTCCCCCTTACATTAGGGTCCCCAGAGAGCCTCCCCCTTACATTAGGGTCCCCAGAGAGCCTCCCTCTTACATTAGGGTCCCCAGAGAGCCTCCCTCTTACATTAGGGTCCCCAGAGAGCCTCCCTTTTACATTAGGGTCCCCAGAGAGCCTCCCCCTTACATTAGGGTCCCCAGAGAGCCTCCCCCTTACATTAGGGTCCCCAGAGAGCCTCCCTTTTACATTAGGGTCCCCAGAGAGCCTCCCCCTTACATTAGGGTCCCCAGAGAGCCTCCCCCTTACATTAGGGTCCCCAGAGAGCCTCCCCCTTACATTAGGGTCCCCAGAGAGCCTCCCCCTTACATTAGGGTCCCCAGAGAGCCTCCCTTTTACATTAGGGTACCCAGAGAGCCTCCCTTTTACATTAGGGTCCCCAGAGAGCCTCCCCCTTACATTAGGGTCCCCAGAGAGCCTCCCCCTTAAAATCAGGGTCCTCAGAGAGCCCCCCCTTGCATCAGGGTCCCCAGAGAGCCCCCCACTTACATCAGGGTCCCCAGAAAGCCTCCCCTCCCCTTGGGGGCCCCTGCAGAGACTCGGGGCTATGGGCCACGGATTAAGGGCTATAGCCCCAAAAGCCACCCTCTAGCGACGCCACTGGCCGCATATATCAGATCGCAACGGCAAGAATCAGCAGGTGCATGCGAATAGCGTTGACACCTCAGCCTATATAAACTATTTACAGGCTTAAGCTGGCCATACATTATACAATTTTCTTGTTCAACTTCCTTTAGATTTACGTTCAACTATGTAGTACAAGGGCCTTCCTCATTGCATATAAATTGTTTAGGTTTGATCTCATATTATATAGTTTTGGTAAGGTAAGGCTGTTCACATGTAGCTGAACACCAAGCAGTTAGGGACAAATGTCCAAGTCAGTCACTGTCATCCTGTAGTTAGTTTATATGGGCTGAATGGTCGCCATTATTCGCATGCTCCTGTAGTTCCAGCCGCAAGAATCTGCTGATTTTCGTCACTAGATTCCAGAGTATGCAGCTAAACAGCCATGTGAAGGAGGCCTAACTCTAATGCCCCGTACACACAGGCGGAAATTCCGACGGAAAATGTCCGATCGGACCATGTTGTCGGAAAATTCGACTGTGTGTGGGCTCCATCGGACTTTTTCCATCGGAATTTCCGACGGAAAAAATTTGAGATCCTGCTCTCAAATTTTCCGACAACAAAATCCGATCTGACTTTTTCCGATCGTGTGTAGAGAATTCCGACGGACAAAGTGCCACGCATGCTCAGATCAAATTACGAGACCAAACCTATTGGCTAATAGCCTCTACGTAGTTCCGTCGTACGCAACGAACGTCACCACGTTCACAATGATCGGATTTTACGACAACTTTGTCCGACCGTGTGTATGCAACACCAGTGTCGGACAAAATCCATCGGAAAAAGTCAGACGGATTTTGTGGTCGGAATTTCCGTCCGTGTGTACGGGGCATTAGACTCCTTTCACACTGGGGCCGCCCATGCATTAGCGCAAAAGTGCTGCTCATTTTAGTGGCGCTTTAGCGATGTTTAACCACTTAAGCCCCGGACCATTTTGCTGGCCAAAGACCAGAGCACTTTTTGCGATTCGGCACTGCATCGCTTTAACTGACAATTGCGTGGTTATGCGACATGGCTCCCAAACAAAATTGATGTATTTTTTTACCCACAAATAGAGCTTTCTTTTGGTGGTATTTGATCACCTCTACGGTTTTTTATTTTTTTTTGCGCTATAAACAAAAAAACAGCAACAATTTTGAAAAAAACACATTGTTTTTTGCTTTTTGCTATAATAAATATCCCCCAAAAATATATAAAAACCTTTTTTTTTCCTCAGTTTAGGCCGATACGTATTCTTCTACATATTTTTGGTAAAAAAGCTATACAAGCCCTAATCTAGCCATTTTATCTTAATTTCTTTTTTATTTTAACAGACTTTTTTTCACAGAATTCTCTTCTACAGAGGAGAAAAAGACACAATGGGGGGTTATTTACTAAAGGAAAATCCACTTTTGCACTAAAAGTGCACTTGGAAGTAAAGTCGCTGTATGAAGCATAGAGGAATTTACTCTGGAGGGAACCTTATCTAGTGACAGATATGGTATGTATGCAGAATACATCTCAGTGTATCAGTAATAGCTGACAGTGCAAATTAGAACTACACTGAATCACGGCAGAGGGGTGACACAGTTCAGAGGCTGCCGATCTTCGCTCTCTACCCCTGCCAAAGAATCTTCTAAGAAACTTTGAGTGGCAGATCCCTAGACCCCGTGGCAACTCCTTCCATCGTCCCCAACTTCACAACTTCACTACTGTGTCACAAAATACAGTATTTTGAAAAAAAAAAATACCTTACACCCAGGTTCAAGCCACATTTTGTCCCTGACATCACTGGGCCCCAATCATCATACTCAGTGGCGGCTGGTGCTCAATTTTCTTAGGGGGAGCGGCCCCTGCTGACTTCTATTATCTTCTGAAGAAGCCTGGAGTCAGTTTAGCTGGCAATATTGATATCATATTATATTTATTATAATCAGTGTTGGTCATCTTACTTTAAAAAAGTAATTAGTTAAGTTACAAATTACTTCTCCCAAAAAGTAATTGCATTAGTAACTCGGTTACTACATTAGAAAAGTAATTAGTTACTCAGCAAAGTAACTGTGACAGGGGTGGCAGCGGTGGTACTTGAGGGGTGGAAGCAATGGTACTTGAGGTGTGGCAGCGGTGGTACTTGGGGGGGTGGCAGTGGTGGTGGTGTACAGTACTTGGGGGGGGTGGCAGCGGTGGTACTTGGGGGGGGTGGCAGCGGTGGTGTACTTGGGGGGTTGTGGCAGGCAGCAGGGGTACTTGGGGGGTGGCAACGTGGTGTACTTGGGGGGGTGGCAGGCAGCAGTGGTACTTGGGGGGTGGCAGCGGTGGTGGTGCCATTCTCTCCCACCACCACCTCTGCCTCTTACTGATCCCATCCCCCACCACCACTGATCTCATCCCTACCCTATCCCCCCCATCACCTCTGTTGTAGAAGTGATGGTGGGTGGGTAGGGATGGGATCAGTAAGAAGCAGAGGTGGTGGAGGACTTGGGATGGATCGATTGCACTGCAATTCGAATCGTCAGACACTGATAGTCACTTACTTGAATGCCTCCAGGGATGCCTTTCCTCATGGAGAGAGAGAGACCCTCCCCTCCACTCTATTGGTGTCAGCTGGTCAGCTGACTTCATTTTTCAGTGTCCGCCCCGCCTCCCTACATTCTCTCTCTCTGGATAGGCGGGGCAGGAAGGGGCGGTCCAAACAGTCTCTCTGAGTCTCAGCCTCTTCTCAGCACAGCGGACGGCCAGGCAGCGCGGCCACGGTGGACCTCCCGGGCGGTAGATGTAATTGCGGTAACGCCGCCCAAGTAATGGGAATGGCGTTACCATGAGGGAAAAAGTAATCAGTTAGATTACTCATTACACTCTAAAGTAACTGCGTTAAGTAACTCCGTTTATTTTAACTGAGTTACCTCACTGATTATAATATAATTTTTTTTTTTTTTTTTTCCATTGGTACACTTATTTGTAAGTGCTCCCTCCAGTGCTCACCTGTATTATATCAGAAAATGTGTCACCCTTCTGAAAAGGAACTTTTAGTAAAGTAATATGGAAGCATTGCTGACTTATTTTTTAAAGTTCAGATTCCAGGACTGTAATTTCTATCCTCCATTAACTGGTGAGTATTTGACCTGGAAGAAGCATGTGCATAAGGTGTTGTAACGCCTAATACACACAGACTTGTTCCAGGTAAATGACTCGTCAAGAAGTGAGGAAAGCACAAGGTAAGAGTCCTGGAAGTAGCTTCCGTATTGTCAATTTTCTCTTGTAACAGTGAAGACACTGTATTCAACGCTGTATTCTGGCCTAGGCTGACAAGGCCCAGGCCTAGGGCAGCACTTTGCAGGGGGCAGCACGGAAAGAGTCTCCGCCGGCTTGCACTACACTGTTAGTGTAGCACCAGTCTTATGGGGCGGACTGGGCTGAGAGGAAAATTAGTCTAGTGCCCCCATAAAGTGGCCTCACTGCTTCCGGCATGCGGGGGCGCTGCTTCTAATTTTGACTGTTCTCTCATCCTGGACCACAATGCTTCCTCACTGTACTATATGTTTTCTGCTGCACCATTGGCATGGTTATATCTTCTTAGTCCTCTCCATAAAATTATCAGAAATTTGTGCTTAAAGAGGAGTGCCCACTAAAAAAGATTTTTTAAAAGTCAGCAGCTACAAATACTGCAGCTGCTGACTTTTAATAATCGGACACTTACCTGTCCCAGGGTCCAGCAATGCGGGGGAACGGAGCCACCCCTTGTTCCCCCGCTCCACTCGCGGCGCCGGCATCCTTACTGTGGGCACCCGGCTGTGGCTTCACAGCCGGGCACCCACTGCGCATGTGCAAGCAGCGCCGTGCACCGTGATACGACACTCAGTGCCGTGCACCGTGATACGACACATGTGACAGGTCCCAGATGACTGTGCGGCGCCGAGGGGAAGTGATGTCAGTGCCCGGGCACTGAAGGTGGCAGACTACAAGGGACCCCCTAGCAACAGGCATTTAGAGGTGAGTAAAAAAAAAAATTTTTTTCCAATTATTTTTTTTTTTTTTATGATTTTTTTAAGCACGTTTTTTTTCCCTCCCAGGCCCTCAGAACTAGTGTCCCCACTCAAAAATGTCAGGACGGGTCTTAAACAGCAAGGGGTGTGGTCTTGACAGGAAGGGGTGGGTCATATTTAAATTAGGGGGTGCACAAGTTTAGTCAGGCCTAGGGCAGCACAAAACCTAAATACACTACTGACTGTACTGCACTACTAAGCAGATATGGCTGCCCCCATATACAAATAGAATTACAAATAATACATAGAAACAAGGTTTTTAATAAGATGAATAAGATAATATACATGAATTTGGTTTATTTTACACGTTGATCTAAAACAAATTTTAAAAGTTTAATTGTTTCCATTAAAAAAGAATATTAGTGCCAGCCTTTCAAGTCCATTGTGCAGAGTGGTGGATCTGTATGTTAAATGACAGAGAGATTCTTGTCTGTCAGCCTCAGCTGGATGGTTCACATTGGTGAAGTATAAAGTTGCAGTCACAGCAATTTTCCACTGACAGCCCTGACCTATGAATAGAAGTCAGTCTGCAGAAAAACAAATCAGGGAAACTCACCCAAGAATGACATCCCCACAGAGCATGAGGCTGTTGAAGGCGCCCCGTGTAAGGTGGGGGCTGCGGAATGTTTCAGCTGCTCCGTAACTACAAGCCCAGCTAGTTGGCAGTTAATAACAAGGCATCATTTACAGAGAAACAAAACACTTGTTTCTATACATATGTGTACAGTGCCTTGAAAAAGTATTCATACCCCTTGAAATTTTGTCATGTTACAATTAAAAAAAGTAAATATATTTTATTGGGATTTTAGGTGATCGACCAACACATAGTTGCACATAATTGTGAAGTGGAAGAATATTTTTTTAAAATCATTTTTATAAATAAATATCTGAAAAGTGTGGTGTGTATTTGTATTCAGCCCCCCTTTACTCTGATACCCCTAAGATCTAGTGGAACCAATTGCCTTCAGAAGTCACCTAATTAGTAAATAGAGTTCACCTGTGTGTAATTGAATCTCAGTATAAATACAGCTGTTCTGTGAAGCCCTCAGAGTTTTTTTTTTAGAGAACCTTAGTGAGCAAACAGCATCATAAAGGCCAATGAACACACCAGACAGGTCAGGGGTAAAGTTGTGGAGAAGTTTAAAACCGGGTTAAGTTATAAAAAAATATCCCAAGCTTTGAACGTTTCACAGAGCTCTGTTCAATCCATCATCCGAAAACGGAAATAGTATAGCACAACTACAAACCTACCAAGACATGGCTGTCCACATAAACTGACAGGCCGGGCAAGGAGAGCATTAATCAGAGAAGCAGCCAAGAGGCCCATGGTAACTCTGGAGGAGCTGGAGAGATCCACAGCTCAGGTGGGAGAATCTGTCCACAGGACAACTATTAGTCATGTCCTCCACAAATCTGGCCTTTATGGAAGAGTGGCAAGAAGAAAGCCATTGTTGAAAGAAAGCCATAAGAAGTCCCGTTTGCAGTTTGCGAGAAGCCATGTGGGGGACACAGCAAACATGTGGAAGAAGGTGCTCTGGTCAGATGAGACCAAAATCTAACTTTTTGGCCTCAAAGCAAAAATCTGTGATGGAAAACTAACACTAGACATCACCCTGAACACACCATCCCCACCGTGAAACATGGTTGTTGGAGCATCATTTGTGGGGATGCTTTTCTTCAGCAGGGACAGGGAAGCTGGTCAGATTTGATGGGAAGATGGATGGAGCCAAATACAGGGCAATCTTAGAAGAAAACCTGTTAGCGTCTGCAAAAGTTGAGACTGGGGCGGAGGTTCACCTTCCAGCAGGACAACGACCCTAAACATACAGCCAGAGCTACAATGGAATGGTTTAGATCAAAGCATATTCATGTGTTAGAATGGCCCAGTCAAAGTCTAGACCTAAATCCAATTGAGAATCTGTGGCAAGACTTGAAAATTGCTGTTCCCAGATGCTCTCCATCCAATCTGACAGAGCTTGAGCTATTTTGCAAAGAAGAATGGGCAAACATTTTACTCTCTAGATGTGAAAGCTGGTAGAGACATCCCCAAAAAAACTTGCAGCTGTAATTGCAGTGAAAGGTGGTTCTACAAATATTGACTCAGGAGGGCTGAATACAAATGTACACCACACTTCACATATTTATTTGTAAAAAATTTGGAAAACCATTTATCATTTTCCTTCCACTTCACAATTATGTGCCACTTTGTGTTGGTCTATCACATAAAGTCCCACAAAATACGTTTACATTTTGCTTGTAACATGACAACATGTGGAAAATTTCAAGGAGTATGAATACTTTTTCAAGTCACTGTATATACAATGTGGACAAATTTGTTGGCACCCTTCCATAATAAAAAAAAAAAATAACTGACCAAGGTAATTTGCATCTATAGTTGTTTGTTCCATGTTTAATAAAAATCACACTTTACTTTTGATTTTTGTTTTAACAGAATATTTGAAATAAAACAAATGAAAACGTGATTTCTCTATAGCTCCCAATGAGAATTCTCCACATGCCAACAGGTAGTTGGGCCAACCTTTCTTGATCCAGCTGTTCGTTGTATGATATAATGTTGAGATATTCTGATGAAAACAAAGGATGTATTTGTTGTAGACTGCTTAGATATTCCAAAAACCCACGAGATGTATACATTAAAATATGTCTTTATTATCATTACTCCTTTCTTCAATGATTTATGTCTTACCATTCAAGCTCTACCAGCATCTGTTAGTAAATATTACTGTTTTTTTTGTTTCATTGTTTGTTTAATTTTATATCTATAGGTGACCCCACTATGTGCTAGTTTTAGGGGGGGGGGGGGGGTTCAGATCAGGGCACTTCAATCCTTGAGATTTTATTGTGCCCCACTGTGAAACCTAAGGGGTTAATCCTTTGCATTGTGTAAAAAGGCAGTTTGATCCTGTCTTTTCTGATCCTCCCTTTCTTCCACTGTCCTCAAACCATCTCCTGATAGAACAGAGCCTGGGGGGGCAAACTGCATACGCTCAGTTTGGTGTGTATTGCTAGAGAGTTTATTTCTTTTTTCTTTTGGGAGAGTGCATGTGATCAGCACGGGGCCAATCAGCACTGTCCAGACAGAGGGTCAGGGGTCCTGCAGCCTCATAGGACAATCAGGGGAGAATGAAAACTCCTCCTATGAGCTTTAACCAGACACTGATAGAAGTCACAAGAATGCTATATACTGCTGGTGAGAAAAGGTATTTAGCAGTTTATATTTGCTAAAAAGTTTGTGTTCTATGTACTGTGGGAGACCAGATATAGTGAATGCAGGGTCCTGGGTTTAGTAACACTTTAAAGTGATACTAAAGAAAAAAAAAATGTTTTATACATACCTGCTCTGTGCAATGGTTTTGCACAGAGCAGCCCAATCTTCCTTTCCCCAGGTCGCCTCCCGGAACTTTGGGCTCCTCCCCCCTGTTTGCTATGGGGGCACTTGTGCGTGCTCGCTCCTGAGCTACACTCGGTGTGCCTATTGACACACAGAATGGAGCCAACTACCTACCCAAAGAGGAGGTAGAGAGCCAGGAAAACAGTTGCTCTTGTGCACATCACTGGATTGAGCTTGGGCTCAGGTAAGTATTAGGCTGCATTCACATCTCAGCAGAGCAACTTTCAGGCATTTTTATTTGAGAGTTTTTGAGCATTTTTAGAAGTATATTACAGGCATTTTAGAAGCCTATTACAAGCATTACAGCTTCAGGTGTTTTTGTTTAGCCAAAAGAAAGCACTAGGGGAAGGAGAGGTAGAGGACATTAGAGCTGTGGTTTTAAGCAGAAAACGTGTAACAAAACACTTGTAAAATCCTCATGTAGCACATTTTCAGGTGTTCCAATTGAAGTCTATGGGGCCCAATCTGCCTCCAATCTTGCTTCAGGAGACAGAACACTCGGATGTGAACAGGGGCCATTGAAATGAATGGGATTTGGGTTTTTGAGCGCTTTAGAGCTTTAAGCAGAAAATCGCTCAGGTGTGAATGGGGCCATGGGGGGGGCTGAACAAAGAAGATTTTTTACCTTCAAAAAACCTTAAGCCTTTAGATTAGAACCACTTTAAACTTCTTAAAAATATTTACAACTGTAGTCACAGGAACATCAAGATGCTGGGAGATGGTTTTATAGCCTTTACCTTTGGTCTTTCATTTTCGTTGATGTACACTACATAGGCACTATGAACTGTGTTTCAATGGATTGCTTGGTTCTGCCTGAATACTGCCCATTGAAAGTGGTCACATGATCTAAACCGATGTTCCCTATTATGAGACGTTTTGAACATTGGGCAGATTCTGATGTCCTAGAGAGGGGATAAGGAGTGTCCTATGGAAAACATTCAAACTAATGTGTTTTTTTTCTCCCTTGTCCATCAGAAAATGACACAAAAGTGACTCCAGACTTTGAAGGAAGATCATAACAGAACACATGACTATCGCTCACAAAGGTGAGTTTTTCGCATCTCTTGATGAGTAGCTCCATGTCAGCTGGTGTTTTCGATAAGTGAAATTTAGCAATGAAGGCTGAACAGTGAGTAACTTCATAACTGGTGCTTAGTAGTCAGGATCATGAACAGTGGTGTGTGACTAAGTGACCATCCACTGAACTTTCAGAATAATTCATGTAAACAGAGGTGTTTGGAAGGGAAACTACGCCAAGAAATTTTGTGTGGACGGAAGTGCAGAAATATTTTTAGCTTTTTTGTCTCCATTCCAAATCATGAACACTCTTAGTTTTGGCTCTCCTCCACTAGTATGAGTCTGTTAGGTGCTGAGAAACAAGTCTTGGCAAGCCCTTGTACATAATCTATTGACTTTCTACAGTTTTGTATTCATATGTAAATATTGTCAGCATAAAGAGTTTGTAGACCCTAGGCTCGGTTCGCACTGATCCGACATGGGATTCGACTTGTGAGCCCCCAATTCGGATGACATGTGAAATTCAATGTTTCCCTATGAGGTTTACTTTAAGGTCATCATTGCAATCATTCAAAATTCACAGCTGTCTCTCTTGGAAACAGTATCCTTATGTAGCTATATCTTTTCACTATCATTACAGGTGGTGGTACTATAGATATACATGTGCATTTAACTTATTTTTTTATCATTGACTGTCCCTGTAAAAGCCTACCTTGTGTTGACAGCCTAAAGCCCAGAGACCGCCGCTGGGCCCTACATCTTGGGTATGATGTCAACAGACTTCTGTCACTCAGAAGATGCTTTACAGTATTCTCCTTCACTCCACCTCAGGCAGCTACATAAAAGGTTATGTAGGGAACTGAAAGGATTTTCTGTGTTTTTTTTTTTTTTGCAGTTTTTTGATTGGTAACATGAATTTTTTAAACATATCAATATAAAGAGGGGATAGGTTAGTAAACAGAATAATTGAAAACTGTGTGCCCAGAATCTTTAAGGCTGGGTTCACACTGATGCGAATTTGATGCGGATTTCGCCACATCCAATTCACATAACAGGAGAGTGTGACCGGCGCTCAATGGAGCCGTTTTACACAGCTCTGGGAGCGGCCATGGAGCGTACAGCAGAAGGGTCCTGTGCATCTTTGGCTCAGTTTCAGGTCCAAATTCAGACCTCAAACGGTGAACAAGGATGCACCGGACTCCCTGCTGCAAGCCGCTCGGCGCATACTGTGAACCCAGCCTAAACGTATACAGTAATGCCCTTTCCAGTGAAATAATATTTCCTCAATTTTTTTTCTTTCCTAGATTGGTCTTACTTTGGAAGGAAGATGTTTTGGAGCCACCGTTGGTTGGGTTACTTGACTATCCTTCTGCAGAGTCTGGTCTGTTCCCTTCTCATTTATGCTCTGATCATTGGAGGTGGTGACATTATTGTCAGTGGTTGCCAGAAAATTGGCTTCTATAATTACTGCTTGTACAACAAAACTATTGAGGACTGTTCATGTCAAACCCAGCTGAAGGATCTGAGTTTGGTCGGAAGAACCAACCAATATGGAATTGTCGTGGCCATCATCTTGACCTACTCTTCATTGGTTTTTGTCACCATGGGAATTATACCAATGATATTTGGTCAGTGTTCCGACGAAAAGATCCTGTGGACATTTGCCCTGGGACTAAATGGTTTTAGCCTGATTGGACTAAGCCTTGGAATGATCACTTTTGTCTTCTTAACTTGGGACCTATTTGATATTTCCCAAGTGACCCCTGGCTTCCTGGCTGTTCTACTGGCATTGAGTGGAATGTCTCTAATTTGTTGTATCATAAGGCGCAACGCCAACCTCGCCAATGAGAATTTAAGAGTTAAGACAGGCAGATCTTTCCCTCTTAAGTTGTGACATCTTCTCCATCCTTCTTTTCAATGACTTTATGTGTATTTAAGGTGCAGCATTTGGATGTCTTCTACGTACAAGGCCTTTTTGCACAAAACTTGCCACTGATTTGCACAAAGAACTTGAAGCCCAACTCCAGCCAAAGTCTTTTGCTTTTGGTCTGGATAAAATGGAGGAGGGTTAGAAGTAGAACCTCCACTATCGTTTTATTACTGTGTCCCTTTTGCAGAGATATTCCCTCCCTTTATGTGCTCTACGCCCCAAGCCCACCCTTTTTTGAAGCCTATTAAAGCCTCTGGCTTTAATCACATGCTTAACCACCCCCCCCCCCCCCATTGGAATCCATGCGTCCAGTACCCTGCATGTAGGTAAGGGGGCCGGCGCATGGATTGGGCCACCACTGCTACCAATGTTTCGTGTTATACCCATATTCAGGGTACAATATGAAGCATGGTCAGTTTGCAACCTACCTCATTTTACTTTATAGTGTTCTTCTCCCTGCAGTGTCCTGTCAAATATTAATTTGCCTAGGCCTCACTTATTAACATCCTGGGAGTATTCCAGTCAGGCTTCATAAGGTATGTACAGGCATAACCCACCTTTAAGTACACAATGGGGGTTATTTACTAAAGCTGGAAAGCGCAATATCAGGCTCTCTTCTGCATAGAAACTAATGAGCTTCTAACCCCAGCTTGTTCAATTAAGCTCTGGTAATAAAACCTGGAAGCTCATTGGTTTATATGAAGAAGTGAGCCTGATTTTGCACTTTCAAGCTTTAGTAAATAAACCCAATTGTGTACTTAAAAGTGGGGTATGCCTGTAAATGGCCTACACCTATAGCAAGGGTATTATTCATCTTTAGTTAGAAAATGCACAGTTTTTAGTTATCTACAGTTGTCCCTTATCTGCATAGGCAGTTTTGTGGTAACTATCCCTTTAAACACTGTTATTTTCCCTGCCCAGTTCTCCCAAGATGGACTGCAGAACACCATGCTGAGCTACAGAACACCTTCTCCTTATGTTATGGAGATGACGGGAGCGGTGTTCTGTAGTCCTCTGCTAGGATGACAAAGCTGCTGCTGCACAGATACAGTACAGTGAGTGGGTGTTGTCACCCTAACACAGGAAGTTCTTCACTGGCATGGTCATGAGGTAAAAATAAAAATCTTGGGACAGAAAAAACGAATGCAGCCACTGGTAAAGCCTGGTAAGCTGCAATAAATTACACTGGTAAACCCTGACAAAGGTTACAATCTACTCAGAAATGGAAAAAGGTTCTGGTTGGAGTGAAACTTGCATATCATTTTGGGGTTTAATAAGCCGTTATAACTGGGCTTCTTCTATATATGTATATACGTTTTCAATAGTATTCTCAGAAACATAATATGCACTGTTTTCACTTTATATGTCAGATCTTCAGGAGCGGCTTTTTGTATTGTATAATTTAATATGAGTAGCCAGATGGTGATGTGTTAGAAAAAAATGATAATTGCATTGATTTTGAAGAAGAGATACGTTAAGGCCTAGATTACTTAAAGTGGGAGTAAACTCCCATGCATAATTTGTACCTATAGTAAGGCTTACCTATAGGTAGTGTTATTATCTCCTAAACACACACCGTTTAGGAGAAATTTACTGTACATGCAGCCAGTGACGTCACCAGCGCATGCGCTCTGCAGGAATGGCCACCCACGCGTAAACGGGCAGCCTTCCCTGCCAACAGAACACAATGGGGTTGATTTACTAACACTGGAGAGTGAAAAATCTGGTGCAGCTCTGCATAAAAACCAATTGGCTTCCATTTTTTTTTTTTGCAAAGCTTAATTGAACAAGCTGAAGTTAGAAGCTGATTGGCTACCGTGCACAGCTGCCCCAGATTTTGCACTTTCTGTTTTAGTAAATCAACCCCAATGATTACTGCTCATGGCTATAGCCGCCCGCAGTAATTGTATGTAAATAATCCAACAGGCTGGTTGTACCAAGTCGATCGATGGATAGACTTGGGATACAATCAGCCTGCCCATACATGCATCGAATCTCAGCGCGTCCCTGATGAAGCGGCTGAATTTTGATCTCAACCACTGAGGGAAACTGTGGCCAGAAAAGTCAAGCATGGGGCATGGAACCTTGCTTTAAAGGAAAACTGCTCTAAGATAACGGAGGGTGCCACTTTTGACCATTGATTCTGAAAATGCTAATTTTCCCAGAACAAATATAGAGATAAGGAATTCTAACACTCATTTTACAGCATGCATTTTCTGGATCTGCAGCACAGGTGGTATTGACACAGTTATGCAAAAAAGCTTTTTTTAGAAGCCCCTGTATTTCTTACATGACAGGGTCAATATATAGCGATAGGTTTATCCATTTCCAGCTGTACAGGGCAATGATCACTTACCAAATGAGAGCTGAATTATTTTTGCAAACCTTGGAAGAGTTTACGGAGCTCTTTCAAGTGCTTTGAGGAAATTGCTTACCTGAGGGTCGCCTGCCGCCATGGGCCAGTGCCGTTCCTGGGCACTCCTATTCCACTGGGGGGCCATGGTAAGCAGTCAGGTCAGCTGTCCACAGAGGAGATGGAGGAACATCCGTTTCCTGATCTTCTTTATGATGATGGAAGCCGGAAGCGAATTGGATTTCATCACTTCCCGTTTTAGAGCTGTCTTTCTCTGGCCGTTAGAGCCAGGGAAGCGGCTGATCAAACAACCTGTGTTTGGTCAGGTGCCTTGGGGGACAGGGGAGACATCAGCGGTCTAATAGTCCCCTGATGTCTCCATAAAGAGTACCTGTCCTTGCCCAAAGCTATCACAACCCTGGCCAAAGCTATCACAACGGGGCTTGTTCAGGAGCACGTTAAAAAAATAAAAAGTGTAAAAAAAATGTAAATGAAATAAATAGAAATAATAAAAAAAAATTAAAAGCACCCCGTGCTCACATGCAAACGCACACACTCGTAGGTCTAGCATGCATATGTAAATGATGATTGCACCACACATGTACAGTATCACCGCAAATGGATGTTATATTGTGTTTGTGTGCACTAACATTTAAGTGTAATTTTTCCTGAAAAGGTGTATTTAATAAACGGATCTGCAAATATCGTCTGACATAAAAAATTGCAGCAGCCAGTATTTTATTCCACATGGTCTCTGCTTTCAGAAAAAAATTGGGGGTTTTAAGTAAATAAAATGCAGATTTTAACGTGTATGTGAAAATGTCAAATGTCCTGCCCTCAGGGCCGTCTTTAATATTGATTGGACCCTGGGCAAAACTTTTCTTGGGGGCCCCCCATGCAGTTTTGCTCTCCACCTGCTCTGAGACATACAATAGCAGCTAGACTCAAAATCTGTTTACTGAATCAGATCAGGCAGCTATTGCGATTGGTTGCCAGAGGTTACAGTGTATCATTACCGCTCACTGACTGGTTGCTAGAGATTACAGCACACATTATGGCTCACTGATTAGTTGCTAGAGGTTACAGGACATGAAATCTGCTTGTTGATTGGTTGCTAGAGATTACTGTGGATATGACCTCAGGGGGTCATGATATACATATCAATGCCGCCGGCCGCCCCTATTTACATATGAATGATGCCACTATTTACATATGAATGACGTTAATTTACATGTAAACACAGGGTCTGCAGGTGAGTCATCTTTACGCAACAATAGGGCAGAGCTGGGCAGCATTAGTAGCAGCACTTCACACTGAGATATTGGGACACAGGACTAAAACCTCAAGGGACGAGGGAATTTAAACCAGGATAGTTGGCAAGTATGAGGCAGCTGCTTTGGGCCCCACAACAATGACAGGGCCCAGGGCAGCTGCCCCTTTTGCCCTACCTTAAAAACGGCCCTGCCTGCCCTAACCCCCTCATCATCTAAATAAAAATGAAAAAGCCTTTGGTGAACTTGAACTTTGTAGGTGATATGGGGGAACTCAGTGAAGCCTTTGGTGAACCTGAACTTCACCCACTATATATGGACTGTATTTCACCTAGCACAGCATACCCCACTGGCATATTGTCTGTGCACTGAACAGTGGGAACCTTGAGTGGAGAGTGTGAACAAGTTTTGCTTTTGACTGCTGGTGATTGCTGTGTTTGCATTTTTAGGTTCTTTTTGGGTTTTTTCCTTGCAGCTTAAGGGCTCTTTCACACATGCGGACCGTATGTCCGTTTTTCATCCATCCGTTTTTGGATGAAAAACGGACATACATGCATGTCTATGGGGGAGCGGGTGTCAGCGGATGAGCATCCGCTGACACCCGCTATTGTCCGCCTCCGCAATTGTCCGTTTCTGCAGACGGAGGAAAATCCTATTTTTTCATCCGTCTGCAGAGCGGATCGGATGAACACGGACAGACGGTCCGTGTTCATCCGATCCTCCATAGAGGAGAGCGGAGAACTGACAGGGCGGTCCCTGCACAGTGTGCAGGGACCGCCCTGTCATCAGCCGGCTCAGCGGGGAACAGCTGTGCGATCCCCGCTGAGCAGCGGATCTTCACGGGGCGGATCATTACGGATCCGCCCCGTGTGAAAGAGCCCTAACACCTGTCACTTTTTAAACAGCCTTTTTTTTTCATTTCTTCAGCCTACTAATTAAGAGGAGTGGTTAATTGGTCACAGGTGCTTGAGGCCTATATAACTTTCTGTAGAACTCATTTTGAGCCTGCCACCTTTTTGCTTGTTGGAACTTAGACCAAGTGGAACTGGACCAAGTGGTGAGTTAAAAACCAGAGTCAGTGAAACTGGACTGAGTGGTGAGTTAACCACTTCCGGACCGCCCACTGTCGTTTTATGTGATGTGATGATGATTTTGAAGTAGGATATTGTTGTTATGGCAGCAGCTACAAGATAAAAGTGGTCTCTGCAGCGGATTTATCGGCGGCGGGAGAGGCCCCTCCGCCGCGTTCCGGTGCCCTCCGCCGCTTACCGGAGGCGTCGGAGTGGTAGAGGCAATCGCGTCTGTCCCCTGCCTGGGTATGGAGACGAGTGAGGGGAAGATGGCCCCCACCCGTCTCCATATCACTGCAGGGCGGAAGCGCAGTCAAAACGTCACTTCCACCCATAGCTCTTAATGAGCCATTTTTTTTTCCTAATTTTTTTTAAATGACGACATTTTTTATTTTTATTTTTTATTGCATTTTAATGTAAATATGAGATCTGAGGTCTTTTTGACCCCAGATCTCATATTTAAGAGGTCCTGTCATGCTTTTTTTTCTATTACAAGGAATGTTTACATCCTTGTAATAGGAATAAAAGTGACGCAATTTTTAATTTTTTTTTAAAACAGTGTAAAAATAAAAGGTAAAATAAATGAGAAAATTTTTTTTTTTCAAAACATGCCCCATCCCGACGAGTATGCGCGCAGAAGCGAACACATGCGTGACTAGCGCCCGCATATGAAAACAGTGTTCAAACCACACATGTGAGGTATCGCCATGATCGGTAGAGCGAGAGCAATAATTCTAGACCTCCTCTGTAACTTAAAACATGCAACCTGTGGAATTTTTTAAATGTCGCCTATGGAGATTTTTAAGGGTAAACGTTTGTGGCCATTCCACGAGCGGGCGCAATTTTCGTGACATGTTGGGTATCAATTTACTCAGCATAACATTATCTTTCACAATATAAAAAAAAAAATTGGGCTAACTTTACTGTTGTCTTATTTTTTTTATTAAAAAAGTGTATTTTTTTCAAAAAAAGTGTGCTTGTAAGACCGCCGCGCAAATACGGTATGACAGAAAGTATTGCAACGACCGCCATTTTATTTTCTAGGGTGGTAGAAAAAAAAGGTTGGGTGAAGAAAGTTTCCACTTTTGAGTGAGATTTCAACTTTAAAGACAGTCTCTAGCAAGCAATAAAAGGGTTAAAGGGAACTTGTGACCTGTCGTCATGATGCTGGCTTTCTATTAGTTCTTTTTAAAAGAGAGACTATAGAGTCTTAACTTTTTTGTGGATATACAGTGCTGTGAAAAAGTATTTGCCCCTTCCTGATTTTTTTTTTTGGACTTTTTTTTTTTTTTTGCATATTTCTCAGACTTAAATGATTCAGATCATCAAAAAAAAATGTAATATTACACAAAGATAACATGAGTAAATCCAATTATTAATTCATTTATTATTTCATTTATTAAGGGAAAAAAGCTGTTCAAACCTCCCTGGCGCTATGTGAAAAAGCAATTGCCCCCTCCCATGCTAAATCATGAATGAACTGTGATTAACCACAATTTTTTGGAAAGCCGAGTTAAATTTCACTTGCCACACCCAGGCCTGATTACTGCCAGAACTGTTGAATCAAGAAATCACATAAAAAGAAGCTGTCTGACAAAGTGAAGTATGCTAACAGATCACAAAAAGCCACACATCATGCCACAATCTAAAAAAATGAAAGAACAGATTAGAAACAGTCATGTATATGTATCGGTCTAGGAAGGGTTTCAAAGCCATTTCTATGGCTTTTGAACTCCAGTGAACCACAGGGAGAGCCATTATGCACAAATGGAGATAACTTGGAACAGTGGTGAACCTTCCCAAGAGTGGCCGGCCTACAAAAATTACTCCAAGAGCATGACAACGACTCATCCAGGAGGTCATAAAAGAACCCAGAACAACATCTGGAGAACTGCAGGCTTCACTTGCCTCAGGTAAGATCAGTGTTCATGATTCAACAATAAGAAAGAGACTGGGCAAAAATGGCATCCATGGGAGAGTTCCAAGGCCAAAGCCACTGCTGACCAAAAAGAACACAAAGGCTCATCTCGCATTTACCAAAAAACATCTTGATTATCCCCAAGACTTTTAGGCAAATATTCTGTGGACTGATGAGACAAAAAATTTACTTTTTGGAAGGTGTGTGTGTGTCCCGTTACATCTGGCATAAAACGAATACAGCATTTCATAACAAGAACATCATACCAACAGTCAGACATGGTGGTGGTAGCGTGATGGTCTGGGGCTGCTTTGCAGCTTCAGGAACTGGATGACTTGCCATAATTGATGGAACCATGAATTCTGAGCTCTACCAGAAAATCTTAAAGGAGAATATCCGGCCATCAGTTTGTGACCTCAAGCTAAATTGCACTTGGGTTGTGCAGAAGGACAATGATCCAAAACACAACAGCAAGTCCACCTCCAAATGGTTCAAACAAAGCAAAATTTAGGTTTTGGAGTGGTCTAGTCAAAGCCCGGACTTAAATCCAATTGAGATGCTGTATCATGTCCTTACACAGGCCATTCATGCTGGAAAACCCTCCAATGTGGCTGAATTAAAACATCTCTGCAAACAAGAGTGGGCCAAAATTGCTCCACATCAATGTGAAAGACTCATTGCCAGTTATCACAAATGCTTGATTGAAGTTGTTGCAGCCAAGGGTGGCACAACCAGTTATTAGGTTTAGGGGGCAATTACTTTTTTTCACATAAAGACAGGCAGGTTTGGACAGCTTTTTTGCCTTAAAGAGGGAGTCCCGCAAAATTTATATTTTTTTTTAAATTCAGCAGCTACAAATACTGCAGCTGCTGACTTTTAAAATAAGGACATTCGCCTGTCCCAGGGTCCAGTGATGTCGGCACCCGAGGCCGAACTGTCCCTCAGTCCTCGGATGCTGCCGCCGCCATCTTCGGTATGGGAATCAGGAAATGAAGCCTTGCGGCTTCACTTCCTGGTTCCCTACTGCACGTGCGCGAGTCGTGCAGTGCAATCAGAATGGTCCCTGCTGTCTCTGAAACCAGTGTGTGTCCCAGCAGACAGCACGGCGGGAAAGGAAGAGTCCCGGAAGTGGGTGCAAATACCTGTGTTAGACAGGCATCTGCACCCCCCCCCCCCCCTGAAAGGTGACAAATGTGACACTAGAGGGGGGGAGGGTTCCAAAAAGTGGAGGTTCAATTTTTGTGTGAACCTCCGCTTTAGTAAAAGAAACCATCATTTAAAAACTGCATTTTGTATTTACTCGGGTTATCTTTGTGTAATAATAAAATTTGTTTGATGATATGAGTCATTTAAGTGTGACAACTATGCAAAAAATAAAATCAGAAAGGGTGCAAATACTTTTTCACAGCATTGTATACAGTATGTGAATGTAATCATCTACATAGTCTCCCTTTGTCTCTACACATGTTGGGAGTGAGGACTGGGCGAGTACCATCCATCTAACATTGTGGGATCACTTCAATGATTGGGAGTGGAACAGAGGGAGTCTCCTTCCTGCTGTTTATTCTCTAGTTATGCCTTAAAGCGTTTATTAACCCCAAAAAAAACAACCTGATCCTGTTCCCTTAAAGCATGCTATACAGCACAGCGCTTGTACCGTGTCATTTGGCCCCTTGTATACCCTAAAAAACCTGGTTGATCCTGCCTGGCTATACTCTCCCCCCTGCAAACAGACCACGACAATCATGGCTGCTGAGCCCCTGGCATTGTGGTCTATTTGCGTGATTCCTTTGGCTGCAGTTCTCCTGTCTGCAGTTCTCCCTGTGTCTGTGTCCCCCCCTCCCCTCCCTGCTCGTAAGTGCCCCCCCCCCACGCTCCTCTCGTATCTGGTAATAAAATCTTCTTATCCCCTCTGTAGCATTAGAACACTTGTCCCTGTGCCTGTGTAATGTAAAAATTCAGCCGATCTGTACCTGTATAAATGTCAGCTCTCTCTCTCCTCTCTCCCCCTCCTCCACCAGCTGACGTCAGCAGGATGGCTTGGGCACCACCCACTTTGGCTCTGAGCTGGAGAAACTGGAGAAAGGGAGCTGAATTGTCAGCTGAGCGCTCAGAGTGCAGCTTATACAGGTACAAATCTGCATTTTTTTTACATTACACAGGCACAAGGACAAATGTTATTATGATACAGAGGGGATAGGACTATGGTAGTAATGCACTAGGCATTTGCACCCTCTTGTGTGTGTTTTTACAGTTTATTAAAGATTGCCCAATCTGATGAGAGCTGCAAGGAGGTAATCATTACGTGCCATGGTAATTTTGAGAAGTTCCTTGGACTGAGCGCTGGATGGTTTTAAATTCTTCTATCATAATGCTTGCCTGGCCAGTCCTCATTGGACAGCAGGACCTGAGCAGTGGGATGTACTTTTTTCTTCTGGGACACCTTACCAGAAGAACCCTCAGATGTGCTTCTCATTGGTCAGCATGGTCATGTGGCTGCGCAGACAAATGAGCACGTCCCATTTCAAGCAATATTCTGGACATTCAACATGGAGTTGTGTATTGTGATGTACAGACTGCTACACCAGTAGCACAGGGCATTATGGCCACTATGTACAGGAGAGGGTCTGGAGGGGTGAGTTGTTTATTTGGAGTTATCTTGTAAGGCATTTCCTGTTATGAGCTGAAATCGCTCTGTCCCTTCCTCCCAAATGTCACCCTGTCATAAACTCCCCTGGTGGAGACTATAGCAGCCGCCATCGTCACTATAAGGAAGCTGTCCCGGAACAATGATGTGCAGTCAACTCTGGAGTGCATGTAGACAGGAAGTAAATGAAAGGGGCTGGGGAAGATCAGCAGCCCTGAGATGGAAAAAAAGGATGAAAAAAGATGCAAAATGTGAAAACAGTATTTCATTGAAAAAAAATAAAAATTTCAAATAATTAGGATACTAATTTTTATCTAAATATCTTCCAGTTAGGGTTTAGATCTACTATAGGCTACAATGTGGAAGATATAATTTACTGATACATAACAATTCAAATAATTTAAATGTTACCTTTCAAAAGAAACTGTGCAAACTTACTCCTGGAAGCTTTTAATAAGTTTTATTAATACCATTAGTACTATGATTCATCACTTTGTATAACAGATAGTATTGTTAACATTTAAGGTAGAGAATGACCCACCTTGATTTACAATTAACAGTGCATCAAGGTGTACTTACAAACAAATGGATATATTTTACCTCAGATTCAAACGCAATGCTGATTGGTGACTATTCTTCAATTCTTGGTAGGAACACTTTAATACAACTGTTTTCATTTCTGTTTTCACTGCATTTATTTAAAACAAGGAACATCTATTTTATGCATGCAAAAAAATCTCAGGCACTGTGTATAATTGCATCTGAAGCAAAAACTGTCAGTGACTCCCCCCAGAAAGCAGTTAGATTATCCCTATATTGGCTGTAGGGGATAAAAAAAAAAAAAAAGAGACCATAACTGAGTGAGGTGGGCAGTTTGGAGGGTTCTTACCTCAGACAAAAAGGTCCTTTGTTACATCAGAAATCTTGTTAAGCCATTCTTGCTATTCCTTACTAAAAAAAAAAGAAGAATATGGATTTCTGAAGATGAGATGTGGCTTTTGCACCACAGAAGCAGCAGGAGTCATATCTGGCTTTTGGGCTTGGCTGTGATGGATCTGTAAGATTTTCTTCTCAACATCAACACTGTGGTAGGATGTCGGGTTATCTGAAATTTGACCCAAAGAGCTATTAAGCAATGATGCTGGTTTCGTAGACTTGTCTATTGCTTTGATGGCCCTTGTTTCTTCTGGTTGTTCCTTCAAAGAAAGCATTTTCTTTGCATCAGCCATAATGTTTTCTAACCCCGTTTGTAATGTCTCCGAAACAAGGCCTACTACAACCAAACTAGGTTTTGTGTTGACTTCCTTCTTTAAATCTTCTACAAAGTGGTCTACATCAAGCTTAGTGGATTCTGCTGCTTGTAGGAAGGCCAGCGGGTCAGTGACTTTCATCGCTATTTCTATATCGTTAATCTTCTGTGAACACTTTTCTGTTTTCATTTCAACCCGCTGGATCAAATCAGAGACCAAATGGACCATCTGCTCTCCATGCCAAGAGATGTCACCAAGGACTTTCTTCTCCAGATGTTCCAGCTGACTTCTGATGTCTCTGAACAAAGTGGTGACTCTCTCCGTCTCGCCAGAAACGTTTTCTTGTGCCTCCATCACTGATTCACGTAGACTTTGAACTCTTTTAACGCTTTCTACTTTGTTTGTGGTCAGGACCTGCAGGACACCTTTCATTGCTTCTCGTTTTATTTCAAAGGCTTCATTCAGTAGGTCCACTTGGTGCCCTCCATGTCTTCCACTGAAGCAGCAGTCTGTACAGATGCTTTGGGAATCAGTAAAACAATAAAACTCCAAGGATTTCCTATGCACAGAGCATTTGCTTTTCTCCAGAGAAGTGCAAGTTTCGCTTGAGACATCTGCTGGCGGCTTACTGTTTACCAAAGCATCCTGCTCAATGTGGAGAGACATGAAATGTTCCACAATGTTACACAGTTTTCTGTTCTTCTCCAGCAAGGGACGATGTTCGAACTGTAGCCTGCATTCAGGACAGGAATATTCTCCAGAAGCCTCCTGGCAATCCAGAACATTTCCGATGCAAATGTGGCAGAAGATGTGGCCACATTTCAGCGTGACGGGATCGGTATAAATGTCTAGGCAAATGGGACAGTTTAGCTCCTCTCTCAGACCTTCAGAAGCCATAGCTGAAAGCAAGGGAATAATCAGGAATGTGAATTATTTCTGATAAGCTAGAAGGGTGTGTTCCACCTTCCACCACACCTAGTCAAAGGTTGATTATCAGCACACACAGAGGCGCTCAGTACAGTGCAGCAGCAAGATCTATTTGTTTACTTCTTTTTAACCACTGAGCTGCATGCAGGCAGCTCATACACAAGTGAATTTGAGCTCATCTACTGTATTGACTCACTCACACAGCTGAGTTTGACAGGTATGCAGACCCCAACACAGAACCTGTACATCCAGGTCCATGCACTCATCCCTGCACACTTGTCAAACTCGGCTGTGCGGATGAGTCCATGCAGCTGATCTGCTCCTATTCACTTTCTATGGGCTGCCTGTATACAGCACAGCTGTCCAATAAAGTTAGCGAATGGTTCAGGCCTGCTGCACGGAACTGATTGCCCATGTGAATAAGCCCTTATTAAATTACATTTTGTTTAATAAAGAACAGTGTATTATAAACAATTGTCGTTTTAAATATAAATCTGTTTTCACATGTTTTTAATATCCTTTGTTGCTAGCCTCTTTGAAGTCACTTTAGAGTTGATTTACTAAAGGCAAATAGACTGTGCCCTTTGTAAAGTGCTATTGAACTCTGCAAGCGCAGTTGCTCCAGAGCTTAGTAAATGAGGTAAAGCTTCACTTTGCAAAGAATACCCAATCACGTGCAAGGACAATTTTAAAAATTGCATTTTTGCTTGCACATAATTGGATGATAGAAGTCTGCAGAGCATCTGCTCATTTATTAACCACTTGCCGGCCTGCTCACGCAGATATACGGCGGCAGGTCAGCTCTCCTGCATGAATCGCCATACCTATATGGTGGCTCGTGCAGGCACAGTTGCGAGCAGGTGCACGCCGGCGCGCTCTTGCTGCGGAAAAGCTAGTCTGCAGGTCGGGTGGACTCGATGTCTGCCGGCAACCCACGATCGCCTATTACAGAGGCAGAATTGCCTTTGTAAACAAGGCGATTCCCCATTCTAACAGGGGACATGTCAGAGTTAACCCCTTGCCTGCCAGTGTCATTTTTACATTGATCAGTGCATTTTATAGCACTAATCAGTGATTTATAGCACTGATCAATGTAATAAAGTCACTGGTCCCCAAAAAGTGTCATTTGGGGTCAGATTTGTCCACCGCAATGTCGCAGTCTGGCTAAAAATCGCAGATCACTGCCATTACTAGTAAAAAACAATAAAAAAAAATTCCCTAAATATATCCCATAGTTTGTAGACGCAATAACTTTTGTGCAAACCAATCAATATACGCCTATTGCAATTTTTTTTTATATAACAAGAATATATATGGGCCTAAACCGATGAATAAATTAGTTTTTTTTTATATTTTTTGGGGGGATATGTATTATAGCAAAAAGTAAAAAAAATAAAATCAAAATTTCAAAATTGTCGCTTTTTGTTTATAGCGCAAAAAATAAAAAGCGCAGAAGCTCTATTTGTGGGAAAAAAGGACGTCAATTTTGTTTAGGTACAGCGTCGCATGACCGCAACATTGTCAGTTAAAGTAACGCAGTGCCGTATCGCAAAAAATGGCCTGGTCATTAAGGGGGCAAATCCTTTTGGGGCTGAAGTGGTTAAGCTCTGGAGCAACCGCTCTTGTAGGGTGCCACTGCACTTTATAAAGTGCACAGTCTATTTGCCTTTAGTAAATCAACCCCTTCATGTCTACATGTCTTCCTAGAATAGGAAATAGAAAAGGGAAATCGTTTTGAAAAGAATAAGGAAGGATTAGTACCCCTCTCAGGTTTTTATTGCTGTCTGTGTCCCCAGGTAGATTTACCCTTGTCCTGGAGACCATTGTCAGAAAGTAAGTGAAGGAAAAATGAAATTTTTACGAGAGTTGCACAGAATGGAAATTGCAGGATGCAATTAACCGAAAATGACAGTTTATATATATATATATATATATATATATATATATATATATATATAAAAAAAAAAACATTGTATTATATTCAACATTTTAATTAAAGTGGTTGTTAAGCCACTCTAACAAGTATGCACCTTATGCAGTGTCCCCCTGTGTGTGTGATTTATAAAAAATGATTCTGTAAATACCTCATGTAAGAGCCGATATCAGACGGCAGACTGTTGTCCTAAAACAGTTAGTACGCTCCTTCAGACAATTGTTGTCCAACTTTCAGCCAATAGGCTAGTAAATGTTTGGCGGACAGCGGTCTGTTGTCAGATTTTCGTATCGTCTGTACACAAGTTCGTCACACAAAAGTTAAAAGTACAAACACGCATGGTCGGAATCAATGCTCACCAAACACGAAATTGGCAGAAGGTGCCCAAAGGGTGGCACTCAAGAGCTGAAATTCCTTGTAGTACGTCACTACGTCACGACACCCTCAGACGACGTCCGGAAGTGACGAAACGCGTCAGGGTCGTGGCCTCGCAGGAAGTGACGTGTGTGCGTTCCAACGTGCGCTCCAGCCGGCTAAGATACCAGGAAGTGTATGAGGATTCTCTACACAGCGGTCTTTTGGCGTGGTTTCCGGCGGACGGGAACCTTACAGGCAGAGTGCCGTTTTACTTTTATTTCAAAGCCTTTTAATAATTGTATTGTGGTACGCAGATTTTACTTGGGGGGGATACGGGGAATTATAAATAAACACCCTTTGCCAAACTGTACTACGCTATCTGCTATATATTTTTCTTCTATGCTGGATACTGTGGGAGGAGAACTACTCTGATGTATGCAGGAGCAGGAAAAGCAGACGAGCCAAAGATGTTGCAGGGGTCATTGATTTTCTGATTGATATGCTTATACCTTTCTTTGGTCTGGTGAGTGCATCCCCAAAGGGGAGTTTTTTACCAACACGAGGTGATAGAAATTACTACCGGGTGGAAGCCTCATCACTATATCACAGAAAGAACTTTTTAACTGCACTTCGTACAGACTGTTTTCATGATCACAGGAATTATTTATGAACTTGTCATTTTAAGTTTATAGCGCTGCTGCGATATTTTATAGAGATAGCACCTATAAGGGTGTTTGGACTCATTCAGATATCGCCATATCACCATTCTAGTACGTCACTACGTTCGTGTTTGTTGGCCGAAAATTGTGTATCGTTAGTATGCAAGACAAGTTCCTGGCACACGCCCTTTGGACAAAAGTCTGACGCTCTGTTGGCCAACAATCCGATCATGTGTACCAGGCTTTACTGTAAATTAAAAAGTAAGCCCACCACCCAACGAAGGTTTTAGTTTGGGTATCCTAAAAAAAAAAAGAGGGTGAGGGCCTAGTGCCTGAGGCACCTATTTTGCCTGTGTTTCATCACTTCCCAAAGACCCACAAGGGTTTAGACCCACTTGTGGGCCAACCCATTGTAGCTGGTATTAGGTCATTAAATGAATGATTATTAGGTGGACTGCCAATTACAGCCTTTAGTGCAAGATTTACCTTGTTACTTAAGAGATACCAAACAACTGCTCAATATATGTTCTAATATGACCTGGGAAGATGATAACATATGGATTACATGTGATGTGTCCAGCTTTTACTCATCTATACCACATAAATTAGGACTTACAGCGGTGGAATTTTTCCTGGACCATTACAGTAATTACACTTCTATCCATAGGGAGTATATTCTTGAATGTTTAGATTATTTACTGACTCATAATTTTTTTTTCTTTGGTTGATTCTTTTTACCTCCAGAAGTGCGGGCAGCAACGGGGGCTTGTTTTTCCCCATACCTTGCCAATCTATATATGGGTTGGTGGGAGAGGGTCCGTATTTTTGGGAGTATAAATCCATTTAGGTCCGGGGTAAAATTTTACCATCGTTATATAGATCAGTGGTCATCAACCCTGTCCTCAGGGCCCACTAACTGGCCAGGTTTTATGTATTACCTTGGGGAGATGCAGACTAGAATACTGCAATCACTGAGCAGCAAATGATATCACCTGTGATCTATTTCAGTTATCTTGCAAACCTGGCCTGTTAGTGGGCCCTGAGGACAGGGTTGATGGCCACTGATCTTGATGGCCTGTTGTTCATCTACACTGGTCCACCTGACAATTTCAACAGATTCCTGGATTATTTAAATGACAATCTGCTTAATTTAAAGTTCACTGGACAATTCAGCCATGATACTATCACTATCCCCTTCTTGGATGTCACTCTGCAGGGAAAGGGTGGTTGCATTACTTCTGGTCTCTACAGGAAACCCCTATCTGGTAATACTCTCCTCCGAGCAGATTCTGGCCATCCAGGTCATGTGACCAGAGGTATACCCGTTGGACAATTGCTCAAGTTATGGAGGATTTGTAGTGAAAATGGGGATTTCTGTAGAGAGACCAATGGATTGTGCAACAGGTTCAGGTCTCGGGGCTACAAAGGAGTTCTTAAAAGAGCTGTTAATATAGCTAGATCAACCGGTAGAGATCAATTATTGCAAGATAAAAGGAGTAGAAAAGCATCCAAAACATTGCCAGTACTTTCCACCCCTTACAGTCTGGAATACAAAAAGATAAAAAGTATAATTGAGAGAAGTATTCCAATACTATATGACGATGAAACCTATGCTAAGATATTATCCAGGGGTATTAGGATAGTTTATCGCCGGGCTCCCTCTCTAGGTAGATTTCTATCTCCCAGTGATTTTCAATCTAAAACACAGAGAACCTTGTTGGATCTTACAGGTAATTATAAGTGTGGGGTTAACAACTGTCTGTGTTGCCCCTGCATCTTAACCGCCTCCTGCACATATACGTCGGCAGAGTGGCACGGCTAGGCAAAAGCACGTACAGGTACGTCCCCTTTAATTGCCTAGCCGTGGCGGCGCGTTTGCAACCGGGCCGGGAGCTCCGTGACCACGGCCGCGGTACCAGTGGACCCGAACGCCACTGGTGTCCCGCGATCGGGTCACAGAGCTGAAGAACGGGGAGAGGTCTGTGTAAACAAACCTCTCCCCGTGCTTCCTACACTGCCTGTCACTGATCGTCTGTTCCCTGTCATCAAGAAAGCCGATCAATGACGTCAGATGTCAGCCACGCCCCCTAATGTAAAAAAAAAAAACACACGTCACAGACCATAACCCCTCCCCGCCCCCTAGTGGTTAACCCCTTCACTGCCAGTGTCATTTAAACAGGAATCAATGCATTTAAATAGCATTGATTGCTGTATAAATGACAATGGTCCCAAAAATGTGTCAAAAATGTCCGATGTGTCCGCCTTAATGTTGCAGTCACAATAAAAATCGCTGATCGCCGCCAATACTAGTAAAAAAAAAATTATTAATAAAAATGCTATAAAACTATCCCCTATCTTGTAAACGCTATAACTTCTGCGCAAACCAATCAATAATCGCTTATTGCGATTTTTTTTTTACCAAAAATATGTAGAAAAATACGTATCGGCCTAAACTGAGGAAAAAAATATGTTTTTTGATATATTTTTGGGGGATATTTATTATAGCAAAAAATAAAAAAGAATGCGTTTTTTTTTCAAAATTGGGGCACTTTTTTGTTTATAGCGCAAAAAATAAAAACCGCAGGAGCGATCAAATACCACCAAAAGAAAGCTCTATTTGTGGGAAAAAAAGGACGTCAATTTTGTTTGGGAGCCACGTCGCACGACCGCGCAATTGTCAGTTAAATTGACGCAGTGCCGAATCGCAAAAAGGGGCCTGGTCCTTTGGCTGCAAATTGGTCCGGTCTGAAAGTGGTTAATATACATAATAAAGTGCACCGTGCTTGATAAGTCAATATACAGTTAAAATGATTCAATAAATTCTTCAACAGTCTATAAATTCTTCTGTGATATACTTCCAAGTCCTAACACCATCACCATAGGCAGTAATCTTTGCAGTTGCACCCGATGTGTGTGGTTGAGATTTCCTACTCACCAAGAAGACAAGACCTCTTTAACCACCTCAATACAGGGCACTTACACCTCCTTCGTGCCCAAGCCATTTTTCAGCTTTCAGCGCTGTCGCACTTTGAATGACAATTGTGCGGTCATGCTACAATGTAACCATGTGAAATTGTTATCATTTTGTTCACACAAATAGAGCTTTCTTTTGGTGGTATTTAATCACCCCTGGGTTTTTTTATTTTTACCTAAAAAAAAAAAGACCAAAGCATTTTGAAAGAAAAAAAAGTTTCTGTCAGTCAATTTTGTAAATAAGTAATTTTTCTCCTTTACAGATGGGCTGCGCTCATGGGCACTGATAGGTGGCACTGGTGGGCACGGATAGGCTGCACTGATGGGCAGCAGTGATAGCCAACAATGACTGGCATCACTGATGGCCACTGATTGCTGGCACAGATTGGTGCCAATTGTGGGCACTGGTTGGCACTGATTGCTGGCAGTGGCATTGCTGGCACTGGTGGGCACTTAATTGTAATCAGGGCACTGATGATCAGTGCCCTGGTTACATCTTTACATCCCTAGATGTCCTCTGTGAGGAGATGCCGCTGAGCGTCTCTCCTCTCCTCACACTCTATCATCTTCGTGTTTACATGTGACCGGCTGTGATTGGACACAGCTGATCACATGGTTAAAGAGCCATGGCCGCGGCCCTTTACACACACACACACACATCGGGGTCACACCGGGTCCTAGCAACACGGCGCAGCCGCGATCGCCACGCTGCACACCCCGGGGGCGCACAAGAGCTTTATCCCAGGAGGCCATCACATGATATCCACCCAAAATGAGAGCCGCACCGCCCAGCCGTCATTTGACGGTGGGCGGGCGGCAAGTGGTTAAAGTGTTTGTTAACCCCAAAAAAATGTATATCCTTGTCTCTTAAAGCAGATTAAACAGCACAGTGCTTGTGCTGTGTAATCTGCCCCCTCTAAAAAGTGTAAATTCCTGTATGCCCTCTGTACTGACCATGAAAATCAGGGCTGCTGAGCCCTGACCACTGAGGTCAATTTGCGTCCCTCTGTCATCAGCAGCCCTACTCTGCTCTCATCTGTCTGCCTCCTTTCTGCCTATCAGTTCCATGTGTCTCTCCGCCTCAATTATAGCCTGCCTTGGCACACTGTACATGCCTTTTATAAAAACGAGCGCTGTAAATACTGATTTAGCGATGTCTTCAGGCTGATCATGTGACTCTTGGCCAGTTTCCAGGGCTACTGCAGGAGAGGCTGAGCAGCCATGTGATCTCCCCGGCTGACGTGAGAGGGAGATCACGGCCCCTCTTGCAGTATCCATCCATCGGAGGTATACAGCGGCCGCGAGTCATGTGACCAGCCTGAAGATCACCCTAAAACGGTATTCACAATGCTCATTTTTTTAAAAGACATGTACAGTGTGCTATGCCAGGATCTAATAGAGGATCTGGCATAGACTTGGTTATATAGGTTCACAAACACTTTAACTAAAAAGAAGGTGGGATTAAGCTTGGTTTGTGGGTCTTTAAACTTGCTTAAATGTCAACCGGATATAAACCAAGATAGCCTTCTATGATAAATTAAAGAGGGGGGGAGGGGGAGGAGGGGGGGAAGGAAGGGGGGAAACTATATATATTTTATGAAGGTGGGCTTGAAATGTGTATATGCACTACGTATTGATTTGGTAATATTGTGTACCACTGTTAGTTTGTGTTATTGATGGGTTTTCCCTTTTTCTTTTCTCCTTTTTCTTCCTTCTTCTTCTTCTTCTTCTTTTTCTTTCTCTTTTTTTTTTTTTTTTTCTTTTTGGATTGTATTTGACAACTTACTGGTGGGTGGGGAGGGAGATAAACGCACATGAACACGGTACTTGTAGAATGGTTGTGAATGAGGACAAGCAAGAATGGGAAATGGTCACCTGGAACCCCTTTGGGGAACACCTGGTAAGGTGGGGCGGGAGGGGGGTGGGGAAGGGGAGGGGGGTAGGAGGGGGGGAAGAGGGGGGTTGGGGAGGGTGGGTTAAAGGGGGAGATAAACACGCAACTGACCAATTAACACACAGAGGGAAGAGGGATAATGTAGACATAACACAGAGAATTATCACCAGAAATAATAAGGTAAATTTAAGCACGATGAACGGACACACAGACGTGAAGTTAGGGTTAAAAACATGGGCGAGAGGGAGGAGGGATGGGAGGAAGGGGGGGAGGGGAAGTGAGAGAAACTTTTTCATTTTTTTCCTCTCTCTCTTTTTTTTGCCCTTCCTTCTCCCTCCTCTTCCTTTCTCACTCCTCTCTCGATGTGGGACAAGCCCTGTTCACAATTGATCACAATGTTGGTAGTGGAACAACGAGAACCTAAAGGGTATCACACCGAGAAACGGGGCAGAAACAATAGGCCCTTGCCTCTTGGTTTTTCTCTCCCTCTTTTTTCTTTTCTCCTTTTCTTTTTTATTTTTGCCCTTCTTTCTCCTTCTTTTTTTACCACTGTGGAATCCTCAAATGTATTGATAGAGAGCTATTCAGTTCGAAAGGGGCAGTTAATTCACCCCATGAAAGAAAAAGGAAAGAAAAGAGGATGGCTTTGAATGTAGCCACATGGAATGTTAGAGGAATGGGGACGCCAGTTAAGAGAGCAGCAATTTTCTCGACATTGGAAAACTGTGGGGTGGGACTGATCTGTCTGCAGGAGACTCATTTGACCAAACAAACTGCGCCCCTCTTGCAAAGTAGGAAATATCACTGCCAGTATCACTCAGTGTACTCTTCATACAGCAGAGGGGTAAGCATACTCGTGAGGGCGGGGCCGAGCTTCTCCTGTAGACAGATCAGTATAGACGAGCATGGGAGGTATATCTTTCTGTATTTTGCGATAGAAGGGGTTACATGCGTACTGGCGAATGTTTACATTCCCCCACCATTTAAATTAGAAGTTTTACTTAGACTGAATGATTTTCTCTTGGATAAAGGTGAGGTACCGGTCCTGGTAGTAGGAGATTTTAACGAAGCTCCGGATAGAGACCTAGATAGGTTCCCCGTACATAGAACTCCCGCTTCTACAAAAAAATATAAATGTAAGTTGACCCAATTTATAGAGGAAATGGGACTAATTGATATTTGGAGAATACGTAATCCCACAGCCCGGCAATATACATGTTACTCCGCTACTTACTCTACTCTCTCGAGGATAGATTTGGTCCTCAGGAACGAGAGAGCGTCACAAATTATAGAAAATATTGTATTCCGGCCTAGGGGAATATCTGATCACTCTCTAATAATATCGACAATAAAAATAGGGGAAAAACAAAATCGGCGGGAGTGGAAAATAAACCCCAGCTGGTACGAACTAATTAAGGAAGCAGATGGGGTGATACCCAAACTAAGAGAATTCTTGGAATTTAATTCAGGTACGGCACGGCCAAGAATAATATGGGACACCCTAAAAGCTTTTTTAAGAGGGGTATTGATCCAACAAATAGCAAAATTTAATAAAGACGCTAGAGCAGAGGAGGAAAGATCCCAACGGGAGACATTAAGTGCAGAACACCAATATATAACAGACTCGACAGATGCAAAAAAAAAAATGTGGTTGGATAAGCAATAGGAATATAAATTGGTAATTATGAGGAAGGTTGAAACAAATAGACTCCTTCAGCGCCAGGCATCCTTCGCAGAGGGGGAGAGTGTGGGGAGGATGCTTGCGCGGCTAGTAAAGTCCAATGCACCACCGTCAACCATTCAAGCTATAAGAGGAGAGGGAGGGGAAATCATCTCCAATACCGCAGGAATAGTCCAGCACTTTAGAACCTTTTATAAAAATCTCTACACAACCCAGAAGGCTGGAGCAGAGAGACCGATGGACGATTTCCTGCGGGGATTGGAGATTCCACGTATCACACTGGAGGAGAGAGAAGAACTTGAGACCCCAATAAGCCTAGTGGAGCTACAACAGGCAGTGGGAAACATGGATAACCAGAAATCCCCCGGCCCGGATGGTCTCCCAATAGAGACATACAAGCAATATGGTGAAGTCTTGCTTCCCGAATTACTAAATACATTGGAGGAGGCGTTCCGGGAGGGAGGTCTACCAGTCTCAATGCTAGAGGCAACAATAATAGTCCTGTTAAAAGAGGGAAAAGACCCACTGGAAGCCGCGGCATATAGACCGATATCTCTCCTTTGCTCTGACGCAAAGATTCTGGCCAAAGTCCTGGCAACCAGGCTAAACAAAATCATGACAAGAATAATTCACGCAGACCAGACAGGATTCATATCGGGCCGTTCAACAAGCATCAACGTTAGAAGGGCTTTTTTGAACATACAAGATCCGGTGGTGAATGGGGGACCAAGGGTGATAATGACATTAGATGTGACCAAGGCCTTCGATAGTATAGAATGGGTATACTTGTGGAGAGTGTTGGAAGGCTTCGGATTTGGTCCCTCATTCACCAGGTGGATAAAAATGCTGTACGAGAAACCCATAGCTAGGTTAAAAATTAACAACGTAACATCAGAGGCGTTCGAACTTGAGAGAGGGACAAGACAGGGGTGTCCTTTATCACCCCTGCTCTTCGCCCTGGCAATGGAACCGCTGGCCATTGCAATAAGAACAAACCCAGATATAAGCGGTTTCTGTAAAAAGGTAGGGAAGGAAGAAAAAATCGCACTATACGCAGATGATGTTCTGCTGTTTTTAGGAGATACCGATAACTCACTGACAAACGCCCTGGGGGTAGTGGAGGAATTTGGCAGGTTTTCAGGTTTGGTTATAAACAGGGACAAATCGGAAATCCTGCCTATAGATGCTATCAGTAACCCAATAATACCAGGAGCACCCCAGATAAAGGTTGTAGACACGATGAAATATTTAGGGATAACGTTAACAAAGGACCCCAATCAGTATCTATGTAAAAATCTTGTACCGTTGCTGTCTAAGTTTAAGAAGAAAATTTCGATTTGGAGGCACTTTCCTCTGTCGGTTGCGGGGAGATGTGGGTTAATTAAAATTATATGGATGCCACAACTCCTGTACATACTCCACAACTCCGATATGGATAGACAGAAGGTGGTTCCAAAAAATTGAGACCCTATTTAGGGCATTAATCTGGAAGGGAGGTCAGGCTAGAATTCGTCTAGGCACCCTTCAACTACCGGTAGGGGCAGGGGGATTCGCCGTCCCACGCCCAGAATGTTATTTCTGGTCCTCCCAATTGCAACAACTCAGGGGATGTGGGGACTTAGAGGGGGGGGACCCAAATGGGAAAATAATGGTGGCGGAGTCCAAACATAGCACCCTTATAGAAGCACTAGAGGCGGACTCCTTCCGCGTTAGATACCCCACAATAGAAATGCTAGTTAAACTCTGGACAGTAATTAAAAAAAAAAATGAGCTATAATGGAATGTCTGACCACACTCCCCTATGGGATAACAATAACCTAAAAGAAGTCCTTCAGGTGGGGAAAAACAGAGAATGGGAACAACAGGGAATCAAAAGATTAAGACAACTATATAACGGCAATAGAATTAAAAAATTTAACGAGTTGGTAGATGAATTTAATATAACACAGGATACATTTTTTTTCTATATGCAAATAAGACATGCCCTTGAGGCTCAATTTCCGGGTTCTCCTCCGATATGGAATGAGACCCACCTATGGCAATATATACTACACTTAGGCTCTACCAAGCGATTGATATCAGAGATATATGGACAGATAACCCATAAAATGAACCCAGAGAGTGCACTTCATAATGTAAAACTGAAATGGGAGGAAGATATGGGTGTCATATCAAATGATCAGTGGAAAAGAATACTAGAAATGACCCCCGCCATATCAGTTTCCCCCCCGCAAAGGATATCCCATCTGATGCTGGTTAATAGGGCTTACTATACACCTAAACGGATGTTTAAGTTTGGGAGGAGAATAGATGACAAATGCCCAAGATGCCAGGGGGTCGGCGACCTCCTGCACATGATGTGGAAGTGCCCAAAATTATTCCGATACTGGGAAGGGGTGACCAGCACTTTAAGAGATGTATATGCAGTTAAACTAGAAAAGGAGGCCTTGGTGTGTGTTTTAGGATTTAGAAGAGAGAGGGGAGAGAGGAAGAGCACCACGGTTGCAATCCTAAGAAGTATGTTCCAGGCTAGGAAATTGATTGCAATGCACTGGCAATCAAAAGAGCCCCCCACAGTGAATAGTTGGATCAATACAATAAATGAGACCCTATGTCGGGAAAGAACAACATACCTAAAAAGAGGAAACCTTAAAGAATTTGAAAGGATGTGGGCTCCATGGTTGACAAAAAAGGATGCTCACGCACAAATAGATCAAGAACCACAGTCCACCCTTATAGTAATGCCTGTGGGCTCCGTTCCATCCTCGTAGCAAAAAGGTGATAGAGTGCACGTAAATACAAGGCATTAACACACTGGGGGAGGGAGGAGGGGAGGGAGCAGGGGAGCAGGGGGTGGGGGGGGGGGGGGGGGGGGGGGAGGGGGGGGAGGGGGGGGTAAGGGAAATCCACGATACATAAAGTACAAAAGTCACCCGTAGTAAGAGCCCGGGCCTAACGGCCCCTAAGATAATGTTTTATTGTATGCTTCTGTAATTAAATGTGTTATAATTGTAAAGTGTAAAAAATTGAATAAAGATTTAAATTATAAAAAAAAGATAGCCTTCCATACAACAACCTCTCCATCATGTTATCCCATCAAAAATAGAACAGAAAAAGTGCCATAGCCTAATAATGTTTATTTAAAAACACATGTACAAAATGTCAAATGGCTGCTTACATTTAAAAGTGCCTTCTCCTTGCACTGAGGGTACTCGCTTGTATTACTGTGCAGAAATCATCAGCCACCCAGCTGGAGCTCATGGATGGGCGTGCGTTCCACCGATGTAATGTGTAAAAACGGAAGTTCAGGACCCAGACGTGACTGGAATGCGCTTCGACGTACGTTTTCGTCTTACAGCGTCATCAGGAAGCGATTCCGGTCACTAGGCAGATTTAATTTTATATCCTTAGGTGTTTTAATCTCTGCCCACCTCATCTCCCAGGCAATATATTTACATTTTTGATTTTATTATTAAATAAAGGAGGTGTCAAATCTTACTTCACTTTTTTTTAATGAGGGCATGTGACCTGGTATAGCCAAGCCCAAGTGGGCTTAACAGAAAAAGGGAGGGGTTAGACCCTGTTTTTTTCACCTGTCTATGTTCCTCTAGAGGGATTGCATCTAGAGGAACTGGTGAACTGGTGTACTGGTGACCATTGTCACCGAGAAAGAACATCAGGGAAAATCTAACATTTTAAAGATGTCCCCAGAACAAGAAGTTAGGGTAAATCTTTGAATGTTCAAGGAACAACTGTCTCAGAAGAGAATTCACCTAACTGTGGGAAATTTCTTCCAACTTCCTATTGCATTTCTGTGGCAGGAAGTAAAGGACAGTTTTCCCATTGGTACACAGCCAGCAAAAAAATTACCTGGCAAGCAGTGTTAATTTCGTCAACTAAAACATTTTAGTAGACTAAAATATGACTAAAACTAAAATGGCATTTTAGTCCAAAGACTATGACTAAAACTAAATTGAAACTTTACTTCAAAATTAACACTGTTCATTAGAGCTGCACAATTAATCGTTAAAAAATCGTGATCTCGATTCAACCCCTCTGACAATCTATATTGCAGAATTTGCAGATTCTTTCATATAACAAGTGGAGAGACTTCTTTGCTCACTCAGCTGTCAAAAGATGGCAGTCTGTCAAGTTTATCATGAAACATTGTAACTAACTCTTCTTTCTTAGATCAAAGGGAGAAACTTCTGTGTGAAAAAAAAAAATCCAGGCAGTCTTCCAAGTTTTTAAACAGGTGTAAATGCAGGAAGATTAACCACTTAAAGTCTAAATCTTTTTCCTGACACTTGTTTCTTAAGTTAAAATCAATATTTTTTGCTCGAAAATTACTCAGAACCCCCAAACATTATATTTTAGCAGAGACCCTAGGGAATAAAATGTCAATTGCTGCAATATTTTATGTCACACTGTATTTGCCCAGCGGTCTTTCAAACAAAATTTTTTGGGAAAAAATACACTTCAATGAATAGAAAAAAAAAACGAAACGGTTAAGTTAGCCCAATTTTTGTTTTAATGTGAAAGATGATGTTACACCGAGAGAATCGTGATCTATCTTCTAAGCAAAAAAAAATCGTGATTCTCATTTTAGCCAGAATCGTGCAGCTCTACTGTTCATACCTCAATACCATAAATAATAACATATTCGATTTTTCACTCCAGCAGTATATAATGAGTTTGGAAATTGTAGAGAAAGTTTAACTAATGCATTACAATTTAATTACATCCATTAGATTTTAGATGACTAAAATGTACTGGACATTTAGTCGACTAAATACGACTAAAACTAAAACAATTGCAGAAGACTAAAATGGGACTAAAACTAAAATGCCATTTTAGTCCTAAGACTAGAACTAGATCGCAGATCGAGATAACGACCCTGTCGGATCACGCGCCAGTATCGTTGGTCATGAAGCTCCGAGGGGTACATAGGCCCCCATTCACTTGGCGCATGAACGATAGTCTTATTTCAGAGCGTGAAGTAGAAGAAGCTAGGAGAGGGGAGATTGAATCCTTCTTCTTGACCAACGACACGGGAGAAACAACAGATGGTACACTATGGGAGGCACACAAAGCCTATATCCGGGGTATTTTTATCTCGATCGGCGCTGCAAAGAAGCGAGAGAGAAAAGAACGCTGCGAGGGGATAAGGAAAGAGATCCAAGACTTAGAACAAAAACATAGGCTGGGAAGTGCACAAAGTCAGGATATATTCCATAGACTTTTAAATAAAAGGGAGGAACTCAAATCTATTATCGAAGCTGACGCAAGGAAATGGTTCCATAAAATAGCGGAGGAAAGACACCACTGGGGAAATAAATCAGGGAAGCATCTGGCAAGGATACTAAAAAAGAAACGAGAAATTAACTATATAGAGAAAATTCAAAATGTATCAGGTCAAATGCTCCATTCCTCCAAGGACATTGCTAATGAGTTCAGATCATACTATGAATCTCTCTATAACATTAAATCAAAGGAACAAAACCAAGAGGGGTCTTCTGCCCAGAGTCAGGACTTCTTAAAAAATAGTTTCCTTAGCTCTCTATCCGACGTAGACAGCGGGAATATGGACAGACCCATATCTGAGGAGGAGATATTGGAAGCTTTAAACTCCACCCCAGCGGGCAAGAGCCCGGGACCGGATGGGTACACTATAACATACTATAAACGTTTTAAGGAGACACTTGTTCCACGATTGTGTCGATATTGGAACGGGCTGGGAGCGGGGGGGAGTGATGAAAACTGAAGCACTGATGGCGTCAATCACAGTGATCTTAAAAGAAGGTAAAGACAGGACAAAGTGCTCCAGCTACCGACCCATTGCCCTGCTCAATATCGATACAAAACTGTTCGCCAAAGTTTTGGCAAACAGATTTAAGACCCATATGACAGAATTGATACACCCGGACCAAGTCGGGTTTATCCCGGGAAGAGAGGGGAGGGACAATGGGACCAGGGCCCTGCTATTAGTTCAAGCGGCTAGACAGGAGGAGGCCCCCAGTCTGTTCCTGTCACTGGACGCCGAAAAGGCTTTTGACAGGATCGACTGGGGGCACATGATTAATACACTAGAGGCGATGGGCGTTGGAAAGAAAATGATTAGTTGGATAAAGGTCCTGTATGATTTTCCCCAGGCGAGGGTAAGGATTAACGGAATGTTATCATTGCCACTGGTCATGAGAAATGGCACACGACAGGGGTGCCCGCTCTCTCCCCTCCTGTTTGTGCTATCCCTGGAACCTCTTCTTTCTACCATTAGGAACACCTTGGATATAAGGGGAATACGAGTTGGGGGAGAGGAGCACAAAATGGCGGCGTACGCCGATGTTGTCCTTTTTTTCATCACTCATCCCAGGACCACTCTCCCCAATCTTCTTAGTACACTGAAACTGTATGGTGCCCTTTCCAATTTTAAAATTAATTTTTCTAAGTCAGAAATCTTAAACATAAATATTAAGCAAGCGGAAGCGGTTCGCCTGGCGCAGGAGTTTCATTTCCCATGGAGGGCGGAAGTTAAATATCTGGGAGTTAAGCTAGCGTCCTCTATAAGGAAAATGTACAAATTAAATTTCCCTCCCCTGCTGGACGAAGTTAAAACAGAAATTAGAAAGTTGTCATCCTGCCCTCTGTCGTGGACGGGGAAAATAAATGCGGTCAAAATGGTTATAGTACCAAAAGTAAATTATAAAATGCAAATGCTCCCACTTCAAGTGCCCCAAGCCTTCTTCAGAATCTTAAACAAAATTATTTCCAAATTTATCTGGTCTAATAAAAAACCTCGTATATCAAGATACACACTATCGAAAGGCAAAGAACAGGGAGGACTAGCAAGCCCGAACTTTGAGAATTACTATAGCGCTATAGTCATCTCAAGAGCAATGGAGTGGTTTAAAGGGGGATGCAATAAGAGATGGGTTAACATTGAGAATGCACTAAGTAATACGCAACTGGGTCACACTATTTGGAACCCCCCAAAATACAGAGAACTGGGGGAAGGAGCACACGAAATCACTCGGGTAACACTAAGAGAATGGGATAGGGTACACAGGAAAAACAAATGGGTTTATAACTCACCTTTAATATATTTAAAAGATAATATTTTTTTCACGCCGGGCAGAAGTAAATTATGGGGAAACTGGATCAAAAATGGGGAGACACAGTTACGAGATATTATTAATTTAGGAAAGATTGACACGTTTCACGATTTAAAAAATAAAAGAGATCTTATGACGATTGATGCATGGAGGTACGCGCAGCTTAAGCATTTTGTGGATAGTCTTCCACAACCAATTCGATACGGAGAGGAGCATACACTTTTAGAGAAAATTTGTTTGCGAACCTCAACTAGAAATAACATAACACGTATCTACAGGATGCTGACCAACGAGGATACGGAGTGGGTCCCTCCAGGCATCAAGAGATGGGAAGGGGAAGTGGGAATCACTTGTAGTAAAGATAGAATTAAAAAAATATATCACTTAATGCACCGGTCTGGATGGAACACTAAAACACTGGAGGTTAATTACAAATGCATCTCAGATTGGTACCTAACTCCCGTGAAGCTTAGCAAGTTTCAAAAAGAGAAAACGGCGGAATGCTGGCGAGGTTGTGGGCATGCGGGAACGATGGCCCACATTTGGTGGGATTGCTGGGATTGCCCCAAGATCAAAAAATACTGGTTGCAAATATTGGATTTAATTAAAATAATTACAGGGAACACCACACCACAGGACCCTTGGACGGTGCTGTTTCATGGGACCGTTATCCCCACGAGACAATACAAGTCCGCAATAACCCCGATACTCCTAAATGAAGCAAAAAACCTTATCGCAGGGCACTGGCGGGAACTAGAGAGCTCGAGTATAGCAGAATGGATAAATAGAGTAAACCAACAGCAAAAAATAGAAACTCCAGAAGCAAACAGAGCAGAAGAGGTTCGGGGTAAATGGGAAAGCTGGGAACTCTTTAAAGACTCATGGAGATTCGCAGAAGAAATCATGAAGTAGAGAGGAAAATCGCCGAGTTACCCCTAGCAGGGGCTATATCCATGTAAAGCGTTTCTGCAGGATAGGGACAGGGGTGGGAGGGAGGTAGGGGGGAGGGTGAAAATGTGAAATGCTTTAGTATATGTGTTGTTATTGGATGTGAATTTCCTTTCATCTGTTGTGGATGGAATAATTTTGTATGCATTTTTTAAAAAACTTGAAATAAAGAATGAAAAAAAAAAAAAAAAAAAAAAGACTAGAACTAAATCGAAATTTGGTGCCAAAATTAACACCGCGGGCAAGAGTGTTAACCTTCCACTACTCTATCTAAAAAAAAAAAAAAAAAATGGTCTATGCAGGCGGTCCCCGGGTTACAAACAAGATAACCTGTGGGTTTGTTCTTAACTTGAATCTGTTTGTAAGTCGGAACAGGCACATTTTTTAACCACTTCAGCCCCGGACCAATTGGCAGCCAAAGGACCAGGCCCCTTTTTGCGATTCGGCACTGCGTCGCTTTAACTGACAATTGCGCGGTCGTGTGATGTGGCTCCAAAACAAAATTGGCGTCCTTTTTTTCCCACAAATAGAGCTTTCTTTTGGTGGTATTTGATCGCCCCTGCGGTTTTTATTTTTTGCGCTATAAACAAAAATAGAGCGACAATTTTGAAAAAAATTCAATATTTTTTACTTTTTGCTATAATAAATATCCCCAAAAAATATATAAAAAAAACATTTTTTTTTTCCTCAGTTTAGGCCGATACGTATTCTTCTACATATTTTTGGTAAAAAAAATCGCAATTAGCGATTATTGATTAGTTTGCGCAAAAGTTATAGCGTTTACAAAATAGGGGATAGTTTTATAGCATTTTTATTAATATTTTTTTTTTTATTAGTAATGGCGGCGATCAGCGATTTTTATTGTGACTGCGACATTTTGGCGGACACATCGGACATTTTTGACACATTTTTGGGACATTTGTCATTTATACAGCAATCACTGCTATTTAAATAGCACTGATTCCTATGTAAATGACAGTTGTAGTTAGGGGGTTAACCACTAGGGGGCGGGGAGGAGTCAGTGTGACGTGTTGTGTTTTTTTTTTACAGTAGGGGGGCGTGGCTGTACGTCTGACGTCATTGATCGGCGTTCCCGATGACAGGGAACCGCCGATCACTGACAGTCAGTGTAGGAAGCGCGGGGAGAGGTTTGTTTACATAGACCTCTCCCCGTTCTTCAGCTCCGTAACCCGATCGCGGGATACCAGCGGCGATCGGGTCCGCTGGTCCCGCGGCCGGGGTCACGGAGCTCCCGACCGGGTCGCGAGCGCGCCGCGCGCGTGACCCACGGGCAGGCACATGCACGATCACGTACAGGTACGTGATTCTGCCTGCCCGTGCCATTCTGCTGACGTATATATGCAGTGGCCGGTCGGGAAGCGGTTAAGTGTAGCTCCAGCCAAAAAAAAAAAATTTTTAGGCCTTTTGGATAGCATAGGGAAGGGTTAACACCCCTGTAACATTTGTTTTGCTGTCTGTGTCCCTGTTCAGAAGATTTCACCTCACCTTCTGTCCCAATGACAATTGGATTTTGAAAATTTCGGGTTGTTGTGGAAACAAGGACTGGTGATAAAGCTTCAGTGGAGACACCTTTTTCCCATATTAACTCCTACAGGAGTGAATTTCCCTTTCTAGGGGTAGATTTCCTCCCACTTCCTGTTATCTTAATCCGTTTGTAAGTAGGAGTCATTTGTAAGTCGGAAGTTTGTAACTAGGGGACCCCCTGTACATACATTTTAATACCTCTGACATTCTTTTACCTCTCAAGAGTCTAATAATAGGATTTCTGCACATCTGCTGTGCCTATTATGTTGGGTCCCCTTAATCCCTGTTGGATTTTGATTTATAATATGGAGAATGTAACAGTAAGTGCTGGAACACATGATGGTGGAACTCCCAGGTGAACAGGAGCAGAGTCAAGAATTACAGCAAGATGTCACGGTTAGAGTACCCAAGACATATAAGAAGTCAGGGCCTACATACTGACCTATAACTAAAATATACATTTTTAGCAGGCTAATCCTATAAATGTAACATATTCTTCAGCATATAATTAGGATATCAACTACACAAAAATAATAAACATCTAGTAGTAAAGCATTTAAGCAATAACAATAGTAACTTTTGGCCTTTTTTAATATATGTAAACTCCTATCCACATATCTTCAGACTACCACCCCAGACACATAATATGGCATGGAGGGGCTCCCTAAAGGTGGTGGTGAAGGTATGTAGGTGTTTAATTGGATTACCCAGCTCATAAAAGGATAGCTGGCCAGCCTCATAATCCAGACACACCCTAATTTTATCGCTGGATATATTGTGAGGTAAAGTCACCATGTTATTGTCATGCCTGACTGTGTAATTTTCAGAAAACCTTCTCCGCAAACCCCAGGACTTTTTATCGTATCCGAGGCCTGAGTTTTGTCCTTTCCTGTCTATGCTTGGATAACACATCCCAATTCTCCAATCATCTGATTTATTAATTTCTACCTCCCAACTGTGTCGACCAGAGGAAAAACTTGTGGTGCTCATCACCTGGGGATAATGAAATCTGACTTTGGTGACTGGGCGATTCTGGAATTTCGATTCATATGCAGTTTTACCATCGCTCGATATACATATGTTATTGCCAGCTGTTTTTTCATCTAATACAACATCCACTATTCTTTTCACATATATCCCTTGATTAATACATGCCAATACATCAGATACTGTGTTCAGTGATTTGGAGATTAGAGATATATCCAGATCTCCAATGCCATGGACCTGTCTGTCTCTGAGCTCATCATCACCATCCTCAGTATCTCTTGTATCATCTGCATCCGACTCCTGTAAAAGAGTGAGCGGATCAGGTGTGTTGCACATCTTCTCAAAGTGATCTATCTTCTTCGACAGTTCCTTTGCCTTAATGTCCACCTTCTGCAGCAGATCAGTGATTGGGAGAAAAGTTTGGTCTTGTTGTCTGGTTATCTCCCTCAAGGCTCTCTTCTCTAAGTCTTCCAGCTGTCTCCTAATGGCTTTAAACAGGACAGTGACTCTCTCTGTTGCTTTGGATGCTTCTTCTTGCAGTTTTCTCTTATATTCCTGCAAACTCCAGACCTTCTCTTCAGTCTTCTCTCTCTTTACAACCAATTCCTGCAGCTTATTTAACAGCTTCTTCCTCCTATTGTCTGCAGCCTTCTCCAGTGTCTCCACCTGGTGTCCTCTATGTTCTCCAGCCACAGTGCAGGTCCTGCAGACACAGGCAGAGTCTTCAGTGCAATAATACTTCAAAAGTTCCTTGTGAATGGAGCATTTCCAGTTCTCCAAGGAGGAAGTGGGGTCAATTAAGATGTGTTCTTGCGACTTGCTGTGGACTTTCAGGTGTTTATCACACAAAGAAGCGTCACATAACAAGCAAGATTTAACAGCAGGTACAGCAGAGTCCACACAATAAGTGCAGAAAACCTCAGCCTTCTGATCTGGCTGAGCAGACAGGACACTCTCTACCATTTTCCGCAGGATTAGGTTCCTCTGCAGTGCAGGATGTTCTGAAAATTCTTCTCTGCATTCAGGGCAGGAATAAACTCGAGGTGGCTTTTGGGTATCCAGCACTCGAACAATACAGTCACGGCAGAAGTTGTGCCCACATCTCAACATTATGGGTTCACTGAAAATGTTCAGACATATAGGGCAGTCCAATTCCTCTCTCAGATCAGCAGACGCCATGGGGAACAGCAATGCACGGAAGTAAATGAAAGTGAAAGTCACTTTCTGGCAAGCTCTTATATCAGTGTTCAGCAGTGACCTTGACAAAGGAATATGCTGTGTTCTGGGACGACAGAGCAAACATTGACACTATTGGTAGGTACACAAAGAGGGGAAGAGACACTGAGTGAGGGCGTGAACGAGAGAGGAGGGCACTGGTAGAGTATGAGGAATAGAGAGAAACATAAAAGGAGAGACACAGAGAGAAGAATAGCATGGAGAAGAACAGTGGGAGAAAAAGACTAATGCCCCTTTCACACAGAGTGCACTCCATCAGCAGATCTGCCTGCTCAGCGGGGGGATCTGTCCGCTGATTCCCACTGATCAAGTGGATGACAGGCCCGTGTCATCTCTGCTATGCAGAGCGGACACAGACACAGACACACACTGCTGTTATCTGTGGGGCGGTCACATGGAAACAGTCCACCTCTTTTTTTCCATCCAACTGTCATCCAATCCCCTAGACCAGGGATATGCAATTAGCAGACCTCCAGCTGTTGCAAAACTACAACTCCCATCATGCCTCTGAGTGTCATGCTTGTGGCTGTCAGAGTCTTGCTATGCCTCATGGGACTTGTAGTTCTGCAGCAGCTGGAGGTCCGTTAATTGCATATCCCTGCCCTAGACAGATGGGGAACGGATCGGCTTCGACTTCCATCTGTTTTTGGTGGGTGTAAACGGGTACACGTCTGTTTACATCCGCCTTCCAGTAAAGAACAATCAGTGGTCTGATCGAGTCTACCTGAACAACGGACAGGCAGACCCGTTTGGTCCGCTGGTGTGAAAGGGGCCTTATACAGAGGGGAACAGAAGAGAGGGATAAAGGAAAAAATAGGGAGTAAGTGAAAGAGGAACAGGTAGAGAGGAGCAGAGAAGGATAGAAAGAAACAGAGGATCAGATAAAAACATACAGAGAGAGACAGATGGAGTGTAAAGTTGGCCATATGCCGTCCTCTATGAGGGAGGCCCATATTGTTCTCATTCCAAAGCCTAATAAAGATCCCCAGCTGTGCGCCTCCTATAGGCCAATAGCACTCCTAAATTGTGACTTAAAAATACTAACCAAGATATTGGCCACTAGACTCAATAAAGTAATAAAATCCCTAATTGACTCTGATCAAACAGGCTTTATGCCAGGTAGGTCCACAGACATCAACATACGTAGGCTGTTTTCTAACATTCATGCCCCTCATACTAATCAAGGCACTAGGACCATTGCCACCCTTGATATGGAGAAGGCATTTGATACGGTGGAGTGGGTGTATCTGTGGGAGGTGCTTAGAAGAATGGGTTTCCCACTGGAATTTATTGCCTGGATACGCACACTCTACACCGGTCCCCTAGCATGTATTAAACTGAATGGCTCCCTGTCTCCTTCGTTCCCCCTGCAGAGGGGCACCAGGCAGGGATGCCCTCTCTCCCCGGCCCTGTTCGCCCTGGCCATGGAACCTATTGCTGAGGCCCTCAGGAGCTCGGCCGAGGTCCGTGGTCTTAGGGTGGGCTGGCTGGAGGAGAGAGTGGCCCTCTATGCGGATGATCTACTGCTTTTTTTAAATGATGCTGGTGACTCTCTGCGGGGTGCACTCGGAATCATGGACGCCTTCTCCGCCTTCACCGGGTTGAAGGTGAATTGGCATAAGTCTCAGCTTTTTCCGGTGGACGAGGGGGCCAGGACCTCCTCACCCTCCTCTACCCCGCTGCAATGGGTTGACAAGTTTACATATTTGGGAGTTATTATTTCAAGAGACAGCAGGGACTTTGTCCGGCTCAATCTTGAACCTGTTCTGTTAGGGATCAAATCCAAACTGAGGGCGTGGGGCAATCTTCCCCTCTCCCTCATTGGGCGCATCAACCTCCTAAAGATGAAAGTCCTCCCTAAACTTACGTATATATTTAGGAATTCCCCACAATGGCTGACTAAAACCTTCTTTACCTCTCTTAAGCAACTTTTCCTCTCCTTTATTTGGGGGTCTAAATTGCCTAGATTCAAGTACACTACTCTGACCAGGCCTGTGGACAGTGGGGGTTTGTCTCTCCCTGATTGCCATAAATATTTCTTGGCCACTCAGCTTGTAACTGCCCACTGGTGGTTGCAGCCAGACCTGACCAACTCTGCAACGGTGCTGGAGGCGGCTATAGTGGGGTCTCTGGAGGCCTTGAGAGGATTGATATTCAGGGGGCAAAAAACACCTCACTGCCTCACCCCTTCTATGCGCACCACTATGAGGGCATGGAGGGCGGGAGAGACACTGAGGGCATCCCTGGCGAACTCGTGGTCTCCTCACACCCCCCTGTGGCTGAATCCTAACCTGTCACAGTTCAATACCATCCCAGATCCACAGGCCTGGGCCAAATACAAAATACTGACTCTTGAGCATATTATCACCAACGGGGAGCTCACTCCCTTTCATGTATTGCGTACCAAATTTAATGTACCTGCACGGGCCCATTTCAGGTATCTTCAAATTGCACACGCTTATAGGTGTCAATTCTTGGGTCAACAGATCATATTGGAGTACTCTGAGCTCGAATCCACCCTTCGGGTGAAGGATTTGGAGAAACCCACGTCTCAGATTTACGGGTCCCTGCTGGTTGCTGCCATCCCCGAGCTGTCCTCCCTCCGCAGGCAATGGGTGGGGGACATACCGGAGCTGGACGACGATGATTGGAGGGAGATTTGGTCTCAGCCAGGGACAAACTGGTCCAATACAAAATTTTACACAGAGCTCACTACACACCCCACAGGCTGCACAAGATGTCGCCGGCGCATTCCCCGGAGTGCTGGCGTTGCTCCTATCAACCAGGGGACTTCTTTCACATTTTCTGGGCTTGCCCAGCAATTGCGCATTATTGGAAAGAAGTTCTCCATGTGATAGTTAGGATCACCAAGACTAGTGTCCCCTATGATCCTAAATACTGTCTGCTGGGACTAGTGGAACAAATGTCAATTCTCAGAGCTAGGAAAATACTCATATCCCTATTATTGTACTATGCACGCAAGGCCATCACAATGAGCTGGAAACAATCATCTCCCCCTTCTGTCAGGTTCTGGAAAAATCTTGTGAACGCCAGTTTGCCCCTGTATAAAGGCACCTACTCGGGCAGAGGTTGCCCACAAAAATTTGAAAAGGTGTGGACCTGTTGGTTAGATGATAATTCAACGGCAACTGATGCAGTAACTAATCCCTAGATTAACTTTCAGGTTATAGTATGATAGCAAATTGACCCAAGTACCCTCATGTCACATTATCCTGTCATTATAATATTGAGCACAGACCCTCCTGAACTAAACCTCTCCCCACATTGGGGTATAGATAAGTAAGTTGTGTTTTGTTGGTCTGCCCTGCTGCGGTATGTTGCTGCTTCAGAGGCAGTCTGGTTATGTTATATGATGTACACTGTTGTGGTTGTTGCCGCATCAGAGGATTGGCCCCTGCGTGGGTAATGTTTAGCCCCTGTGTGGGCAAGTTTTTGTGTTAATGCAAAACTCAATAAAAAAGATTTTATAAAAAAAAAAAAAAAAAAGTTGGCCATATGCTGCTCAAAATTCGCCCAGTTCAGCCTCCCTTCACATAAAAGTACCCGCTTTTAGAATGCAGTCCCCTTTACATAATAGCACCCCCTTTACTTTGCAATCCCCCTTCACATCAAAGTCCCCCCTTTTACAGTACAGCCATCACTTTTATATTATAGCACCCCTTGTTACATCTCAGTGCCCTCCCTTTACATGGCGGTCCACTGTTTATATAGCCGTTTACATAGCAGCCAGCACTTCCTTCCTGTAAATCAGTGTGCTCATCTCCCCTTCCCCTCCTACCTTTCATAGCAGAGGGCAGGTGGTGCGATCAGTCTGTTAACTTCTCCTGTTAACAAGTGGGTGATTGGTTGCTAGGACCCCGCGTCATAGCAATCAACCAGTTGCTTGTTAACTTGAAAGCAGGGCAGCTCCCACCCTCCATCCAGACCAATCGCACCTCCCACCCTCTGTTCTGCTGAAAAGATGACAGCAGCGGCAGGATGAAGAAAGGACACCCGGGCAGCTAAATGGCGAAGCCACGGCCGTCTGGACGGAACAGTCACTCCGCCCGGATAGCATTCCGCCAGGATCAACTAATAGATTCCTCCATTTACACAAACAAGGTGGATGGAGGAATCTGTTCATTTTTTATTCAGCCGTCTGAAGCGGCAGGTGGCCAGGTTAACAGAGAGTAAAGAGCATATGTCAGAGGGCCAGAGAGAGAAAGAAGGATGGAGAAAAAAAAAGAGAAACACAGATGGAGAGGAACCGAGAGTGCAATGGATTGAAAGAAAAACAGATTGAAAGAAATACAGATGGAAAGAAAAAACAGAGGAGACTGAGGGGAATAGGGAGAGAGACAGATGACGAGGAACAGAGAGCGATGGATAAAGAGAAAACGGAGAGAAAGATAGATGGAAAGAATCACAGATGGGGAGGAACAGCGATAGATAGACTGAAAAAAAAAGAAGAGAATAACAGGTGGAAAAGAAAATAGGGAGAGAGATGGAGAAGAAAAGAGAGAAATGGATAGAGAGAAAACACAACTGGCAGATGGAAAGGAATACAAAGAACAAAAAAAAAACAGAATGAGAGGCCAGTGGAGAGGACCAGAGGAAAAAAAAAGAGAGGCGGCGATCGTCTCACGGAGAGGAAGAACGGGGAAATACTAATGTAAACAAGCATTTCCCCATTCTGCCTAGTGACAGGACACTGATCACAGCTCCCTGTAATCGAGAGCGGTGATCAGTGTCATGTCAAACATAGCCCCTCCCCCCACAGTTAGAATCACTCCTTAGGGCACACTTAACCCCTACAGCGCCACCTAGTGGTTAACCCCTTCCCTGCCAGTCACATTTACACAATAATCAATGCATTTTTAATTGCAGTGATCGCTGTATTAATGTGAATGGTCCCCAAATCGCGCCAAAAGTGTCCGATCTGTCCGCCATAATATCGCAGTCACGATAAAAATCGCTAATCACCGCCATTACTAAATTTAAAAAAAATGATTAATAAAAATGCCATAAAACCCTATTTTGCGCAAACCAATCAATAAACGCCTATTGCGATTTATTTATTTTTTACCACAAAAGAGTAGAAGAATACGTATTGGCCTAAACTGAGGAAAAAAATTGTTTTTTTTATATTTTTTGGGGTTATTTATTATAGCAAAAAAGTTAAAAATAATGTGTTTTTTTCAAAATTTTCGCAATTTATTTGTTTATAGCGCAAAAAATATAAAACCACAGAGGTGATCAAATACCACCAAAAGAAAGCTCCATTTGTGGGGAAAAAAAGGACATCAATTTTGTTTGGGAGCCACATCAAATGGTCCGAGGCTTAAGTGGTTATAGAGGAACTGCAGCCAAAGGAAAAAAAAAAAAAAAACCTGAAGCAGCCAGAGATATTGTTAATGAGAATTAGGAAGTTCAGCTTGAACAAAAGGCTGTATTTGCTATGGAATGATTTATTAGTACAGCACTCACATGTGCTGTGTGGGCAGATGAGGCTAGCACCTGTTTCTTCCAGGATATGGATGACATAGACAATCACAGACACATACCTTGCAGTGGATGTACCTTTCTAATCCCCCTCTTGTGCCTCGTGGATCACTGGATGAAAGTCCCAACTCGCTCCTACAGCCATATACAGAAGCCTCTGGACCCGCCCCTCTGCCCTCCTCCTCCACTCGCTCAACCACACAAGCACAGATCCCCAGCCTCTGGAATCGCCTCCAAAGTCGGACTGACATGCAGGGATGAAATGTTCAGCTGAACTCGCACGATTTCAATCCCGCAGCAGTATGAACCTAGGCGAAGGTCCGCTTTAAGAGACCCTAGAGAATAAAATAGCGATCGTTGCGATATTTTATATCACACAGTATTTGCGCAGTGGTCTTTCAAACTCAATTTTTTTTAGGAAAAAATACACTTTAATGAATAAAAAACCACACAATATTTACCCTAATTTTTGAATAATGTGAAAGATGAGGTTATGTTGAGTACACTAAATAGATACCTAATATGTCATGCTTTAAAATTGCGCACGCTCGTGAAATGGCGACAAACTAAGGTACTTAAAAATCTACATTTTTACATGTTACTTGTTTAGAGTTAGGCTCGATTCACATCTATGCATGTTGCTTTTGAGAGTTTCTGCAGTGCTTTTTGCGGTGCTTGCTGCGTTTTTGGACACAGGTTTTTACTGCGATTGTGCCACGATTTGCATTTTTCTTTTTTTACACTGTATATAGCTGATTGCTAAGGAGGGGGCAGGGAAGCCGGCCGCCGTGTCCCTAACAACCGATGAGTCCTCAGCTGTCAGCGGGCTTCCCTGCTGAATGTAAAAAAAAAAAAAAGAGAAGAATTGTCGGCTAAAAAATAAAATTGTATAACAAATTAAAAAAAAAAAAAAAAACAGCGTGGAGTCCCCCCCCCCCCCCCCCCCCCCCCCCAGGTCCATACCAGGCCCTTGGGTCTAGTATGGATTCGGAGGGGTATGGATTTTGGGTGGGACTCCACGCCATTTAAAAAAAAAAAAAAAAAACTGGCGTGGAGTCCCACCCAAAATCCATACCAGGCCCTTATCTGAGCATGCAGCCCGGCAGGTCAGGAAAGGGAGGGGACGAGCGAGCGCCCATCGGTAAAGCCAGAGACCGATCCAATGCAGTCATTAGCTGGGCATGGAGATAAGTGAGGCCAAGATGGCCATTACTCATCTCTATGCCCTTGGTCATCCGGAGGCCCGCCCCCTTATGACATCACCGCCCGGGGCATGATGGGTCCATAACGTCACAAGGGGCGGGCCTCTTGATGATGTCATCCAATGGCCACGTCCCATTGTTATCTAAGACATGCTTGACATCGTCACGGACAGATCAGCGGGACGAGCATCGAAGGAGTGTCGTCGGCGGAAGAGGAAGAACACCGGACAAAGAAGACACTAGAAAGAAGATTAGCGGAAGAAGCTGCAGGAGAAGAAGTCAGAGGAGGAAGATGCTGGAGTAGATGGAGGAAGACTGGAGTCTACTGTATTTTTTAACACAATCGAATGTACCCCATACTCATTCACATGGGGGAGGGAGGCCAGGATCTGGGGGCTTCCAGATTCCGATGGGGTCTGCGGGCAGGGGGCCTAACAACCACCAGGCAAGGGTTGTTGGGAAGAGGCCCTTGTCCCCATCAACATGGGTGCAAGGTGCTTTAGGGTGGGAGGCACAGAGCCCCCTCCTGCCCCAAAGCACCCACCCCTCATGTTGAGGGCATGCGGCCTGGTATGGTTCAGGGTTCAGAGAGGGGGGGCACTCGCCGGGCTGCATGCTCGGATAAGGGTCTGGTATGGATTTGGGGGGGGGTCCACGCCCTTTTTTTTTTAAATTTTGGTGTGGGGGGTCCCCTCCGAATCCATACTAGATCCAAGGGCCTGGTATGGACCTGGGGGGGCCCACAGTGTTTTTGTTCACGATTTTTTCTTAGTCTGAATTTTTTTTTACATTCAGCGGGGTAGCCCGCTGACAGCTGATGACTCATCGGTTGTTAAGAACGTGTCGGCCGGCTTCCCGGCCCCCTCCTTAGCAGCCGGTTATATACAGTGAATGTACAGCAAAAAAAAAAACGCATATCGCGGCAAAATCGTTGCGTTTTGGGTTTGGGTCCATTGAAGTCAATTACATGCAAAACGCTGCATTTTGCAGGAAAAAAAGTCCCCGACCCCTTCCAAAAACGCACTGGTGTGAACATGTTCCATAGGAACCCATGTTAAAAAATTTCCCTGCATTTCTGCAAAATGCATAAAAAAACGCATTAATGTGAATCAAGCCTTACAGAGGCAGTCTTATGCTAGAATTATTACTCTTGCTCTAACGATCGCAGCAGTACCTCACGTGTGATTTGAACATACGAGATTGTTTACATATGAGCGCAACTTACATGTGCATTCACTTCTTATTTATTCTTATTTATTTTACTTTTACACTGTACCGTTATTTTTTTTTTTCTATTACAAGGAATTTAAACATCCCTGGTAATAGAAATAAGGATGACAGGTCTTCTTTATTGAGAGATCTGGGGTCAAAAAGACCCCTAATCTCTCACTTACCTTTAACCACTTCCCGACCGCCCCATGTATATATACGTCAACAGAATGGCACGTACAGGCAGAATCACGTACCTGTACGTGACATTCTTCCGGCGGTTGGGGGGTCCGATCGGACCCCCCTCCGCCGGCGGGGACGGTCGGGATCGTGTCAGGAGCGATCCGGGACGAGGGGACGGCCAGTGGTTTCTGGCCACCCCCTCGCGATCGCTCCTGGCCAATGAAAAGCTTCCCCTTCCTGTCTATTGTATAGACAGGAAGGCGGAAGTGATGTCACGCTCGGTGCGCCGGTCTATGTGACCGGAGACGCCGAGCGGTGAACATGTAAAGGTTAGTGCACAACAGTACACTGACACCAGTACAGTTAGGCACATATTCCACCCCCCTGTCACCCCCCAGATCACCCCCTCCCCCCCCCAGTCACAGTGTCACTAATTGCAGTGATCATTTATTTACTGATCACTGCATTTAGTGTCAGTGTGACTGTAATAACTGTCAGGGCAGTTAGTTTTAGGTCCAAGGTAGCCCCCTACCCCCCCCCCCTAATAAAGGTTTAACCCCCTGATTGCCCCTAGTTAACCCCTTCACCCCCTTTTGCCAGTGTCACTAAGCGATCGGTTTTCTGATCGCTGCATTAGTGTCGCTAGGTAACCATTTTTTTTTTTTTTTTTTTAACCCGCCATGTTTATATAGGTTCATAAATAGGTTTATAGGTCAGGTACCCCCATATTACAACCTAAATAAAGGTTTTAACCCCCTGATTGCCCCTAGAGTTAACCCTTTCACCAGTGATCACTGTATAAATGTCACTGGTGACGCTGGTTAGCCAGTTAGTTATTTCGTTATTTAGGTTCCCCGTCAGGTTTTTATATAGCGTCAGGTACCCCCATATATTACCTAATAAAGGTTTTAACCCCCTGATTGCCCCTAGTTAACCCTTTCACCCCCTTTTGCCAGTGTCACTAAGCGATCGTTTTTCTGATCGCTGCATTAGTGTCGCTAGGTAACCAGTTTTTTTTTTTTTTTTTTTACCGCCATGTTTATATAGGTTCATAAATAGGTTTATAGGTCAGGTACCCCCATATTACAACCTAAATAAAGGTTTTAACCCCTGATTGCCCCTAGAGTTAACCCTTTCACCAGTGATCACTGTATAAATGTCACTGGTGACGCTGGTCAGCCAGTTAGTTATTTAGGTTCCCCGTCAGGTTTTTATATAGCGTCAGGTACCCCCATATATTACCTAATAAAGGTTTTAACCCCCTGATTGCCCCTAGTTAACCCTTTCACCCCCTTTTGCCAGTGTCACTAAGCGATCGTTTTTCTGATCGCTGCATTAGTGTCGCTAGGTAACCAGTTTTTTTTTGTATTACTGTTACGGGTGACGCTGGTTAGTTAGCTTGTTTTTTATACTGTCAGGGCACCCGCCATTTATTACCCAATAACGGTTTAACCCCCTGATCGCCCGGCGGGTGATATCAATTAGGTTTTAGGGTCTAATAAGGTCTGCGTCGCCCCAGGTTAGTGCCAGTACCGCAAACACCCACGCGCAAAGCATACACCTCCCTTAGTGGCACAGTATCTGAACAGATCAATATCTGATCTGATCAGATCTATACTAGCGTCCCAGCAGTTTAGGGTTCCAAAAAAAACGCATTGTTAGCGGGATCAGCCCAGATACCTGCTAGCACCTGCGTTTTCCCCCTCCGCCCAGCCCAGCCCACCCAAGTGCAGTATCGATCGATCACTGTCACTTACAAAACACTAAGCACACATAACTGCAGCGTTCGCAGTCAGGCCTGATCCCTGCGATCGCTAACATTTTTTTTGTGGTAGCGTTTTGATTCAGTCGCTTCAGTCAGGAGCTTTTTTACCTGTGAATCTCAAAAAAAATAAAAAATAGTTGTCGTTTTATTGTTCTCTCTCTCTCTCTCTCTCTCTCTCTCTCTCTCTCTCTGCTCTTTTTTTACTCCATTCTATTCTGCAATGTTTTATTATGTTTTATCATGCTTGCTTTTCAGGTATGTAATTTTGTTTACTGTGTTTTAGTGTTAAGCATTTTTTTGTTTTCAGGTGCGCCATTCAGTTGCAACGCGGATTTATTTATCTTGACAGCAACAGCGTTTGCTCCCACGATACATAAAGCCGCGACTCCAACGCTGTAGGAGGTGATTTCACCACCACAGTTAAAAAAAAAGAGCATATATGCCGAAGCATGGGGGCAGCAGGGGGGGGGGAGGAGCGATTGGCTCCTAATGCCACGTACATACGGTCGAAATTCCGACCGTGTGTACACGGCATAACTTTTGCGGGAGGATGCCCCCATGCATCGGCATATATAAATGGTGCATGTATGCCCATCATTAGAAGTGGGTGGATGAAGGGAGGTATTCTAATGGTGGGCACACCCACCAATCAATCTCTTTTTTTCGTTCAGCCAAGAGGCTGCATGAAAAAAAAAAAGATTACAATATATGTCCAGTATGTTGCTGGACTTTGAATGGTTATACCAGAATGATGCCTGCAGGTTTAGGTATCATCTTGGTATCATTCTTTTCAGCCAGTGATCGGCTTTCATGTAAAAGCAATTCTAGCGGGTAATTAGCCTCTAGACTGCTTTTACAAGCAGTGGGAGGGAATGTCCCCCCTCCCGGATATAAACCGCGCCATTGGGAAATTGGGAAAGCATTTTATCACACCAATCTTGGTGTGGTCAGATGCTTTGAGGGCAGAGGAAAGATCTAGGGTCTAACAGACCCCAATTTTTTCAAAAAAAGAGTACCTGTCACTGCCTATTGCTATCATAGGGGATATTTACATTCCCTGAGATAACAATAAAAATCATAACAAAGAAAAAAAATGGAAGGAACAGTTTAAAAATAAAATAAAAAAGCTAAATAAATAAAAAAAAAAAAAAAAAAAAAAAAAAAAAAAGCACCCCTGCCCCCCCTTCTCTTGCGCAAAGGCGTACACAAGCGTTGGTCTGGCGTCATATGTAAACAGCAATTGCACCATGCATGTGAGGTATCACCGCGAAGGTCAGATCGAGGGCAGTAATTTTAGCAGTAGACCTCCTCCGTGAATCTAATGTGGTATCGTGTAAAGGCTTTTAAAGGCTTTTAAAAATGTATGTAGTTTGTCGCCACTGCGTGTTTGTGCGCAATTTTAAAGCATGTCGTGTTTGGTATCCATGTACTCGGCCTAAGATCATATTTTTTATTTCATCAAAAATTTGAGCAATATAGTGTGTTTTAGTGCATTAAAATAAAAAAAAGTGTATTTTTTCCACAAAAAATGCGTTTGAAAAATCGCTGCGCAAATACTGTGTGGAAAAAAAAAATGCAACACCCACCATTTTAATCTGTAGGGCCTTTGCTTTAACATTATATATAGTGTTTGGGGGTTCAACGTAATTTTCTTGCAAAAAAAAAATATGTTTTCATGTAAACAAAAAGTGTCAGAAAGGGCTTTATCTTCAAGTGGTTAGAAGAGTGGGTGACGTGTGACATAGGCTTCTAAATGTTGTGCATAAAATGCCAGGACAGTTCAAACCCCCCCCAAATGACCCCATTTTGGAAAGTAGACACCCCAAGCTATTTGATGAGAGCAATGTTGAGCCCATTAAATATATTTTTTTTTTTTGTCCCAAGAGATTGAATAATGAAAAAAAAAAATATATATATTTTTTTTACAAAAAGTTGTCACTAAATGATATATTGCTCAAACATGTCATGGGCATATGTGGAAATACACCCCAAAATACATTCTGTTGCTTCTCCTGAGTACGGGGATACCACATGTGTGGGACTTTTTGGGAGCCTAGCTGCGTACGGAACCCCAAAAACCAATCACCGCCTTCAGGCTTTCTAAGGGTGTAATTTTTTTATTTCACTTCTCACTGCCAATCACAGTTTCGGAGGCCATGGAATGCCCAGATGGCATAAAACCCCCCAAAATGACCCCATTTTGGAAAGTAGACACCCCAAGCTATTTGCTGAGAGGTATTGTGAGTATTTTGCAGATCTCGCTTTTTGTCACAAAGTTTTGAAAATTGAAAAAAAGAAAAAAAAAATTTTTTTTCTTTACTTTCTTCATTTTCAAAAACAAATGAGAGCTGTAAAATACTCACCATGCCTCTCAACAAATAGCTTGGGGTGTCTACTTTCCAAAATGGGGTCATTTGGGGGGGTTTTGTGCTATTTTGGCATTTTATGGCCTTCGAAACGGTGATAGGTAGTGAGGAGTGAAATCAAAAATTTGCACCCTTAGAAATCCTGAAGGCGGTGCTTGGGTTTCGGGGCCCCGTACGCGGCTAGGCTCCCAAAAAGTCCCACACATGTGGTATCCCCATACTCAGGAGAAGCAGCAAAATGTATTTTGGGGTGCAATTCCACATATAACTATGGCATGTGTGAGCAATATATCATTTAGTGACAACTTTTTGAAAAAAAAAAAAATCTTTTTTATTTTTGTCTTTATTCAATCACTTGGGACTAAAAAAAAAAATATTCAATGGGCTCAACATGCCTCTCAGCAAATAGCTTGGGGTGTCTACTTTCCAAAATGGGGTCATTTGGGGGGGTTTTGTACTTCCCTGCCATTTTAGCACCTCAAGAAATGAAATAGGCAGTCATAAATTAAAAGCGGTGTAAATTCCAGAAAATGTACTCTAGTTTGTAGACGCTATAACTTTTGCGCAAACCAATAAATATACGCTTATTGGCATTTTTTTTACTAAAGACATGTGGCTGAATACATTTTGGCCCAAATGTTTGACTAAAATTGAGTTTATTAGATTTTTTTTTATAACAAAAAGTAGAAAATCTCTTTTTTTTTCAAAATTTTCGCTCTTTTTCCGTTTATATCGCAAAAAATAAAAATCACAGAGGCAATCAAATACCATCAAAAGAAAGCTCTATTTGTGGGAAGAAAAGGACGCAAATTTCGTTTGGTTACAAAATTGCATGACCGCGCAATTACCAGTTAAAGTAGTGCAGTGCGAAATTGAAAAAAGACCTCTGGTCCTTTGGCTGCCAAATGGTCCGGGGCTGAAGTGGTTAAAAGCAAAAGAAAAAAAAATATATTTTTTTAACTTTTATTTAAATTAAAAAAAAAATGTTTACTATGGCCCGGGAACCAGAGGTGACGTCAGATAAAGACGAGTGGTGGCCATCTTGGCTTAACTTGTCTCCATGCCCAGCTGGGGCATGGAGACAATTCACGTCTGAATTGGATCATTCTCAGGCTTTACCGATGGGTCAGGTAAGCCCGAGAAGCTTCTAAAAGTGATCTTGCAGGGAATCCGCCTGTGGGACCACTTTTATCTTACAGATTCACCCATAGTACAAAAACAATAGGGGTTATGGCAGTTACTCTTTTTATAGTAGTGGCTTTTATACCTTATAATTATAATTGCATGAGTGCTGAAGGAGAAATATTTTGTATCTGTTTGAATATTTCTCATTGTTTATGGCAGCAACTGCTGCCATAACACTGGTATTTAACGTCAAAGTAATGACGCATTTTTACTATGGTCCCGTCGTAAAGAAGCACAAAGAAACGGGCAATGTTGAGGAATGTAGACGCTGTGGTCAGCCAAGGAAACTTAATGCAGCAGATGAAAGACGCATCGTGCTTACTTTCCTTTGACATCAGAATTGGTGGAAACCAGTGGGACCCAGGTACAGCCATCTTCTGTCAGGAGAAGTCTGGCCAGACATGGCCATCATGGAAGAATTTCGCCAAAAAGCCAGAATTCTGACGTGGAAACAAAGTTAAGCGACACAACTGTGCACAAAGACATAGGAACTGGGGGGGGGGGGGGGGGACAGAAAAATTGCAACAGGTGCTCTGGACTGATGAGTCAAAATTTTAAGTATTTGGCAGTAGCAGGAGGCAGCTTATTCGCCAAAGAGCTGGAGAACGGTACAATGAGTGTCTTCAGGCAACAGTACAACAAAGTGGAAGTTTCTTGCATGATATGGGGCTGCATTTCTGCAAACGGAGTTGGAGATTTGGTCAGTGGTTAGTTCTTCAAGATGTTTGGAACAACCTAAACACTGAGTTACTTCAAAAACTGTGTGCAAGTGTACCTAGAAGAACTGATGCTGTTTTTAAGGCAAAGGATGGTCACACCAAATAATATTACTATTATACAGGCTTTATATAGTGCCAACAGTTTGTGCAGTGCTTTACAACATTAGGGCAGACAGTACAGTTACAATAGTATTCAATACAGGAGGAATGATTTGATTTGGATTCTGTTCATTATCTTTCCATTTTGTTAATAAAAAAGTGTGTGTGTGTGTGTGTGTGTGTGTGTGTGTGTGTGTGTGTGTGTGTGTGTGTACATATACATATATACATACACACACATACATATATACACACACACACAGTGAGAGGAAAAAAGTATTTGATCCCCTGCTGATTGTACATTGGCCCACTGACAAAGAAATGATCAGTCTATAATTTTTATGGTAGGTTTATTTTAACAGTGAGAGACAGAATAACAAAAATATCCAGAAAAACGCATTTTCTAAAAAAGTTATAATTTAATTTGTATTTTAAAGTGGAAGTAAAGTCAAAAATATAACTTTTACCTACAGGTAAGCCTATAATAAGGCTTACCTGTAGGTAAAAAAAATATCTCCTAAACCTGTACGGTTTAGGAGATATTCCCCGTGCAATGCGCCGCTGACTGCAGCGGCGCATGCGCACGGGGGATTCTCGGCTGAAGGGCCAGCAGAATCCGAACCCTGCCGGGAAGAAGTCTCCCGTGCGCATGCGCGGGAGTGACGACATCGCGGCTCCAGCCACTCACAGCACTGGAGTCGCGATACCCGGAAGACACGCCGAGGCAACATGTCAGCGACCTCGGCGTGGACCAGGTGAGTTACCGACGCTTCGTTCTAAGGTAAGTATTTCATAATGAGCTAGTATGCGGTGCATACTAGCTCATTATGCCTTTTCCTTTACAGGTGTTAAAAAAAAAAAAAAAAAAGTTCAGCGGCTTTACTACCGCTTTAATGAGTGAAATAAGTATTTGATCCCCTATTAATCAGAAAAAATTCTGGCTCCCAGGTGTCTTCTATACAGGCAACAAGCTGAGATTAGGAGCACTCTCTTAAAGGAAGTGCTCCTAATCTCAGCTTGTTACCTGTATAAAAGACACCTGTTCACAGAAGCAATCAATCAGATGCCAATCTCTCCACCATGGCCAAAACCAAAGAGCTGTCCAATGATGTTAGGGACAAGATTGTAGACCTACACATGGCTGGAACGGTCTACAAGACCATCGCCAAACAGCATGGTGAGAGGGTGACAACAGTTGGTGCGATTATTTACAAATGGAAAACCCAAAACAACTGTCAATCTCCCTTGGTCTGGGGCTCCGTGCAAGATCTCACCTCGTGGAGTTTCAATCATGAGTACGGTGAGTAATCAGCCAGGAACTACACAGGAGAATCTTGTCAATGATCCCAAGGCAGCTAGGACCATAGTTACCAAGAAAACAATTAGTAACCCACTATGCCGTGAAGCAGTGCCGATCCTGACCTCCCTGGGGCCCTAAGCAAAATTCTGCTGAGGGGCCCTCTACCTGACCCGTGATGCCGTGAGCTATGTAAACCATTTGCCATTGCCACACAGTCACACCTGACACTTCAGTGCTCCCAATACAATCCTCCCTCCTTTAAACAAAACAGTCAAAGAATAAGTACAACAATATAGAACAGACATGTATAAAATATATATATCTTTACATATCTGAGTGTGGATCCCCCACTTACATCAGGGTCCCCAGAGAGCCCCCCCCTTACACCAGGGTCCCCAGAGAGCCCCCCCCCCCTTACACCAGGGTCCCCAGAGAGCCTCCCCTTACACCAGGGTCCCCAGAGAGCCTCCCCTTACACCAGGGTCCCCAGAGAGCCTCCCCTTACACCAGGGTCCCCAGAGAGCCTCCCCCTTACACCAGGGTCCCCAGAGAGCCTCCCCCTTACACCAGGGTCCCCAGAGAGCCTCCCCCTTACATCAGGGTCCCCAGAGAGCCCCCCCCCCTTACATCAATCAGGGTCCCCAGAGAGCACCCCCTTACATTAGGGTCCCCAGAGAGCACCCCCCTTACATCAGGGTCCCCAGAGAGCATCCCTATAAAGCCCCTCCTTACATTGGGGTCATTGCCCTTTACATCAGAGTTTCCCCTTGCACTGTAAGGTGGAATCCTGCATACTATGATGTAAAGGGGAACTCTGGGAATGTGGGGAGGACTCTGGTGACCAGAGAAAGAAAACACTAAGATAAGGGGGTTTACTGATAAGGGGGAAACCTTTATATCAGTGCCCCCTTACAATATTGTATTGACCCCCCCTAGACTGGCCTGGCGGTGCTGTCACTGACCTCCTCTCAGGTGCATCATGCAGGGCTCAGTCAGTCGGCTCCAGCTTGGTGGCTCTGGTTTTATCCCATAGTTTCCTCTCCGCAGTCCATACATGTCTGACTTCTCCCATGACCCCCATCCTGGCTGCGCTCCCTCTCTTGACTCAGGGGAGGTCAGAGGCTGCGGATGGGACAGGGGAGGTCAGAGGCTGTGGGGGGAGGGCAACAGGAGAGGTCAGAGGCTGCGGGGGAGGGCAACAGGAGAGGTCAGAGGCTGCGGGGGAGGGCAACAGGAGAGGTCAGAGGCTGCGGTGGGGCAACAGGAGAGGTCAGAGGCTGCGGGGGGGGCAACAGGAGAGGTCAGAGGCTGCGGGGGGGCAACAGGAGAGGTCAGAGGCTGTGGGAGGCTGTGGGGGGCAACAGGAGAGGTCAGAGGCTGCGAAGGGGGGGGGGGGACAGGAGGTCAGAGGCTGCGAAGGGGGGGGGGGGACAGGAGGTCAGAGGCTGCAAGGGGGGGACTGGAGGTCAGACGCTGCAAGGGGGGGGGGGGGACAGGAGGTCAGAGGCTGCAAGGGGGGACAGGAGGTCAGAGGCTGCAGGGGGGGACAGGAGGTCCGAGGCTGCGAGGGGGGGGACAGGAGGTCAGAGGCTGCAGGGGGGGACAGGAGGTCCGAGGCTGCGAAGGGGGGGGACAGGAGGTCAGAGGCTGCAGGGGGGGGCAGGAGGTCCGAGGCTGCGAGGGGGGGGGGACAGGAGGTCAGAGGCTGCAGGGGGGGGGAACAGGAGGTCCGAGGCTGCGAGGGGGGGGGCAGAGGCTGCAGGGGGGGACAGGAGGTCAGAGGCTGCGAGGGGGGGCAGGAGGTCAGAGGCTGCGAGGGGGGGCAGGAGGTCAGAGGCTGCGAGGGGGGGGGAGGTCAGAGGCTGCGAAGGGGGGGCAGGAGGTCAGAGGCTGCGAGGGGGGCAGGAGGTCAGAGGCTGCGAAGGGGGGGCAGGAGGTCAGAGGCTGAGGAAGGGGGGGCAGGAGGTCAGAGGCTTTGAGGGGGAGGGGGGACAGGAGGTCAGAGGCTGCGAGGGGGAGGGGGCCCAGGAGGTAAGAGGCTGCGAGGGGGAGGGGGCCCAGGAGGTAAGAGGCTGCGGAGGGGACGTTTTATTTTTAAAAAATGGCGCCACTTGGCGCCATCGTGTCACTGGTGCCGCTGCCGCCACTGTGAGGGCAGCGGCGCCTGAAAAAAAGATCGCCGCGGGGCCGACATGCAACTGCGCATGCGCCCGCCTTTCCGAAAAGTGCCGAGCAGCGGCAACAGCGCTGGCGCATGCGCAGTTGCATGTCGGGCTACTGCGCATGCGCCAGCGCTGTTGCCGCTGCTCGGCAATTTTCGGAAAGGCGGGCGCATGCGCAGTTGCATGTCGACCTCGCGGCCATCTTTTTTCAGGCGCCGCTGCCCTCACAGTGGCGGCAGCGGCCCCAGGGGCCCCCGAGCGGAGCCGATCCGCCGCGGGGCCCTACGCAGCTTGCGTAGTCCGCGTATAGGGCGGATCGGCTCTGCCGTGAAGGACTGAAATCCTGCAGCGCATGCAATGTCCCCCTGCTCAGGAAAGCACATGTACAGGCCCGTCTAAACTTTGCTTATGAACACCTGAATAATTCAGAAGAGAACTGGGTGAAAGTGTTGTGGTCAGATGAGACCAAAATGGAGCTTTTTGGCATCAACTCAATTCACTGTGTTTGGAGGTGGAGGAATGCTGCCTATAACCCCAAGAACACCGTCCCCACCGTCAAACATGGAGGTGGAAACATTATGCTTTGGGGGTGTTTTTCTGCCAAGGGAACAGGACAAATTCACTGCACCAAAAGAGACGATGGACAGGGACATGTACCGTCAAATCTTGGGTGAGAACCTCTTTCCCTCAGCCATGTCATGGAAAAAGGGTTGTAGATGTATTTTAGCATGACAATGACCCAAAACACACTGCCAAGGCAACAAAGGGGTGGCTCAAGAAGAACATTAAGGTCCTGGAGTGGTCTAGTCAGTCTCCAGACCTTAATCCCATAGAAAATATGTGGAGGGAGCTGAAGGTTCAAGTTACCAAACGTCAGCCTCAAAACCTTAATGACTTGCAGAGGATCTGCAAAGAGGAGTGATTGCCAACAAGGGTTTTGCCACCAAGTACTGTCATGTTTTGCAAAGGGATCAAATACTTATTTCACTCATTAAAATGCAAATCAATTTATAACTTTTTTGGTGATATTTTTGTTGGTATTCTGTCTCTCACTGTTAAAATAAACCTACCATTTAAAATTATAGACTGAGCATTTCTTTGTCAGTGGGTAAACATACAAACTCGGCAGGGGATCAAATACTTTTTTCCCTAACTGTATATATATATATATATATATATATATATATATATATATATATATATATATATATATATATACACATATACATATATACACAATGTGTTTTTTTTTTATGGAAGACTAACACAATGTTTGACTTAAAAACAGTTTTTGTTGACAGCAGTTTAAAAGAAGTGAATACAGTTCCAGGAAAGAGAAACGAAAGTAGCTCCCATTTGTAAGTGTGCTCAGGGGAATTCCAAATTGCAGCCATAGCAGTTTTATCTTTAACCTCACATGGGGTAACTGCCTGTCAATCTAAACTCACATAGATTTGCATGTACAGATTAGAAAATCACCACTATACACATTACAAAGCTTACTAAAGGGATATCTCATTCCTCCTGCTGCATTAATTCATGTTAACCACTTCAACCCCAGAAGATTTGGCTGCACAGTAAAACTGCAGCGGCTGGTCCGGATGTGGTTGAACATGCATGTAAAATTAATACAAATTCTGGCAACCAGAGTTTAAATGCAGTTTGATTAATTTAAAGCACTGGCCTTACCCAAAATACTTGCATGTCAGGAAAGACCCCCTAAACCTTTAAAATGCGTACACTAAAGTTGACTGTTCATAACTTTACAAGTCTGCATGAATATATTTCAATCTGCTACAATCCTAGTTGTTCAGAAAAGCTCCACCTGTTATCATAAGCTGCAGTCCCCGGGGCTACAGTCCAATGACTTTGCCTGGGGGGAGATGATGTCATTAGTCTTCTGCAGGCAGGAAGAAGCATTTCCTCAGTCTCCTTTTCCCCAGTGATCAAAGTGCAACATTGTAACTTTGTAGCAAGTCACAAGCTTAGAAGCTGATCTGTGTCAAACATTAAATCAACTCCAGGCACCAGAAAAAATACCCTTGCAGTGGTAGCTCCATGCTTTGCAAGGCTGAAAAAAGAATTCCAAGTTTACTTTCACTTTAAATAGGTCTTTTGGGCCAAGCTGGCCCACAAATTATTTCCATGGCAGAACGGTCAGGTCGCTGGAGCTGCTTAAATGGACTGTACTAGCATTAGCTATATACAGTAAGTGAAGCTGTGTTCCAGCAGCGTTACCAGCGACTTCACCTATGGCGAGTGACACGCCAGAGGTGGCAAGTGGCACTACGTTGGCAGAGTGGCACCGCTGCGCAAATGGGCATACATGTACAACCATCTGTAAAAGCAGGATAGCGGGGGGCAGCGTGCCTGCGGGTCCCACGGACTCGATGTTCGCCGGCGGCCCGTGATCTCGTGAGGAGAGGCAGAACGGGGAACTGCTTATGTAAACAAGGCGTTTCCCCTTCTGCTAGTGACATGACAAAGATCTACTGTTCCCAGTGATCTCTGTCATGTTTCAGTAAGCCCATCCCCCTACAGTTAGAACAGGCTGAGGGAACACAATTAACCCCTTGATCGCGCCCCCTAGTGTTACCTCTTCCCTGCCAGTGTCATTTTTACATTGATCGGTGCATTTTTATAGCACTGATCAATGTAATAATGTCACTGGTCCCCAAAATTTGTAATTTAGGGTGAGATTCGTCTGCCCCAATGTCACAGTCCTGCTAAAAATCGCAGATCGCCGCCATTACCAGTAAAAAACAAAAATCCCTAAATCTATCCCATAGTTTGTAGACACGATAACTTTTGAGCAAACCAATCAATATACGCCTATTGCGATTTTTTTTTTTTTTTACCAAAAATATGTAGAAGAATATATATCGGCCTAAACTGATGAATAATTGAGTTTTTTTAGAATTTTTTTTATGGATGTGTTATAGCATAAATCAAAAAAACATTTTTTTTTATTTTTTTCAAAATTGTCGGTCTTTTTTTGTTTATAGCGCATCAGATCAAATACCACCAAAATAAAGCTCTATTTGTGGGGAAAAAAGAACATCAATTTTGTTTGGGTACAACGTCGCAGGACCACACGATTGTCAGTTAAAACAACGCAGTGCCATATTGAAAAAAATAAATAAAAAGTGGTGGATTAAGGGGGCAAATCCTTCCGGGGCTGAAGTGGTTAAAGTGGAAGAAAGTTTTATTTGCTATTTAAGCCAAAGATAGCATTCTTCTCATAACTGTCTGCAGAAGCACAAGTAGAATGTTTTAATGAACAATAATGAATAGCCACCCACTTATAGCATGGTATAATATACTTTATTTTATAACAGGTCATACAGCAGATATAAGTTTTCATCAGGGTATACGGGTGCTGAAGAACACTACAGGTATACTGAATATGTATAAAATAAATACCAATATCGATGCTTGGAACATAATGACAGTGATAAAATAATCTACACTGTTAACCACAACTGTTTTGGTGTGTATGTAATGTTTGTATAAGTTGTTGTAAAAATACAATAAAATGTATCTGATTCAAAATGGAGAACCAGTAGGCCTGCATTGTATGCGAGGATGGCGCGTGCCCAGCCGGGCATTGGAACGAAAAGAAGAGCACCGGTGACCCGGGAGTGAAGGATAAGGCAAGTATTACAGACTTTTCCTCTACCCCATAGACTTAACAAGCATATATCTAACTGACAAAAAAGATTAACTAATTATAATTATATTATATATTTTTTTTTTTATTTATATATATATATATATATATATATATATATATTATTTATTTATATATATCAGCCTCTCAGTGGGTGGGCAGCCTCAAATATATGTAAACCGTTTACTGTGCTGAGAGCGCGCTCCCAGCATAGTGACTGAAGTGTCACGAAAGGCTCCCAATACATACTTGTGATACTTTCGATCCTGTAACTGCTGTGACAGCCAATCACAGCGGTCACGTGAGCAGAATCCTCACTTCCACCTCGCGGCATTTCGGTCCACCTAAAGGGCCAGGAGGTGGTGGTGGAAAGGGGTTAAAGCTAGATTTAAAAATCTAGTGGGGCCCCTTGATCTGCAAGGGTTGGTTTTATTTTAAACCATGATATTCGGTCTATAGGTGAGGTATTTTGGAAAGGGAATCATATCTACTATGCCATCAGCCCCCTAAAGACTAGCTTTACTTTTGTGGATAAAAAAAAATAAAAAAAAAACTATTTAGGGTGATCAATGTACATTTGCAAACAAACTTTGCTGCAGAATCCTAACTGTTTCTGCTCTGAAGAAAAAGCTGTTTGTTTTTTTTCGAATTAATGCGCAGAGTGCATCTGAATGTAGGTGACATTTTCATTGTTAATCAGCTTATGCACTTGCAATGTTCGAACGAGGAAAGTGGCTGGAGGTCGCTTCCATCTTCACCAATTTTCCTTCTGGGACTCTGGTTGTGTGACTGGCCGGAGCCGCAATGACGTCAGTCCCGCGCATGCATGGGGGAGCCGCTGTTGACAGCACAGGACTTCCTTCAGAGCGCACGCACCGATGACGCCATCGGCTGCATTGACAGTAAATATCTCCTAAACGGGGCACGTTTAGGAGATATTTACAGTACCTATAGGTAAGCTCTATATTATAAGTCAGAGATAGGAGTTTACTCCCACTTTAAATCTGTATTTTTATAACAAAAAGTGTAAAAAAGTAGATTTAGGAGATTTAAAACTTATAAAACAAGAAAGAAATAGAACTGACCCCCTGGACAACAATAGCAAAATGTTCACTCAACACTCAAGGCTGCTTATAAAGTGCTCCTGCGGTGGTACTGGGTCCTGGCTAGGCTTGCCCACGCTTATCCTGGAAGCAATGGATGTTTTTGGAACTGTGGTCAGCGTGTGGGACGTCCTACATATATGGTGGTCCTGCCCACGTTTGATTGGCTTCTGGTCCAGAGTCTCTGGCCAATTGCATAATTTATTCCATGTGACGGTCCGAAAGGATGCCCGACTGGCTCTCTTGCATTGCCCTATACCAGGCCTCTTTGCACCTCAGCAGAAATTGGCCTCATACCTTTTTATTTCTGCCAAGCGGACCATTGTCCATGCCTGGAAGACCCCAGCTGTTACCTTCCAGGGGGTGAAAATCAGAATGACCGCTCTTATGGTTAATGAGCGGATGTCCAGTATATTGAGGGACTCGCATGCAAAATTCTTGAAAATCTGGGAACCGTGGATAAGTTATTCTTTCTCGTCCCTGCCCCCGACTAGCCATGGCCGACTTTACAGCTCGTCCTCTCCTGGGGCTGCTCTCCTTTTCTCCTTTCTCTCTGGTTTTCTTCTCTTTCTCTGTTTCCTCCTTTTCTCCCTTCATTCTTGATATGAAAGCTATCATTACAGATTGCGGTTTTCCAAGGAGTAGAGTATTATAGCCTGCGATATCTACCCAATACCTAACTTGGTCCTCCATAGTCCTGATAACAGTTTTTTGTTGTTATGCATTACACGTTCATATGCTGTTTCATGGTTGTCTGAAGATGCCCCTGCGTGGGCAAACCATGGCATGCTATGATTCTTGAAACTTTAATAAAAATATTGTAAAAGAAAATAGAACTGAGCCAAAAAACATTTTGTTTCATTTTAATTCATAGTGCTCTGCAGTTCTTTTATCATAGATTAAATGTATTTGTAAAAAAATATTTAATATATATATATATATATATATATATACACATACACACACACACACACATAATATTATATATATACATACACACACACACACACACTATATATATATACACACACATTCATACATACATATATATATATATATATATATATATATATATATATATATATATATATATATATATATATATATATATATACATATACATATATACACACACACACACACACACACACAGGTACATCGCCAAAAATTAGAATAGCATCAAAAAGTTAATTTATTTCAGTAATTCAATTCAAAAAGTGAAACATATATTACATAGATTCATTACACACAGAGTGATATATTTCAAGCATTTCTTTCTTTTAATTTTGATGATTATGGCTTACAGCTAGTGAGATAGACCTGTAAATTATATCTATACCTCTGTGACTCTATAACAAGTGTGTGACTCAATGTATTAAAACAAAAGAATGACAGCCATGCAGCTACCCTTTCCAGAAAAAGAAAAAACACAGATATTCCCCATAATCAGTTTTATTTTAAAAAGCTCTATACATTCCCTTTAAAAGGTGACTTTTCGTCACATTGATACAATAAAAACACAGGTTCCCTGCAAAAGAAGTCTCTTAAAGCCCAATTAAAGATTCTTATTTTCTTTCTATAATGCAGTCGGGCTGCATAAACAGTAAAATGTGGGTTTTATTTGTTTTTAGGGAGCACTGTTGACTGGAGTGCAATGCAGGCGGCTTATCTGGCCACTAGAGACCCAACTGCTGTGGCCTGTGTTGCGCAGTGGTCCAGCTCTCCAGCCAGCACAGAGTATTTTAGTCCTAGCCGCAACAAATAGTACAGTAATAAAGAAAACAAAAAGGTGCTCAAGTTAATTAATGCCTATGTAGCCTAACTGTGATACAGTTCTAACATAGGAAACTTCTACTGGGATTTAATACCCATGTGCTCAGTTGATAATCTCCTATGTATTCTGGGGGTACTGTTTCCTGAAGGATCTTGTACATTGGATATCTGAGGTGCGTTTCCTCTCACCAGTCCCATAAAGCCCCAACGTCATTATGGGACACAGGAATGATGTGAGGACCAGCAAAAGGAACCACAAAGCACTACCAGAAACGTCAGATGCAGAGGATCCTTGAGGAAACGGAATCTCAGCGATACAGAAGGGAATGTCAGTGGCACTGTAAACCCAGGGAACACTGGGACTTGTAGCCTTTCCATCAGGCAATACACTTACCATCTCCACAACATATGAACTCTTGTCTTTAAGAGGTTTCTGTTGCCAGGAGGCGAGGCGGGGTTTTGGATCATATGACTGCCGTGATTAGCTGTCACATGATCACAAAGCTCCTGATGCAAATAGAGATCGGAAGCTTTCCGCCAGCCACCAGCAATTATGCCGAGAGCATGCATAGCGTGCGCTCTCAGCACATTTGTTTATATTCTGGTATGCATATATGCGGCCGCTCTGCGTTAAGGCTCTGTTGCCGAGAGGCCTGGCGCGAAGCGGTTAATACAATTGTTATGACACACAAACATAAGTAATAATGTATATCTTTATGGATATGTATTTCATATACATAAGGTTATAGTGAAGTGTGCTTCTTTTTTTTTTCTCAATATTTAAATTTTGCTGCGCTTAACCAGGGAAACATCACTATAAACCCGAGAACAAATGTGTAAAATATTGCAGCTCATTCAGGCTTATCCGATCCAATCGTTAGATGTGATGGCTGCAATAGTTTTGTTTTTATCAGGGGCTCAGTATGCTCACTAACAGTATTGTTTTGATTTCAGGGCAACAGAACGTCTCCTCCTTTTCTCCATAACATATGGGGGGGGGGGGACGTATCTGCAGTCCAGAGAGAGAGCTGGGAGCACTGTAACTTATAACTGTGCAGCACAGGAGGTTACATCTCACTAACTGTGCAGCACAGGTATAGAACACAGGAAGTTACAGCTTGCAAGATTTCTGGCAGGATCAACAAATGTTTTATACTAATCAGATATGACAGAACAATAGTATATTTAAAAGACCAAAAGGAAGAAAATTAGAGAAGATCATTGTTAGTGTTTTTCCTATAGTGTAAACCCTAAGGGCTCATACACTGGATTTCAGCAGCAAGAATCAGTAGATGCGTGTGATTGGAAGGACAGATACATATAAAATAGCGGTAGCTGCTCAGCCTATATAAGCTGACAGGCACAGCTTGAATATAGCCGCAAACCATAGCCGAGGTTAGGGACAGATGTCCGAACCTGGACACAGTCCTTAACCACAGGTAACTGCTTGGTGTGCGGCTATATTTGCAAAGCTTCTTACTAGTTTATATAGGCTGAGCAGCCTCCACCATTTGCATGCACCTGTCATTCTGGTTGCAAGAATCTGATGTTTCTTGCCCCTGGAATCCAGTGTATGCAGCTAAATGTCAGTGTGAAGGAGGCCTCAAAAAACAGTGTAGCCCAAAACTGCCAAACTGAGGAATGAAAATGATGGAGTTTAACATTTAAGCAAGGTGTGATAAATTGAACAATGACAAACAAAAATATAGCAATCATTTCTTATAAACAGGAATCCTTCAGATTAATTGCACTAAGCTACCACATAGTGCAAGAGCTTACAACTTCTCTTTGTGCTTGGTCTTGTATCTGTAGTACAGCGTGAAGGGGCGGTGAAGGTGTAGAGGTGTCTGATCGGGTCACACAGCTCATAAAAGGATAGCTCCTCAGCTTCATAATCCAGGTACACCCTGAACCTCTTAATGGTAATTCCAGATAGATGTTCCAGACGAAGGTCATAATTACTATAAAACCTCATCAAACACCAGGACTTGTTATTAACCACTTTCAGACCGGACCAATTTGCAGCCAAAGGACCAGGCCCTTTTTGCGATTAGGCACTGTGTCGCTTTAACTGACAATTGCGCGGTCATGCGACGTGACTCCCAAACAAAATTGACGTCCTTTTTTTCCCACAAATAGAGCTTTCTTTTGGTGGTATTTGATCGCCCCTGCGGTTTTTATTTTTTGCGCTATAAACAAAAAAGAGCGACAATTTTGAAAAAAAAAACGCATTATTTTTTATTTTTTGCTATAATAAATATCCCCCAAAAATATATAAAAAAAAAACATTTTTTTCCTCAGTTTAGGCCGATACGTATTCTTCTACATATTTTTGGTAAAAAAAAAAATCACAATAAGCGATTATTGATTGGTTTGCGCAGAAGTTATAGCGTTTACAAGATAGGGGATAGTTTTATAGCATTTTTATTAATATTTTTTTTTTATTAGTAATGGCGGCGATCAGCGATTTTTATTGTGACTGTGACATTATGGCGGACACATCGGACATTTTTGACACATTTTTGGGACCATTGTCATTTATAAAGCAATCAATGCTATTTAAATGCATTGATTCCTGTATAAATGACACTGGCAGTGAATGGGGTTAACCACAAGGGGGCAGTGTAGGGGTTAAGTATGCCTAGGGGTGTGTTTCTTACTGTGCGGGGGCGTGGCTGTCAGCTAGTGAATGCTGATCTCTGCTCCAATCACAGGGAGCAGAGATCGGCGTCACTAGTTGCTAGGCAGAAAGGGGAGATGCTGTGTATTTCCGCATCTCCCCGTTCAGCCTTCCCGTGAGACGATCGCGGGTGTCCCCACGGCGATCGAGTCCGCGGGACCCGCGACCGGACTCACGGGGGTCCCGACCGGCGTGAAAAAGGTCCTAATCTGTCCATGTTGGGATAGCACATTCCTACCCCCCTTTGATATTCTTTTAGGATCTCCCAATAATGACGCCCTGAGGAAAATGTCCTAGTGCTTAACACCTGAGGGAGCTGCTGGAATCTGTTAGGGAATCCTGGGCGAATCTGCTTTTTACGGGTCCAGGATGCAGTTTTCATGTCATCTGATATGCAGTTTTTTTACCTGCTGTGTTTACATCAATAGGTTGGTGCGTTCTGGTGTAAAAAGCAAAGATCCACAACTTTCTTTAGATCAGTCCAACCTTTGTGTAAAACTCTTTCGATCAGAGCCTGATCTATTTCGCTTTTTTTATCAGGGTGATGAAAACCAAGCTTCTGAAACATCTCTGTGTCCTTTTCCCACTCCAAGGCAACCGTGTCTGATTTTTTGCCTGACGTTTGTACATGAGTCGGCGGATCGGTAATGTCACACTGCTTTTCGAAAACGGTTGTCCCTTCCTGGACAGTTTGTCGTGCCTTATTACCAGTTATTGGACTGTATTGGATTGTACTGAATGAGCGTATAGCCTGCTCTTCTTGTCTGGCACTTTCCCTCTGGACTTTATTCTCCAGATCTCCCAATTGTCTCCTGATGTCTTTAAAACACAGTAGTCAATCTCTGTTTTAGTGGCTATGCTTTCCCTTAATCTTCCAAGGTCATCTCTTCATTTTCCTTGCTAAACTCCTGTAGGGCATTTCCAATTCCTTTTTATCTAAGGCTCTAGTCAACGGGTCCATGCAATATCTTCTGTGTTCCTTACTCAACATACATGGACAATCACAAGGCTGGTCCTTATCAAAAATATAAGAGCTTCTCCTAATAGACGGTGCATTTGTTGCTCCATGGAAAAGGTTGAGCTGGTTATATGTTCTGGCAACTTGCATTGAATGTTTAAGTGTTTATCAGCTTCCCAGGGAAGACAAGCCTTAGCAGCAGCAGGTCCGGGGGACTGGATACAAACAGCGGGGCTGATCGCCGTTTCTGATTGTGCTGAGGAAGATCACAAACAATCCACTATTTTACGCAGGTTTATGTTCTGCTGCAGGCCAGGATGGGGCTGAAATTCCTCTCTGCACTTGGGGCAAAAACAAACTCCTTGTCTCTCTTGTGTATCCAGCACACAAGCTATACAGACCCGGCAGAAGCTGTGTCCACATTTCAGCATCTCCAGACATATGGAACATGTCAGCTCAGAGATTAGATAAACAGAGGCCATTGCTGCTTGGAACTTAGAGGAAGAAGAAACGAAACAACTGGATTCTGACACAGAGAAAAACAGGATGCTACATTTAATATAGACTCCATACCAAGCCACACCCAGGTAGCTATTTGTATTCTGAAGCAAATATATCTAATATGGAAATGTAGTCACACCATTTAAGATGTAGCCTACTATAAAAATATATATATTTATTACAACACTGTGTCAACACGTATATACAGACTGTAAACTGTTTTTTTTTATGATTTTGGATAGAATTTTGATTCTGTTGCATGATATCCAATCACTTTCTTTTCAGTTGACCACCCACCTTGTGCCTTTACAGTTATGTTACTCCGCGACTTTGATACTGTAATAGGAATCAGGAATTAATGGTCCACCATATGTACAACACTTCTCAGCTGAAAAAAATCTCTCTGACATATTTTAAGGGGTCGTCCTCTTCATCAGATAGAGTCTCAGGCAGGTTGGTGTTTGACAACTTTTTTGGAGGTGATGGTGTCAATTTTGGGCTGTGGGTTCCTTCTGAAGGAGTCTGAGGTTTCTCGTCTCTGTCTTCGCAGGATTCTGCCTTATCTCCTTCTATAGCAGTTTCCGCTTCACTGCCCCGCTCCTTTTTACTCTAAAGTATAAACAAAATTACAGTTGGCATTAGGGCAGTGTAGAATTTCTTTTCTACTTTTCTGCTATCAAAGTTAGGGGAATTTATCAAAATTGGAGCAGCCAGAACCGGGAGCAGCAGTGCACAGCAACCCATCAGCTTCTATCTTATATTTTCAAAGCTTAAAGCGGTGTTCCAGCTAAAAAAAAATATTTTTTTTAAGTCAGCAGCTACAAACACTGTAGCTGCTGACTTTTAATAAGGACACTTACCTGTACAGGGAGCCTGCGATGTCGGCCCCCAGAGGCTGATCCATGCATCGGATTGAGTGCCGGCGCCGCCATTCCATCTAAGGGAAACGGGCAGTGGAGCCTTGCGGCTTTACTGCCCGTTTCCTACTGCGCATACGCGAGTCGCGCAGCACTTTGTGAATGGGCGGCTGTGTTCTGGGACACACACAGGTACCAGAAGACAGCGCGCCCGATTTCCCAGAAGACACCAAACGAGGGATGAAGAGAAGGAACAGCTCCGCGGAGAAGGAAGTGGCAGATTAGGAAGACTGCCTAGCAACAGGCGTTTCGGGTAAGTAAAACATTTTTTTTTTTTAAAAAACATTACTTACTTACCCAAAACGCCTGTAAAGAGCCTGTTTATGTAATTTTTTTTTTTTTTTTTAGGGTGGACCTCCGCTTTAAAGTGGAAGTAAAGGCTACATACTACACTGCTCCTCTCTCCTATCTATGATGTATACTTCTGGCAAAAAAAGATGTGTGTAGATACTTTTTTTTCAATCCGCTCCAGTCCGATCACGCTACTGCAGGGGAGAGGAGGGATTGCTGACATTGGAAGAGCAATGGAAACTGGTTGGTGATGTCTGGCTCTCATGACATAGGGGAGCTGGATCAGATTGAAAAAAGGTATTTACACACATCTTTTTTTACCAGCAGTATACAGAAAAGGTAGGAGAAGGCGGAAGAAGCATTTTTAAGCAGACGTATACATAGTCTTTACTTTTACTTTAAATGAACAAGCTGAAGATACGAGCTGACTTATTGCCATGCACAGCTACTCTGGATTCTGTCTGCTCCTGTTTTGATAACTTCCCTCCAATGTAGGATTCCCTAAAAATCTATAAATGGTTGTTCATTCTATTTTTTTTTTTAAGAACCCGGTTTCTATACTATTCAGCAACAATCTTTAAATAAGATTATACAACTAATTACCTTGTTTTGCACATTTTATACCCCTGTAAACATTGATGGTATTATAATATTAAACAGGCCTAACCCTGCTGCTAGCATCAGCAGCACCCGGTAGACTCAAAGTTGTCACTCAAATGATGCTCTGCTGTATATAATCACTATTATTTTTTAAGTTTGAGCCTCACTAAAATGCCTGTCATTTATCTGATGAGAGGTCAGAGATGCAGATAGTAGGAGCTTATTCACAGCAGAGCACTTTATCGTGCCAGCATTTTTGTGCACAATGAGGCTGGGTTCACACTAATGCGATTGTAGACACTGCATATGATACAGTTTGAATTGCTGAAATCACATTGCATTCGCACCAAAATGGTGCACGGCCCTTTTTTTTGTCCGCACTGGAATCGGATAGCATGGGTGTTCTTACCCATGCGATCTGATTCCACAGTTCGCACAGCGGTCTGAGAACCCGTTTGGGGGTGTCATTAACTTTATATTGACACCCACAGCAGGTCACAGAGCACAGTGTGAATTGCCTGCGATTCTGATGCGATGCGGGAACACGCACAGGAATCACTATGGTTCCCGCATCACACCAGTGTGAACCTTGCTTTACTCTGTTTCAACTGGCACTCCTGTTTTATTACTTTATGGATGCAGAGATAGGAATTAGTTGATCTTGACTGAAATCAAAACATTTGCTAAGAAGCTGCAGACTCCTCTTGTCTGCCTACACAGTAGCAAGGAGTGGGGCGATACAGACAGGAATGGACACTTCCAGGAAATGATCAGATTCCTTCTAAAGGGCCACAACATGGCAAAATAAAAACAAATTTTTTTTTTAAAAAGAGTGGGGAAACATGCAAATGCTTTTTATTCTGTACTGCTGCAAAGTTTCATTTCAAAAGTGAGGTCTGGCCTCAGTGCTTTAACCAATTTTCTACAGAAGCTATTTTTTTGCACACTTTACGCAATATGAATTTGTTGCTGTAAAATTAAATTAAGGTATATATATTTTCTGAAACCAGGGGCAGTTGCAATATTTTTACCTCACACATTAATTGCGACAACTTTTTATCAAATGCATTTTATTTTTTAGGAACGAATAAACCAAGATAAAAATTGAGTGCAAACACAATTTAAAACCCAGTTTTGGTTAAAATATAAAAGATGGGGGGGGGGGGGGGGTGCGCATGTGCAAAGCCGTCTCAGGGCTGGAACAGAGAGCAGATGAATTAGAAGTCCTCACACACAGCCACTCTGAAGAATTATAAGCCCTGCATGAAGAAAACCTCTCCCTGCAATCCTGTCTAGAAGACTTTGAAAATAGGGCCAGAAGCTCCAACTTACACATACGAGGCATCCCCCTGAGACTGTTACAGATCTACAGTCCACCATTACTGCATTATTCCAAGAACTGGCACCATCAATTCCAATAGAGCGCCTTGAAATGGATAGGATCCATCACACTCTGGCACCGCGTACTGAAGACGGCCCCCTCGCGACACTGTTCCACGGCCTTACCACCTACCGGTACCCGCAAACAGATGTCACTTTCCACCTACACCTTGGAGCCTCCTTCCAGGACTTCCACCCTACCGTAACTATACCCTGAAACCTTAGGACTACTTACCATAATCAGTTTCTTGTTTTATTGTTCACAATATTAAAATTGCCTGAGTCACCATGTCCATTTTTGGACACGGTGCCTCACACTTAGTCCTTGAGCCACTTCGTTTAGACGGTTTCTGCTAGTTAAATGTTGTTGTTTGCCTTTTTTACAGGTACTTTTGCCTCCCACCATACTTACTGCCTGGGCTGAATTGAGGGTATTTATTCCTGGCCCATCTACCCTAACCTTTAATGCTTTCTCTTTGTTAACGGAATGCTACCTGATGCCATATATGGCATCTTATTTCTTTACCGATGACCCATTATCAGCTATGGTCTAGGGGACCCATAGTCTCCTACAACACTCCATTATCAGGTTCCGCATACTCAACTATTTGCCTATCCCATTATGGAGGGCTATAGATCTCTCGGTGACTGTTCACTGCTGCCCACTCCAAGTCCACAAGTACCCTACTAGGGAATCACACGGACCCATTTTTTTTTGTCCTGGGTAGTCACTTTTTCTGACCAACAGGAGGACATCTTTCCCTCCTCGTATTGTGACACTCAGGTCTTTCTTCTCCTTATCTAGTACTCTCCTCTCCCTCCCTCTACTCCCCCCCCCACACCAACTCTTGTCCCTCCCTCCCCTTCCTTACTCCCGCCCTTCTCCTACCCCACCCCTCCTCGATCACCTGGACAATAGACCCCCTATAATAAGGGCATGGCCCCACTAATCATTCTCACACTCAATGTACAGGGTCTCAACACCCCCAAAAAACACACCAAAGCTTTTCGAACATTTTGTTTCTGCGAAGGCACATGTAGTTTGTTTACAGGCAACACACTTTACTGCTCAAGCCACGTCTACATTTTTCGGCCACCAATACCCTTCGACATTTACTGCTTCAGCTTCCTCTTAAATAGAAAAAAAATAAAAATAAAAAATAAAAGGGGGTTGCTCATGGTATTCCATCATACTACCCCTTTCACTCTCCTGGAGATGATCAGAGACCCGGAAGGACGCTACCTTATCCTGACTGGTCACCTACTCGACAGTGAAGTTACCATTGTCTCATACTACGCCCCCAATAAACACCCAATCTAATTTCTTTCCCATCTGCTAAAGGTAGTTGAATCACATAAAAAGGGCACCCTCCTAATCTGCGGTGACTCCAACCAGGTTTTATACCCATTCCTCGATAAATCCCGGCCCCTCCCACACCACGTCAAGCCCGTCTCTCCTTCCAACACCTCTTAAACCAATTCTCACTCTTAGACGCCTGGAGAGAATTGAACCCTGTGCGGCGCCAGTACAGCCACTACTCGCATCCACATAAAGTATTCTCACATATAGACCACATCTTCCTCACAGTCGGCTCCTCTCCTACTCCTGGCCTCTTCTATCATCCCTTACACCTGGACGGACCATAGTGCGGTACTTGTGTCACTTTCCTCTCTCATCCCTAGGCCAACTCACACCGCCTGATATATCAATGATAGTTTTCTGGCTAACCCCACCCATCGATCGGACATTGAAACAGCAATCAAAAGATTACATAGCAAATAACAAGTCCACTAACACATCTCCGCTAACTTTATGGGAAGCCCATAAACCAGTCATCACAGGGGTATGTATCAGTCAGGCTTCCTACCTATGCAAGGAGAAACGTTTACAACACAAACGTTTGGAAGATACCTTCTTTAAAGCCTCTGCAATTTGCCGATCCTCTCCCTCTTCTGATAACCAAAACATTCTAGAAAAAGCATGCCTTGAACTGGACCTTTTTTTGACACAGGAGGCGGAAAAAACCCTGCGAAAATCTAAGCACACCTTCTATATGAAGGCAAACAAACCTGACACCTTCTTGGCCCTAGCGCTCTGTAGAGCTGAACAAAACCCATTAAACTTAAATTATCTGCTGACCCATTTTTTCGGCAACCCCCTAAAAATTGTAAAGGGAATTCCGCAGACGCCTCACTGACCTTTACCGAGACCTCAAAACCCATGAACAAGCCCAGGGAGACGCCCTCCTCTCCTCTTTACAAATGCCCGCTCTCAACTCTGAGCGTCGAGAAAACCTTGACAGGCCAATCACAGCGGAAGAAATACTCTTAGCAATCAAATCCTTAAAGCTGCGCAAACGTCCAGGTCCAGACAGCCTATCCACGACCTACTATAAGAAATTTGCTGATCTTCTCTCCCCCCTTCTAGTAGATGCATATAACTCCCTCTTGGATGGCCACTCCTTTCGCACAGAATCCCTAACGGCAACTAGATCTATGATACCCAAACCCCGCCACTGATGACTCTACCTGGTCTAACTTTAGACCCATTGAGATCCTCAACTTAGGACATCAAAATCCTGGCAAAAATCCTGTCCACCTTAATCCCTAGATCGGCTCCTCAATACACAGACACCAGGTTGGGTTCACTCCTTCTCCCCAAGCAGGCAATAACATTCGACGCGCAACACTTCTGTCTCATGCTGCTCGCACACGCCATATCCCATCTTGCTTTATCTCCCTAGATTTTTGCAAGGCCTTTGACACGCTTTCATGGCCTTACTTTATCTTATGCCAATGGGGGTTTGGCAAGCACTTGTATTCAAACCCCAAAGCCTTTGTCTCATATGCTGGCTTTCGCTCAGATCACTTCCCCATAAAGCAGGGCACACGACAGGATTGCCCCCACTCCCCGCTTCTCTTTGCCCTGGCTATTGAGCACCTAGCCCTCCTTATACGCTCAAATCCCAACAGCCAAGGCCTAGAACTGGGGGGTCACCAGCATAAGCTCTGCCTTTTTGCGGACGATATCCCTATTTTCATGACCTCCTCCCTGGTCTCAGCCCCGAACTTGTTAGACACACTCACTAGTTTTGGCCAAATTTCCAGCCTTATAGTCGACAGACCTCAACATGTCTATGCCAAATTCTCTCCAATTCCACCTCAGTGAGGTCCTCCCCTTTCCTTGGGCCAACAAACATATCTCCTATATAGGCATCAAACTAACCGCCAGTCCGTCTGACCTATATACTGCTAACTACCCCCCATGCGCTCCCAAATCACATCCCTTATTGTCCAAATGGACCCCGCTACCAATATCCTGGATGGGCCGAATCACTGTTATGAAGATGTCCATCCTCTCGAAACTCCTCTACCTATTCCGTGTTCTCCCTATCACGGTACTTTCACGAAGTACCATGCCACTGTAGAAACCCCGTTATGGGTAGCCATAGAGTCCATAGGCTGTGATCCTCTCTCAACAGCCAATCTCCTCTGGTTGGCCCCAATCCACCGCAGATCTTTTACCAACCCAATTACAAGACCTAGCCTTGTTATCTGGGATAGGCTTAAAAGTTGATTTGGTCTCTAATCTCCTCATAACCTCTTACTCTCTTTTCTCCGTAACCCCTCCTTTTACCCAGCTTGGTCCTCCTTGACCTCATTTTCGAGCCTGGTCTAGAACCGGCCTCATTAGAGCCCATCAATTCTTCACGTCTACCTCTTTCAAGCCCTTCCAGACCCTATGTGAAGCACACAACATACCCTCTTCAGAACTCTTCCGATTTCTACAAATCAAACATTTCCTTACGCCGTGTACCCCCTCTGACCCCCCAGGCTCAGGTTTTACCCCTTTTGAATGGGCATATAAGTCTGACCCACATAAGCGTGGATTAATCTCGGATATCTACACTTTTCTAGTAGCACCTGATACCACGTTTATGTTAGCAGATGGGAGAGAGATCTAAACCTCACACTTGACCACGCAGATTTGTCTTCTATCTGGCAGGCGACTAAATCTTCCTCCCCCAACATAGCGGCCTTGGAAACAAACTACAAGGTGCTTACCAGGTGGTACCTGGTCCCTTCCAGGATACACAAATTCCTCCCTCAATATCCGTAGTGTAGATCCATGCTAAAATTGAAGCAACTTTATTTAATAAAATTCCAAAATTCGAGAATCTCTTGAGCCCTTGGGTGACCCATTTCTTACCCACAGGTTTTGACGAAACCCTCACATATGGTGGGATTGTCCTATCTCACAAACCTTCTGGTCGCAGATTTTCTCCATCCTATCAAAGCTGTTTAATACATTCCTATAACCTGATCACACTGTAGCCCTCCTGAACTACAAGCCCAAGACCTTGACCCATCGTCAATTTAAGCTTCTGCTATACGTCACAACAGCTGCCAAACAGACCATAGTAAAAGCCTGGAAATCCCCCCACTCTGTGTATTTGCAACCAAGCATAGAATCACCCAAGCGATGATCCATGCTAAAATTGAAGCAACTTTATTTAATAAAATTCCAAAATTCGAGAATCTCTTGAGCCCTTGGGTGACCCATTTCTTACCCACAGGTTTTGACGAAACCCTATTATGCCCATGATACCATACTCTCCTCGCCTAACCCTTAAAGTCTGCCAACACACCCCCTCCTTCCACCTCCCCTACCCCATTACCCCCCGCCCCCTCAAGTCTTACTCTCTGTCTCGCCCCCCCCCTGTTTTTTTTTTGATCTTCTCTCTCCCGTAGCCTCCTCACTCCTGCTCGGACTCTGCACTAAACAATCCCCACATATTCTATCTTGGACTACAGTCTCCCAAATATCTTGAGTTAGTTACTACTCTCCTTAACCGGGGTGCCCCCATTGCTACCCTCGAAATTAACGATTGGGCACACCACGGAGGGTATAGGCTGAAACCCTCCTCTCCCCAAAATTCCCCACCCCTACAGTTAATGTGTTCTAGACCCGTATCATACTCTCTTAACTTGTAGTAATTTGAAATAGACCATTCCTCCTTGCTTTCCCTTATTTGACCACTGGCCTTCTATGATAATCTTTGAATGTTAATGACACATTACACCTGCTTTATCCCAAAGACTATGTAAGTGATGCTCCCCCTTCTATGTTGAAATCTATTGTTCCTTTCCTATTAGTTGTTCACATAAATACTCAATGTCTAGAATTATTGCCTTCCCCTCATGGCGCAATTCAGCTCCCAGTTGGGTTGCCTGAGGATGTTAGGCAATACTCCACACTTTACACTCTGCCTCAGGAAAGGCTTATAATATCCACTGTTGCTGGTTTTCTACAGAATTGTCACTTATACCTTTCCATGCCTCATGGAAAGGTATAAGTGACAATTCTGTAGAAAACTGGCTCTAACTGATTGCATGTTACCGCTTTTTATTTCAGTACACCTTGTAAAACTTCAATAAAATGTTAAACAAGAAAAAGAAATAAAAAATGTGTAAATAGAAAAAAGATGGGGTTACTTTAAGTAAATAGATACCAAACATGTCAAGCCTTAAAAATTGCATGCACCCATGACATAGCGAAAACCTATGGTACCTAAAATTGTCCATGGGCAACACTTTAAGCGTCAATAAAGCTTTATTTTTATTTTTTCATTAAAATAACAAACATGCTACTTACCTGCTCTGTGTAATGGTTTTACACAGAGAAGCCCAGATCCTCTTCTGGGGTCCCCCACCGGTGCTCCAGGCGCCTCCCCGCCAACCCAGTGCCCCCAATGAAAAGCCGCATTTTATGGGGCACCCGTGCATACTCGCTCCCGAGCCACCCTGTCTGCGTCTATTGACACCCTGTCTGCGTCTATTGACACAGAGTGGGCGGCTCAGCCCTGCTTGCTCGGCACAGCAGTTGATTGACAGCCAATGGCTCTCACTGCCATGAATCTACAATACGCTATATTATTTTCTATTTTTTTAGTTTGTCTCTCTGGAAACAGGTAAAATCACTTGTCACAGAGCCTTTGATAAACCCTGCATTAGCTGTAGGTATATTTAGCCACACAGTAAAGTGACCAGGTAATTGGTTATGTATAAGTCTGTAGATCTGCAACAGAAAAGAGTCTTTTAGGCCATTTGTTTCACTCACTCTGTTACCTTTTTTTTTTAACAAAAATTTACCTTGTTTATGATCTCAAGCGCGTAGTCAACCAATTCTTTTTCATTCATACAGTAAACTGTTGACTTCCTGGGTGATCTGGACATGTAAAACAAAAAAAAAAAATTACTTACACAAGAACACAACCTTCCTGTGACCTTATCACCAGACCGCTCATTTCAACAACAATTTTCCCACAAGATTATGTGCATTTAACATATTTTATGCATGTTATCTAGATGTACAAATCTCCCTTGTGTTGACATCCAAAAGTCCATCTTGGATGTTATGTCAGCAGCCCCAGCTGTCACTTAACCACTTAAAGACCAGGCTTTTTCTTGCACTTTTTGTTTACATCTAACAATAATTTATTTATTCTTTGATAGAAAATGACTTAGAACCCCCAAACATTATATATTTTTATTAAAGCAGGGGGCTTAGAAAATAAATTGGTGGGTTTTGCAATTTTTTTATGTCACACGGTATTTGCCAAAAAAGAACAAAAATAAAAAAAATCTGCCAAGGACAACTCTTAGCATAAACTAAATGGCTGAACTAAAATATTCCAATCAGCCAAATATCTACCGCTGACTCCTTCTTATATATAATATACGAATGTCCCCACTGCTATCTGATGAGCTGGCTATACTGCTGCTTGCACAACAGCACTTTAGGTGCAATCAATGCCTGTCCGGAAGCTTTGATATTACAGCAGCATCCACTTTTGTGTCCATGTAATACTCACAGTAAAAAGCCAGGACAGTATGCCCCAAAATTGTTTAGGACATAGTGTATACACTGCAGCAGAGTGCGGGGGTCAGGGCCATGTAATCAACAGGACGGCTTGCAGATTTCAGTGGGCAGAGGTCAGTGCCCCCTTATGGTGGTGGCTGGTAGTAAGTTCCTCTTTAAATGCTGGTGATCAGTGATACAAGCCTCCCTAAATGGTGGTGATCAATGGTGAGTGCCCCATAACTGTTCATGGTCAGTGGTGCTTTTGCCTCCATAACACCAATCGCCAGTGTGCCTCTATATCAGGGATATGCAATTAGCGGACCTCCAGCTGTTGCAGAACTACAACTCCCATGATGCATAGCAAGACTCTGACAGCCACAAGCATGACACCCAGAGGCATGATGGGACTTGTAGTTTTGTAACAGCTGGAGGTCCGCTAATTGGATATCCCTGCTCTATATGGTCAATCTGCACCCTCGCTGCTGTGTATCCCCTTTGTGATTAGTGAACCCTCCTTTTGTTGGTGGTCAGTGGGAGCAGATACTTACAAAGGAAGAAGCAATAGGCAGCAGAGGCAGAAGGGGAGGGCTGTGTTTAAATTATTATTATTTTTTTTATTTACACTTGTAAATGCAGTGATTGGTTCACATCAATCACAAGGCACAAAGCTGCTCTGCATGGATCTGTGTATTTTGCCTGTGATCCATGTCCAATGACAGCTTGATTACTGGAATCAAAAGGGTCCATTTGCTGTCCATATTTTCTATAGTCTGATAACCTGCCTTTTTTTTTTTTTTTTAAACAATGGCGTGATTATTAGGTGGTGAAACTACGTGGTGATTGGTCAAGAAAGTAGCAAGTCAAGTCTTACCTGTACTTCTTTCTCTTCACATTTGTTGAAGATGGTTTCTTTGCATCTACTTTGTCCTCCGTCATCCACTGTGGTAGGACCCTCTTTTTTGCCTTGGACTCATCACCATCCATTACACTGGGTTATTCGCATACAATGATATTCAATTATTTGCAGTCAGTTACATTGCAAATAATAAAGCTGTAAACCCTAACTGGATGACATTTATGTGTAACATAAACCTTATTTTTTTTTTAAATACAGTTTTGACCTTTTTTTTTTTTTTTTTTAAAAGCAGTTTTATTTATATGATCTCCTTCAAGCTTTGAACTCTCCCAACTGATAATCCCCCGAAAATACTCCTTTTTTTAACAGTCGTATTCTGACATCACTGTCATACGATGCAGGACCAGTAGTGCTGCATTGTAAGAACAAAAAGGCATGCCATCAACCCAAGCATCAGAGAGAACAGGAGAGCACTAGCTGCCAGGGGGACCAGGGGCTGAAGTATTACAGCTTATTCATCATCCCCAACTTAAAGTGCAATTAAACTCAAATGTTTTTTTTTAAAACAGCTGACAGGTAGAGATTTTATGACAGAAGAGACCCTCCCTGCCTGTCTATGGTAATGTACACTAAGCCGTGCATGCACAGCTTAGAGTACATTTCCGGAATAGTTCTGTGCCACGATGAAGCGATTCCTGCGCACCTGTGTGTGAGTAACGTCATTGCAGCCTGGCCATTCAATCAGCCGAAGAGTAAACCTGGAAGGAAGACCAGGAGAAGATGGAAGCACCAGGGACAAGATGGAGCACTGGAGGGCTTTATTTTGACAGGTAAGTCAAACTAGCACATTATGGCAAAATTCTCCTGGGGGCCCCCTTTGAAAAAAAAAAAAAAAAAAAAAAAAAAAAAAAAAAAAAAAAAAAATATATATATATATATATATATATATATATATATATATATATATATATATATATATATATATATATATATATATATATATATATATATATATATATATATATATATATATATATATATATATATATATATATATATATATATATATAATTCAAAAATAAGTTGCGCTAAACCCATAAATAATAAATAAAAATAGTGAAAATAAAATGAGTAATTGAGTCCATCCAGTGAAATTATATCCAAGGTGATCCCATGAATGATAATAAATGAAAATGCACCAAGAAATAAGTGATATTCAGAAAATCGACTTCCACCTCTTATAGAATGGCTGCTTACCGACTCCTTATGATCTCCTATTAAGGGAGAACACACACGTTTTCGGCTCTATACCCATCCAGGGCCTTTGGTGAATCCAGGGAAAAATCGCACTTCAAGATATTTCACCGCCCCGATTGGGCACGGTCGTACAGGAAATCCAAAAGAAAAATTGAATTCTACATAGCATAAAATCTTTGTGCCATTTATTGGTTTAAGAATGTAGTATACTTACAAATATGCAAGTACCGTATATACTCGAGTATAGGCCGTCCCGAATATAAGCCGAGGCCCCTGATTTACCACAAAAAAACTGGGAAAAGTCAATGACCCGTGTATTAGCCGAGGGGGGGAAATGGAGCAGCTACTGTAAGTGGAAAAGAGTGTCAGCATATGCCCATCTACATGTCCCCTGTGTCCTATACAACCCCCCGTGTCCCCAGTGCAGCCTACCTGTGCCGATCGATCCGGTGTCCCGCGTCCCTCGGGGGCCGCTGTCCGGTGTCCCGCTGTCCCGTGTCCCTCGGGGGCCGATGTCCCGTGTCCCTCGGGGGCCGCTGTCCGGTGTCCCTCGGGGGCCGCTGTCCGGTGTCCCTCGGGGGCCGCCGTCCGGTGTCCCTCGGGGGCCGCCGTCCGGTTGTCCTGCCGATCAACGTACACGCTGAGGCGCCATTGCAGGTTTGAAAGCCGCGCCTCCTCCTCCTCCTCGTCCGTGATAGGAGGAACACTCGGTTTTCCCAGCAGTCATGTGCAGTGTTCCGCCTATCACGGATATTCTCTCATCCTCGTCCACGAGATGAGAATGACAGAACATCCGTGATAGGCGGAACACTGTACTGCTGGGAAAATTAGTGTCCGCCTATCACGGACGGGCGGGAGGAGGCGGCGCGGCTTTTGAACAGTGCCGTCTGTCTACATGACAAGCTGTTCATGTAGGCAGACCGCACTGACTCGAGTATAAGCCGAGAAGGGGACTTTCAGCCCTAAAAAAAGGGCTGAAAATCTCGGCTTATACTCGAGTATATACGGTAGTTTGTGGCATAAAAACAAGCCGGCCGGCTCAAAGTTGCAGCCCATCACTCCGCGACCTGTACAATCGCAGTGACGTCAGCACGTTGCTCCTCCCTAAATGTTTCATCACAAATGACCTCGTCCTGGTAGGACGCGTAGGGTTTTGGATAGAGTGGAGAGGGATTAGAATACTTATCAGTTTTTATTGCTGCCCGTGACCCCGTTAAGGAGGTCCACCCTCTCAATTTGTCCTGTTCAGTTATTGAAAGTGAAAGGAAAATTCCTAAATTTTGGGTTGTCCCCAGAACAGGAATGGAGCAGAAATCTTCCAATGGGGACACTAGTTTTGGTGACAACCAGGGATTTGCGCATACTTCCTGTTTTAGCCATGGGACAGGAATTGAACGGGACTCTTCTCAATGGGACACAGATGGCAAACAAAATAACCAAAACTGATGGGAGTTATAACCCTCCCCTTACTCTATCCAAAATGAAACAAAAAAAAATAAAAATTGTCTGTAAGGCGGAGCTCCAGTCATTTTTGTGTTTATTAAAACTCAGCAGCTACAAAAAGTGTAGCTGATGACTTTTAATAAACACACACTCGCCTGTCCCACGATACAGCGACTTGGCCACCTAAACCCTTGATTCTCTCCCTCTCCTCTCGCCAGCATTACAACTGACTGACAGCTTGTGGTTTTACAGCCAGGTGCATGCTGTACCTCCCGAATGGTCAGGCAATCTTCTGAGACCTGTGACATGTCCCAGAAGATTGCAGGGAGGGGAGAGAAGAGAACTTCTGCTTGGATCGCCAAGGCAATCCGAGCAGAAGTGGGAGCGGGTACCTGTCAAATCTAGGTACCCCCTCCACCAAAAAAAAAAAAAAATGACATGTCAAATCTGGCAGGGGAGGAGTGCTTAAAGTGGAACTTCCCCTTTTGGGTGGAGCTCCACTTTAACCACTTCTTGACTGCGCGATAGCCAAAAATTGCTACAGCGAGGTCATCCATGGATGTCCTACCAGAACCATGCCCCTATGCGCTCCCAGCTTTCTCTGTGATTGCGGTGTCCTTCAGATACAGCTGATCGGAGTAAAGGGCCAATCGCAGCAGCCCTTTACCATATGATCAGCTGTGTCCAATCACAGCTGATCATATGTAAACAAACTTGCCAGTTATCGGCATTCCTTTCCCCACGGTTTGTCACAGCACGAGAAGAGAGACAGTAAACAGCAAGCATGACAGGGGACATTTGCACTGATGATCAGTGCTGCCCATCAGTGAGGGAGAAAAATTTACTTATTTTCAAAAAAATTTACAGAAACTTTTTTCAAAATCTTTTTTCATTTGTTTAGCAAAAATATAAAACCCAGTGGTGATTAAATACAACGAAACGAAAGCTCTATCGGTAAAAAAAAAAAAAAATGACATATGGATACAGTGTTGAACGATCACACAATTGTCAAAGTGCAACAGCACTGAAATCTTGCATGGGCAGGAAGGGCGTGAAAGTGTCAGTATTGAAGAGGTTAATTTTACTTTCAAATGACATTGTCATGTGATTGCATATACTGATGAGACTTTTTGTTTGGAAATCTGCTAGTACATTGGCAGCTTTGTGGAGGGGAGGGTCAAAGTGGTGAATGGTATGAAGAAACCCATGAGCTGCAGCCAGTGAGCAGGAGGAAAGTCTGTGCCGCCTCACTGCTGGATCCCCTAGGACAGTGATGGCGAACCTTGGCACCCCAGATGTTTTGGAACTACATTTCCCATGATGCTCATGCACTCTGCAGTGTAGTTGAGCATCATGGGAAATGTATTTCTAAAACATCTGGGGTGCCAAGGTTCACCATCACTGCCCTAGGAAAATAGAAGTAGCCAGCCAGGCAGCCTCCACCTAAAAGTGAAATATCACTGTAGGCTAGGTCCACACTTGTGTGGGTTGGGAACACTCAATCACGTGTGCTCCCGACCCAAAGGTGCTACTCATAGCACCCCCACACATCAGCAAAGGCAGCACGCTTTCACGCATACCAAATCGCATGGTGCTGCCTCAAAGTGCTGCAATTTAGTAAAATGACTGGGACATCTTTCACTGCATTTCTTGCAGGTACAGCAGCCCATTTACATGAATGCACCCGCAATGTTTGTGTGCAACCTTAAAGCGGAGTTCCACCCAGTTTTGAGAGGTGGTCTTAAATGAAAGACCACCTCTCCACCCCTAGTTTTTGGATGTTTAAAAAAAATGATTTCTCTAGTACCTTTTTAGAAGTACTAAGTGTACTTCTGATCCAGCTGGTCCGCGGCTAGGGTTGCCACCTCATCCCTTTAACCACATACCCACTGGGCAGTTAAACCCCCTTCCTAACCAGACCAATTTTCAGCTTTCGGTGCTCTCACACTTTGAATGACAATTACTCAGTCATGCAACACTGAACCCAAATGAATTTTGTGTCCTTTTTTTCACACAAACAGAGCTTTCTTTTGGTGGTATTTAATCACCGCTGGGTTTTTTATTTTTTGCGCTATAAATCAAAAAATACAGAAAATTCGGTAAAAAAAAAAAAATTCTTTGTTTCTATTAAAAATTATTGCAGAGTATTGGCAGAATATTACAGTGGTGGCAGAGTATTGCACAGTGGTGGCAGAGCATTGCACAGTGGTGGCAGAGCATTGCACAGTGGTTGCAGAGCATTGCACAGTGGTGGCAGAGTATTGCACAGCGGTGGCAGTGTATTGGCCAGCGCTGTGGGCACTACACATCCAGCCCACAGCGCTGGTCCCGTCTCTCTCCCTCTCCGCTTCTCCCTTCTCTGTACCGATCGGTACAGAGAGGGGAGGGAGGAACCGGCGTCATGACGTGACGCCGGTTTGTGTACATGTGATCGCTCCGTCATTTGACGGAGCGATCACGTGGTAAACGGCCGCTATCAGCGGATGTTTACCGTGATCCGTCGGGTCCTCGGGACCCGGCGGTCACGGATGTTCCCGAGTGCGCGCCCCAGGGGGCGCGCGGGAGCATGTTTCTGGGAGGACGTCCTCCCAGGATAAGCCGACGCGCTGTAGCCGTCTTTCGACTATAGCGCGGTCGGCATGTGGTTAAACCCGAACACATATGAATTACACAGGTTCTGAGGCTAATTAAATGCAGATAAGGCACCAAGTGTGTATAATTACCACCTTAAGCAGCCACAGAACCTGTGTAATTAATATGTGTTCAGGTTTAAAGGGATGAGGTGGCAACTCTAGCCGCGGCCGAGGACGTCACATCCTCTTCTTCGGCAAGCCCCCCCCCCCCCGTTGTCTTCTAGGACATGTGTGTGTCCCAGAAGACAAGCTGGCCATTCACAAAGCGCCGTGCGACTTGCGCAGTCAGTTTCCCTTAGTTCCAATGGCGGCGCCTGCACCCGATCCGATGGACGGATCGGCCTCGGGTGGCTGACATGGTGGGCTCCCTGGACAGATAAGTGTCCTTATTAAAAATCTGCAGCTACAGTGTTTGCAGCTACTGACTTTAAAAAAAAAAAATAATTCGGCTGGAACACTGCTTTAAGGTGGTCAGTACATTAGTAGCACCCTGAAAAGGTGCCAGTGAGATAACTGACAGGCAACTCAGAAACAGAATTACCCCTTTAGCCCTTGGGTAATGTCACAGCAACATCAGCTATAGGGGGTTCTGATCTTAAAGACCTCTTGGTAAGCAATAGGCCCACCTCATATGAAGCATAAATCATGAACCCCTTCCTTGTTTTATTAATGTAGCAGCCACTGATTGTCCTTCCACCCAGCTCAGCCCACGTGGTCCCCTCACCTGCACACACAGCCACTTCCGCGTTCCAACCATTCTGTACTGCCACGCCCACTCCTGTCCTGGGAGGGCGCAGTGGATTCTGGGAAGGCAATCTGTAACGCTGAAATCAATTTCAACGTGCGACTAACCAATTTGACAGCAGGTGGCGCTGTTTGCTGACAGGGAATAGGTGGAACTGCAGATTACAGAGACCCGAAGAATGTTTGTTTTGGGGATGATTACTAAAACTTGAAAGTGCAAAATCTGGTGCAGCTCTGCATAGAAACCAATCAGCTTTCAGTTTTTATTGTCAAAGCTTAATTGAACACTGAAGTTAAAAGCTGATTGGCTTCCATGCACAGCTGCACCAGATTTTTTCACTCTCCAGTTTTAAGCAAATTAACCCCTGTGTGTCTTTCTCACTCATGGCAAAGGTTCCCCATTTTATTTCTCCATCTATACAAATGTCCAATAATGAGAAAATGTAAAAGGCGACAAGTGCTGCACTATTCAGATTTCCAACTCTACTATGGTTACCTGCACTTCTCTTCCATTGGCTATCATTCCTGCATGTTGGTGGGAAGGCAGCCCAGAATTCAGCAGAAAAATCCCATTCATAAAGGCAAATGCGTGTTTTCTGCACAGTATGCAGGATCTTGGTGGCGGAAGATCCCACAAAAACTACATGCCTAAATTACTTGTGTTTAGGCACATACAATTCGAATTTCAATGAATGATTACACATGTATGTGTTTGTGTGCATGTAGACACAGCTGTGTGTATGGGCTCATCTATTACTATAGCACTGCGTTTAGATGTGCACAAAGCTATACGCTGTACACATCTAAAACGCAGCAATTTTTCTTCCCATGTGAAAGAGCCCTTAAAGCGGAGTTCCACCCAAAAGTGGAACTTCCAATCATTTGTCTCCTCTCCCCCTCCAGTGCCACAATTGGCACCTTTCGGGAGGGAGGGGGCAGGTATCCTGTTCCCACTTCCGGGAGTCCGGGCTGCGGCCCGTGACATGACCCCAGAGCTCCCTCCTCCTCCCTCTGTCGCACGGCCAGTAGGAGAGAGGAGCAGGGCCTCGCACATGCGCAGTAGGGTTCCCGGCGTGAAGCCGCAAGGCTAAACTCACAGGTTCCCTTACCCGCAATGGCGGCGGCTATGGAAACATCAGCTGCGGTGCCGACATTACGGGACTCCAGGACAGGTAAGTGTCCTATTGTCAAAAGCCAGCAGCTGCAGTATGTGTAGCTGCTGGCTTTTCATTTTAAATTTTTTTTGGGCAGAACACCGCTTTAAGGTTGAACTTTTTTTCGTTTCCAATTGTGGAATTTCACTTCCTGTCCCATAGCCAAACAGGAAGTGAGAGGAAATCCCTGTCCCCGTTGGAAGATTTCCCTGCTATTAATTTTCTGGGGACAACCCAAAATTTGGGGATTTTCTTTTACTTTCACTTATAATAGTAAACAGGACAAATGGAGAGGGTGAATCTCCTTAGCGGGGGGCACAGACAATAAAAACTGACAAGCATTCTAATCTCTCTGCGCTCTCACTATATTTTAAAAGCTATGCTCCCTGCAGGATATGCCCAGACATCTACTTTCATCTCTATACGGCTTGATTCAAGCCCATACACATAATGACTTACCCACCTATACTAGAATATGGTCCGCAGATCTGGGTCAGGACGTCTCAAGAGCGGAATGGCAAACTTCACTTCATTTTACTCACAAATCCTCCATTTCCTGCTACTCACAAGAAAAGAATTTCAAAATTCTAGCCCGTTGGTACAGAGATTCCACAACATTACACAGGAACTTCCCGTCCACCCCTGTCTCCAGCTGGCGTTGCGGTGCAGTTTCCGGCACCTACCTCCATGTCTGGTGGGAATGTGAGAGGATACGTCCCTTCTGGAATCAGGTATTCCAAGTATACAGTACTATCTACGAAGAACCTCTGACGCTAACTCCAACTGTTGCTCTTCTTTCTATTCTCCATGGATCTGTGGCGTCACAAAAAAAGAAGCCTTCTCCATTTCTTTTTATCTGCAGCACGGCAGCTCATTCCACTATATTGGAAAACTGTCACTACCCCACTGCTTTCAGTGTAGGTCTCCACGGTGAATGACATGAGGATGGAAGAAATGTTGGCACTTGATAATAATAACTTTGATAAAAAATAAGGTCTTATGGTGTATTTGGTTCCGCTGCTCTTCCTCTGATACCCTTGCTAATATGCTCTTGAATCTACTCGGGCCTTCCCCACATTAGCCTTGGACCGGGGCTCCTAGAGATGGTCCATCCCTGGTACATCTTCCTACGCATGATTCCTCAGCAGATCTTCCCCCTTTCTCTTTCCCCTTTCCCTCTGTTCCTACTACTCCTGTTCCCTATCTTTTCTTTGCTCTCTCCTCTATTTTTCTTTTTTTATAGTCTCACCCTACCTTCTTTTCATATGCAAAATGGAACAACCTTTTTCCCTTTGTTGTTGAATTATCACGACATTTACCATAATCCTTTATGTTTTGATGTTTACTGGCACAAGTCAGGCTGTAGGCGATAGCCACTGGGCCGACTCGATGTCCTGCTTATGTATACTGAATGTTGTTCTCAATAAAAAAATTTTCAACCCTAATCTCTCTGCGCTCTATCTAAAACTAAAAAAAAAATTGTTTTGCCTTTAGTTATATTTTTTGCTGAATTTCAGATATGGATTTTATAGCATAGTTACCTATGGGATCCATGTGGAAGCTGGAAATCAATGTAGTAGTCGCACAGGAATCACAGCTCAGAGGGTTACCCTTCATCAGTGTAACATTTGTGATGCGTAAGGGCCCACTGTGCCCCCACACATTACCCACCAATGGAGAAATGCCATTCTGTTCTCTGTCTTTGCTGTAGCAGAGATTGACACTCGCAGCTGCAGCGGTTTGGTTCGTACCAGAACAGGCAAAAAGTTCTAGTGAACATGTAAACCCTATTAAAGTCTATGGAACACGAACATGAAAAAATCAAACCTGCTCATTTTAAAGGCTTATATGCAAGTTATTGCCATAAAAAGTGTATGGGGACCCGGGTACTGCCCTAGGGGACATGAATTAATGCAAAAAACAACCGTATTTTTCGGGAACAGTGAATTTAATAATGCTTAAAGTGAAACAATAAAAATGAAAGATTCCTTTAAACATTGTGCCTGGGTGGTCCCCTTAGTCTACCTGTAAAGTGGCGCATCTGTGCGATGCGTGGAACAGTGTTGCAGCAAAATTACATTTCCAATGCAATTTAAACTTGCTCGCAGCTGTAATGTATTGTCAGCTCCCGGCAATATAGATATAAAGAAAAAAACCAAAGGGGGGGAAAAAAAAAAACAGAATGCAGCCCCCCCCCCCCATCCTATACTAGGCCCTTCGGGTCTGGTATGGATTTTAAAAGGGAACTCCACACCAAAATGAAAAAAAAATGGTCCTGAACCATACCAGGCCACATGCCCTCAACATGGGGAGGGTGCTTTGGGGTCCCCTGGCCATTGGTTGTCGGAGTCTATGGGCAGGGGGCTTATTGGAATCTGGAAGCCACCTTTAACAGGGAGAACCCCCAGAACCCGCCCCTCCCCCTTTGTGAATGGGTAACTGGTATATTGTACTCCTACCCATTTACCAAAAAAAAGTGCCTCAATCGGAGGGCTCCCGCCAACTGCTGTCTTTTCCCTTTGACAGCTCTTATATAAGCAGGGGCGGGGCCACCCACTGACTTAACCAGATGACCACGCCTCCGTCTGATGGCACGGCCTCAGAAGGGGCAGGGTCACTCTGTTATATAGCAAGGGCAGGGCCACCCGCTGACGTAACAGCTGTCACAGGCAAGAGACAGCATTCGCCAGGAGGCCTCCCATCGAGGCAGAGCTTTTTTTTAATTGATTTTTTGGGTCCTTTTTTAACCAATTCAGCCCTAGAAGAATTTGCCCCCTTAAGGACCAGGCCATTTTTTACGATACGGCACTGCGTTGATTTAACTGACAATTGCACGGTCATGCAACACTGTACCCAAACAAAATTTACATCCTTTTTTCCCCACAAATCGTTTTCTTTTGGCGGCATTTGATAACCTCTGCTATTTTTATTTTTGCGCTATAAACAAAAAAAAAGTGACAATTTAAAAAAAAAAAATAATAATAATTTAAAAATTAAAAATCGGAATGAGTATATTGATTGGTTTGCACAAAAGTTATAGTGTCTACAAAATAGGGGATAGATTTATGGCATTTTTATTATTTATTTTTTACTAGCAATGGTAGCAACCTGCGATTTTTTTTTTTTTGCGGGACTGCAACGACAGATCAGACACTTTTGGCACTTTATTGGGACCATTGACACACAGCGATCAGTGCTATAAAAATGTACTGATTACTGTGTAAATGTCAATGGCAGGGAAGGGGTTAACACTAGGGGGTGATCAAGGGGTTAAATATGTTCCCTGCTAGGTGTTTCTAACTGTGGGGGGATGGGACTCACTGGGAGGAGGAGACCAATCGCTGTTCCTAATCTTTAGGAGCAAATGATCTGTCTCTCATCCCCTGACAGAACTGGGATTTATGCGTGTAGACACACAGATCCCGTTCTGGCTTTCGTGCCCGCAATCGCTGGTGGCCGGCGGGCATCACGACCGCCGGCCACACGCATCAGGTCCCCCGCTGTGCAGCATGCGCCTGCTAAGGCTCTTAAAGGAGCCGACGTACCTGTACGTCGGTTCACACAGGGCTGCCAACCTGCCGCAGTATATGTACGTGAACCAGTCCGGAAGTGGTTAATAAAGAAATTGTCAAAAACTCTGTTGTGCTTTTTACTTTATGACACTTTTTTTGGTGAACGGGGGCAGGCAGGATCTGGGCGCCCCCAGATTCCGATAAGCCCGCTGCCCACAGACACCGACAGCCAATGACCAGGGTTGTCGGGAAGAGGCTCTTGTCCCCATCAACACAGGGACAAGCTGCTATGGGGGGCACCCCAAAGCACCCTCCCCATGTTAAGTGCAAGCAGCCTAGTATGGTTCAGGAGGGGGGGCGCTCCCCTCACTAGCCCCCCTCCCTTTACAGGCTGCTTGCTCGGATAAGGCTCTGGCATGGATTTTGGGGAGGACCCCACGCCATTTTTTTAATTGGCATGGTGTTCCCCTTTAAATTTATGCCAGACCCAAAGAGCCTGGTATGGTCGCAGTTTTTTATTTTTTTTTTTTTTTACATTTTGGCGTGGAGTGCCCCTTAAAATCTTTAACAGACCCAAAGGGCCTGGTGTTGATTTTGGGAGGGGCCCAATGATGTTTTTTTTTTCCTAATTCTGTCATAGGGTTCTATATCTATATACACACACACTAATATATATATACATACACACACACACACACACACATACACACACACACACACACACACACACACACACACTAACCTGCCTAATCTAGCTCAAATTCTCTCAATCTCTCCACTATATCACATTACATACGGCCATTTAAACTCATGTTAAATAGGAGTCAGTACACACCTGCCATCATTAACCACCTCAATACAGGTCACTTTCACCTCCTTCCTGCCCAGGCCATTTTTCAGCTTTCAATGCTGTCACACTTTGAATGACAATTGCGTGGTCATACTACACTGTAACCATGTGAATTTTTTTTTAGAGCTTTCTTTTGGTGGCATTTAATCACTTCTGGGTTTTTTCAGCAGCCGCCAATGCACTGCAATCTCACAGTGTATTATGGAGCGCTCCGCAGCACCCGAATTTGCCTCAAACGCTCCATATGTTTGGTTCTTCTGTGAATTAAGACCCGATGTTCGACTCGAACATCGGGACCATCCCTACTCCCGACCCCTAAAAACTTTACTCACTTACTACTGAACTCTGCATCATCTACTACTGATCCCTGAACTCTGCGTCACTTATTACTCACATCTGAACTTTGCGTCACTTATTACTCACATCTGAACTTGGCATCATTTACTCCTGACCCCTAAACTTTGCCTCACTTTCTACTTACCTCTGAACTCTGCATCCTTTACTGCATCATCTACTACGGATCTCTGAATGGTATATCGCTTATTACTGACATCTGAACTCTGCATCACTTACTACTGACCCGATTCACTTACTCCCGAACTTTGCATCATCACCTACAACTGACCACCCGTACCATCCTGAACCTTTAAAGAGGAAGTTAACCCCTAACAAAAAAAAAAATAAACCCTGCAAGGCAAAGGCATAATGAGCTAGTATGCATAGCATACTAGCTCATTATGAATAACTTACCTGAGAACGAAGTCCCCAAAGCGGTCCTCCATCTCCGCCGCTGCCATGTATCCCAGAGTGACTTCTGGGTCTGATGTCACTCCCACGCATGCGCACGGGAGCCGCCACTAGCGGCATGCTCAGTGCGCTATTGTCTACCAGGCATGCGCCGTAGACAGCGGTGCCTGTCTTTTTGCAAATATCTCCTAAACCATGTAGGTTTAGGAGATATTTCTTGAGCCTACAAGTAAGCCTTAATCTAGGCTTACCTGTAGGTCAAAGTGGTCTGTAAGGGTTACAACCACTTTAACTCTGTGTCATCTACTACTGATCACCGAACTCTGTCTCATCTACTCCTGAACCTATGCGTCACATATTACTGAAAGTCTGCATCTCTTTAAGCCATGGCCAATATTCAGCGCAATGAAACCCATACTCAAATTCTGCCACAGTATATTGTGCAAGCCACACTTTCTCTTTCAGACAGTAGTATCCAACATATTATCCTGTACATAGGCCCACTGCTGTCTGCCGGGTCCCATGCCGTGCTGCATTGTGTACACTGGGGTCACACAGTTGGCGGATACCGTGCACTGGGGGCCTTATTTAAAGGCAACACCTATTGTAAGTGTGGTAAGTTGACCACTGTATGCACCCCCCTTAACTGTCATTTTGCTGGACAGTTTAGTCTGTTAAAAAAAAGTGGGAATTATCGTATCTACTAGATAATTTAATTATATTATGGCGGGGGAAAGCAAAAAACAAAGGACTTCTGTGTTAATGCTAGTGATCGCATAACATATGTAAAAATAATCCTTTCCCTAGTTCCACTTTAACTTGCATGTATGCTTTTGACATGTGTTCTGTTCCCTCTGCTCTGTGCATCACAGGACCCCAGCGCGGCAACATGACAATGCTAACTACTAAGCCACTGTGCTACCCCAAGAAAGGATCAGACATCTGTATTGGCTAGGAAGCTGCCAAGTTTAATGTTAGAACATGTTACAATTAGATGATGTAAGTGCTGAAAAATTACAGCTCATGGTGTAGGAAAAAAAAAAAAAAAAAGGAAAAATGTTAAATAAAACACTTTTGTAGAGTATATTTAAAACCAAGAAACAAATAAAAATTTATAAATATATTGCAGTTCATGAAGGTGGAAGAAAGTAGTTCCAGCAAAAGCTGTGGAACTAAAAAGGCCCAGCGTGACAGGTGTTTTTTCTATGAATCAGACTGAAATATATGATGGCTCCACCCATATAACGAACACAGTTCAAAAAGCAAAACACCACTACCTGGATGGTATGAATACTGGCTAACACTGGCAGCAAATCTGGCATTTTTATTCCATTTTGCCAAAGAAAAGTATAATTTCAGTTGCTTGAGTGTACTTAAAGGGGCTCTCCACTTTAAATTATGGGAAGAGAGAGATGACTCTTTGCATTTAAATAGAAGAGACACCTCTTCTTTCTGCTCCACACAATAGCAACAGTTGAATCCTTGTGTAGGCTGGGGTAAATAGCTCATCGAGACCGACAGTGCCAATACATGGACTCAGGCTGTACCCACCAGATCCCATGTGTCGTGTTGGACATAGAGGCAGCTTATTTCTCCATAGAAGCTAGTGTGCTGTTTAAATGCATCCAAAGTCAGAACTTTTTTCATTATTAAATTGTTGAAGCGTCCCTGTCATATTAGTATTTCTCTATGTCCACTAAGGAGATTCACCCTCTTTGCCAGGTAACCACTCATCACAGACACCATAAATTCTTCCAATGGGGACATCTGTTCCTTTGCAAGAACGAAAAATAATTATATGCAATACTAATGGTTAAATTACAATATTAAGTGCTTATATGCCCTTAGGCTTTTTATAAAACAGGTTCACTTACTAGAAATTACTTGTTTTAGTCGATCGTCCCTGGCAAATGTACAAGATTTGAGACAAAAAAAAGGCATCCTTTGCTTAACACTTGTCTTGTCAGGTTCTCACAGCATCCCGAGCAGAGAGCTGGTGACCGTCAATCACCGCTCTCTGCTCTGCCCCCAAACAACTTTTTCACATCCTAATCTATACTTTTACTTTGTAACTTTTCCAAAGAAACGTTTAAAACGTTTTACTGTGAGCACAAGATTGTTGTTTACAATGTCAGTTATATCTCACAGGAGGCAGGAAGTTAGTAAAACTCAATCTTGGCTTTTGATTTTCTCTATCATTTCATGTTGGGACTAGAGTGCAGGGAGTGAAAAATAAAAAATCCGACAGGACTTTCACCATTCTTTGTTATAAATGTAAAAAAGAAAAAAACTTGGACTTTAGTTCTACTTTTAGGCTACTTTCACACTGGAGCGTTGCGGGGGTTGGCGGTAAAGCGGCGCTTTACCGTCATTTTAGCGGCACTAGTCGGCCGCTAGCGGGGTGATTTTAACCCCTGCTAGCGTCCGAAAAAGGGTTACAACCGCCCGCAAAGTGCCGCTGCAGTGCTGCCCCGTTGTTTTCAATGGGAAGGGGCGCTTTTGGAGAGCGGTAAATACACTGTTCCTACAGCGCTCCAAAGAAGCGGCTTGCAGGACTTTTTTGTCCTTCAAGCGCACCGCTCCAGCAGCAGCCGTTTCAGGGCGCTTTGCAGGTGCTATTTTTAGCGCTGTAGCGCCTGCAAAGCACTCCAGCGTGAAAGGGGCCTAAGAGTTTTTTTGATGGTCAAGAATACTCCTCATCAGACCCACACTAGGAACTTTTATGTAGGTGGAAACTTGCCTGCAGGTAATACTTCCAGCAAATAGTTATGGTGAGGTTTACTGGCTACTATTGGTCTTCTGATCCCTTTAACTAGAGTCGTCACATACATTTTTGTAAAAGATGATTACTTAATGGTTGACACGTGTTGCAAATTTTTCATATCATGGCTCTATACATTTCTTCATTCAGTAAGGCTACTTTCACACTGGAGCGGTGGGGGGGCGCTGGCGGTAAAGCGGCGCTATATTTAGCGCCGCTTTAGCGGCGCATTTCGGCCGCTAGCGGGGTGGTTTTACCCCCTGCGAGCGGCCGAAAAAGGGTCAATACCGCCCGCAAACCACCGCTGCAGCAGGGTTCGGCGCGCTGCCCCATTGTTTTCAATGGGACCGGGCGCTATAGGAGCGGTAAATATACCGCTCCTATAGCGAGCCAAAGATGCGGCTTGCAGGACATTTTCCAGCGTCCTGCAAGCGCACCGCTTCAGTGTGAAAGCCCTCTGGCTTTCACACTGAAGACACAGCAACAGCTGTTTCGGGTCGGTTTGCAGGCGCTATTTTTAGCGCAATAGCGCCTGCAAACCGCCCCAGTGTGAAAGGGGCCTAAGGCTCAAGGAATGTCTTCTACAGTCAGTGATATCAGTTCTTCCATTTAGCAGATGGTGCAGAGACAGTAGCCTGTGTTGATGTATGGAGGGGTCAAAGTCTAGCTTTCAATGGAAACCCCCATTCATTTGTATTACCTACCTAATCATAGAAAACGGTTACATAACAGTCAGTGAAGGCAAAACGCACCTAAAAACACCACCTTTTACAAGCACTTTACTTAAAGTGGTTCTAAAGCCTTAAAGCAGTTGTGTGCCCTGAACCCCCCCCCCCCCCCCCCCCCCCGCAAAAAAAAAACCCTGTAAGGCAAAAGGCATAATGAGCACCGCATACTAGCTCATTATGAAATACTTCTTTTAGAACGAAGCACCCACACTGCCTCGTGGTCACCACTGAGGGAGCCGACGTGTTCCCTCCTTGTTTCTTCTGGGTTCACATCGCCGTGATCGCCAGCGATGTGAGTGGCCAAAGCCGCAATGACGTTACTCCCGCTCATGCACACGGGAGTCCTCTTTCCGGCAACATCCGCCGGACCTTCAGAGAGCATACACCGCTGATGTCAGCGGCTGCATGCAAGGTGAATATCTCCTAAACCATACAGGTTTAGGAGATATTCATTTTACCTACAGGGAAGCCTCATAGGCTTCCCTGTAGGTAAAACAAAAAGGTGCAAGAGGGGTATACAACCGCTTTAAGGTTTTTCACCTTAATGCATTCTATAGGGGAGGGGGTTGCATGGCCGGTTGTCTGCATCAATGGACGCAGCAGCAGGACTCATGCCCCCAGGGAAAGCCGCTTTCCATAGGGGCACCTGATGAAGAGGTAGGGCCTGGGGCGCAGGCGAGGGACCCCAGAAGAGGAGGATCACGGGTGCTCTGTGCAAAACCATGGAACAGGTAAGTATAGGCAACTTGTTTTTTTTTAAACAAAAATAACAAAAGTTTACAACCACTTTAAACAATTAGTTTGGGCCAATCTGGCCCAAATGAACTATGCCCACATCTAAGTGATGCAGTCGCTGTCAGCACTGTATCATAATGTTGTAGCATCAGCTACATACAGTATGCAGTACTGTGTTCTGGCAGCAGTGCAGGGACTTCCCATCTGCTGCCACAACATAATTCTCAGCCATTCATGGAAAACCTTGTAATTTTATGAACGAATACAAGGCCTCTTCTGATTGGTTGAGATGAAAATCATGTCATCATCCACGTATCACTCCGCCTCGGCCAGAGGAAGCATTGCATTCATTGTTAAAAATTCAAAGCCTGTGACTTGCTAAAAAAGAACTATATTTTATTCAGCAGTAGATGGGAGGTCCATGCACTGCTGCTACAAGAGTATGATACAGCATCAGAATAATAACTTGGAAAAAGTTTGCTTAGGCCACTTGGCCCAAATATAGTTTCTCTCTGTGAAAGTTCTGCTTTCCTATCCTCCTCCTACACAGTGCTCTATATTGGCAGAATTGAATAACAGCCACACTCCTCTGCACAATTGTCCTCATACTGAGGAAGCGCATCTGACCAGGACTGCTACTGACTGCTTACAGTGGATCTTCACTGAGTCTGAGCACCACAACCAAAAAACACTATTTAATTCATTTTTAATATTTAAAAGAAAACTCCCCCATCCATACATGTCTCTATGCTTTATATAGATTGAAAAAACATTGAAAAACACCCCCTTAGCATTTCTGACCATGGCCATCTTGAGTAAGAGCAGATGATTCTTATAGCATATATCTGCCCTTAGCTCAAGCAAGCATGTAGGAAAGTGTGCTTAGCGGAGAAAAGCCCTCCACTCTTCCCCTTCTGGGATATAGGACATCATTTGCCTAGGCAAGAAACCTGGACATAACCAAAGGTTAAAAACAAGTAAATATGATGTACGTTCCTATCCATTTACTAATGGTAGCACCATAAGGATAGGATTAAAAATAACCAATATTGATTGGGAGAGTGAAGCTTCACTTTAATACTGAGGGCACTGGGTCTACCTGTGGTTCTCACTGGACTGCCAGTCATATTTAGATACCTACACAACTGGGGTAACAGGGAACTGAAATATAGGACTAAGAAAATAAAGGTTGCGAGAACAATGTGACAGAGATGCAGAGCTTGCAAGTCAAAAAATAAGTTTGCTACAGCATGTTTAATATTTACCGTCCAGGTTCCTTTTAAAGACCATCATTTGCACGTGTAACAAACTGCTAAAATTGAGCAAGATTGTCCTCATTTATGTGCTGGTCTCTGTAGGCAACTTTCCATCATCCAGAGCTCAGGCACCCTCCCACATCCACCGACTAATGTGGGCACCTCAATGACCTCATGATTGATGCACTGCAGGACATGGGCACAAGATGCCAATGCCTCCAGAACCCAATCACACAGTTAGTGTAGTTTAAAGTACAAGTTCAAACACTACCTTAAAAGGAAACTCATATGGAAGAAATACAGAGCAGCCATCCCCATGTCTCCTGTATTTGTAACAGGAGACACTGGTCCAAAACAAGTATGATCAAAATCAGAGTGAGGTCACAATAACTTACTTTCCTACAAGTAAGCAGATCAGTTGTTGTGACCTCACTCGGATTTTGATCATACTTGTTTTAGACCAGTGACCCAGTACTGCAACACCAAAGAGGGTAAGGTAAGTAGCATTTTCTAAAACAACTCAGCAATGGTACTCTACATACATCTTGCAGTAGAGGCTTTCTTTTTAGGGGCACTTATCTTCCAAACACAGAGGAGACAGTGCAAGAAACTTCAGCATTGCAACTGATGTTAGAGAAGTGAAAGGGCGAATCTGATATTAAAGTGCCTTTAGAGACGCTGTGGTAGAACTGGTGGCAAGGGCCTCTGCTGATTGCTGAAAGCACTGGAGCAAAACTGGGCAGGAATTATAAGAAGTCATGTATTGACATTAGTGATGCAGACTATTGCACCCGTCATATTTGTTGGCTCTCCAATAACCATATCCCAGTAAAAGGGATGTTTCTTCATCAACACCTCCACTTTATTAAAAAATAAAAAACAGGTCACCTTTCTCCAACAGTCATTTCAGTACTAGGCAAACTGTGCTGGCCTGAATAATCAGAAAGTTGTCTTACACCGAGCATTGCTGTGGAGATATCTTTTACTGAAAGATCCCTGCCTTTGCCCTCCTGCAGCAGAAGTCACACACCTCCCACAGTGGAAATAAAGTCAGCAAGCTGGGGGTTAAAAAAAAAAAGGGAGGACCTCTCTTCATAATGCTGCAGAGGTGGTAGAGATCGGAACCCAATGCTGAGCTAAAAGGATCTAGTTCAGCTTTCTCCCAAGGCTAAAATACTATATCCACAATGGTGGTTTTATCCTAGAAACTAACCAACGAGCCAGAGATTTGGGGCGCTTTTGTTCATAAATAAGACACTGTGTGAACTGGTAGCCTGAAACCTGCTAAGGTTACCTAAATGATGCGAGTTGTGTTAGACCTGAACATAGAACGTTCTTTGCACCCACAGAAACCATCATATTGTTCCTTCCATATTACTATTGCAAAAGAGTAGAATTAAAAAGGTTATTAGTTGCTACAGGGAACAAGTACAGTTCTTCTTTCAGAAGCTTTGATTCACAAGTCCAATAATACTGGTGAATATCTACCCATGCTGCAATGTACACTTGCCAGATCTGTGCTGCTACATTTAATGTGTCGAGAGATTTTCCAAACTTCCTGCTCCCTAAGCTAGGATGGCGGTAAAGATTCAACAATTTTCCTCGGTTATAAAATACAAAAGGAGGTCTGAGATGCAGAGTTAGGATTTTTGGGCCAGTAAAGTGGTCAGTCTGATTTTTCCATCCATTGAGGCTGTTAGGCAAGTGCCGCATTCCACCGCCGTACTCCAGTCCACTGTGACTACAGGGGCCCTGTGTCCACCCAGAGACAGGCAGTTCTCCAATGTGCTACCATCACTGTTAAGCTGCAAAGGAAGGAAAATAAATTACAAAAATTAGTTTCCGATTTACTTTCTCAGATTTTCATCATACTGTATCTTACTCAATAGAGAACAATGGGATGCCGGCATGGGGATGCACGCAACACCTATGCAGCTCCTACACGGGGTATGCAGATAATCGCCCCATGTGAATGGTGCCCAATAAGTGTTAGATATAGTATTTATGAGAACTGCACAGTGTATCTAAAGCCAAAACTTGTTTTATGTTGATCTTTAAAAAAAAAAAAAAAAAATAAAAAAAGAAGACGTTTCCTCACTCCTTTCACAAGGCTTGAAAGAAAACCTCAATAGGAGAAAATAAAAAAACGCCAGAAGGGTTTTAACCATCCCCTTAGTTCTTTTCAGTGTTTTAAAGCTGAACAATTTCTCACCACGATTCACTGAACACAGAACTTTTCACAATGTACACTAGAAGCTGCAAGCCAGACAGTTCACTTTTTTGCTGTCTGGAGGACATGCAGCATTAACTAGCCCCTCCCACTAGTTCTGATCAGCATGCATTGCATAGAAAAAAAAATGCATCACTGAGGCTAAAAAAATAAAAAAAATGTATTTAATGCCCTCCGAGTACCCAATATAATGCATGTGCTTCTGCTATGGAAGCTCTCAAAATATTTAGAGTTAGGACTGCAGATAATAGAAGGGTGCCTTGGTGCAGCTCTGCAGCTTACGCATGCATTTGCAAATGTGTGCAAACTAAACCCCTACTTTTAACTTGGGTTGGTTGCAGGCTGGTCGGTAAGTTAAAGCGAAGTTCCACCCAAAAGTGGAACTTGCGCTCATTTGTCTCCTCCTCCCACATCCGGTGCCACAATTGAGGGGGGGGGGGGGGGGGAGAATACCTGTCTGACAGACTGTTCCCTCCACGGCCGGGCCAGTAGGACAGCGCAGCGGTGCCTCGCACATGCACAGTAGGGATTTGGCATGAAGCCGTAATGCTACACTGCCGGGTTCCGCAGCTCATGGAAACATCAGCTGCGGTACCGACATCGCTGGACTCTAGGACAGGTAAGTGGACAATGTACAACTTTACAAATTGCAAGCAAGAGGTGGGAGAATGAGGGAAAGCAAAATATAGGCAGAATAAAAAAACTTCAGCTTTAAACATTGTAGGAAGAAATTATTTTGAGACACTACTGACGTATAAAACACCAGAATGTCACAAAAGAGATAAATGTGATAAAAAGGGAATCACCTTATAGATAACTCCACCATTACTTGAGCAGGTGAGCATGTAATTGCCTTCTGAGTCAAAAGCGAAGAGCCTGCCCCTGGGAAACTGGACTTGCTTGTAGCCGCTGTAACCAGAGAGCATAAAGGGGCCGGTGGCGTCAGGTGGTAGCGAATATTCTGAAACTTTCTGACCACTCTTGTGAATATTCCACTGGATGAACTGCAAGGCAAAAAGGGGGGGGGGGGGAATAGGTATAAAATAGAGGCACAGGCAGTATGGCCACACATGCTGTATTATCATGCTCAATACAGCTCACAGCCGTCACTCAAATGCTCACCTTCCCGTCTTCTCCGATGCTGTACACTGCATTCTCATCATAGCTGAAGTCAACGGAATAAACTTCCCCCTTATGCGCCTTCCAGCTCATAGCGCACTGATGCTGCTGCATGTCTATGGGAAGAAAGACAATCATAGTTTGCAACGCAAAGTCCACCAGAACCATTAGAGCTCATTCAGATTTATCTAATGCATTGTTATACCTTAACAAGCGCATGTTAACGAATGCTATAGTGTGTGTTACAAGAGTTGCATTACAGCTGAATTTCCCCTGCCCCCACACCCCTTTCTCCCACTAATCAGTAGCATTACATTTCTTTTTTTTTAAACCCTACCTAAATGCCCCTTTTACTCACCTATATCCACGGTCATGTGATATTTTGGTCCCAAGTCTATACTATTCTTCTGCTTACAGAAGGTGTGGACACTCCCTATTATCTGCTCAGCACCAGGGTTCTCTCAGGATCCAAAATAGAGTCTGCAGGCAATGAGGGGGATCGGTTGATGCTGGCACCCAGAGGAGCCCTTAAGGAACCTAGACTGCAGACTCCACAAAGTAGGCTTTAAGGCACCACACAATGAATTTAACACACCAGAATGCAGTGAAAATTGTATCTGTACAATTTTTTCTGATGCAGCATATATAAGCGATTTACCATTGTGGATTACTGCTCTATGTTGTCATTCCAACTGCAGTACATGTGTTGCTGTGCATTATAGTAATGTGCTTAAAATGTTTTACCGCCGGGCAACAGTGTTAATAGGCCCTTACAGTAATGGGCATGATCTTTGCAAGTTGAGCTACTTTTGTCACCACCCCATGTTTGCATATAAATTTCAATGGAAAATCCACTAGAGGGAACCAATAATAAATACTATAGTAGAGAGTACTCCTCGTGGAAATCTCACAAGCCAGTGATGGAACCAAAAAAAATAAAAATCCCATAATGCAATGAGAATGCAGAGAAATGAAACCCACCCCTCTCCACCTTAGAGGATATATGTTGCGGGTGCACTTACATATTCAAGCATCTTTTTTTTGCTGTAGACAAAATAAAATTACCCATCACTTCCTGTCCCAACAACGAGGTGAACTTGCTCCAACATGGTCAGAGATGGCAAATGAACACCTGACAGAGTTCAAATCCTTCCCCACTCTGCCCATCACTAAAGAAAAAGTCTGAGCTTGAGTTGTGCTTTAAGGGTATGTGTTTTTTTTTTTTGGATAGAGAAGAGGTTAGATTGCCTGTCAGGTTTCATTGGTGTCTGAGTCCCCCCTCTGGGAAGAAGTGCAAACAGGTCACCAGAACACAAAGTAGCCTATAAACCAGGGCATTTATTTGTAACAAACCAAAGTACGATGTTTCAGGACCACTGAGAGCCCCTTCCTTAGACAATCATATAAAACAGCTACAAGATGTAAATAGCCCAAACAACCAATCACAACCCTGGGGTTGTGACTGGTTGGTTGGGGCCATTTAAATCTTGCAGGCATTTTATATGATTCAAGCTTATAAGGTCTAACGAGAGCACCAGAGTTCAAAAACTTTCAATATTAGTATTTGTTTACAAACAATACCATCGAACAGTCAATGCATTCCAGGGACTCACCCTTCTTCAGGGCTTAAAGCAGGGGTCTCAAACTGGTGGCCCTCCAGCTGTTGCGGAACTACAAGTCCCATCATGCCTCTGCCTGTGGGAGTCATGCTTTTAACTGTTAGCCTTGCAATGCCTCATGGGACTTGTAGTTCTGCAACAGCTGGAGGGCCGCCAGTTTGAGATCCCTGGCTTAAAGGCTAAGAAGGCCAAGTTCACGGTTATAAAAAGGGACAAAACATTTATTTTTACAAAAAACATGTTACGTCCTAAATACATGGTTCAAAAGGTGAACTCAGCCTTTACACATAATATATAGTAATTATAAAGGGTATAGGATAAATAAAATTCAGTGACTCTCCTTACCACCCCTCCCCCTGGGAGGCCCTTAAACTACATAGGATGCTGGCAAGTCTAAATGAGATTGTACAAAGAGAAAATGTATGTGGCCAGGCTTTAGGTTTAGAACATTTTTAACATACCAAACAATCTGATAACGCCATCTGCAGCCCCGGTCACAAGTAAGTTGCCATTGTGATTGAATGATGTGCAGTTCACAGCGATGGGTGCGGGATCCAGGGAGAACTGAAGCTGGAGAGATAATGGAATACATACTTGGTGTCTGGACTTAACTGGAACTGAGATTTGCATCTGCACCTAATAAAATTTGGCACTGTGGCACAAACTAAAGCCAGGTTTTCACTAACCCATGAATTGCATGCTTACATCCAATTATGTCTATTCTGCTGGGTATTCAGCTGTGAGGCCTGAGATCAGTTATAGCTAGGTCTTGGAAAATTTCAATTCTTTGTGTCCTAGTGACTTAAAACAGGTTCACGCAGGCATTGGCCCATGCCAAGATTGAGGAAACCCTGCATGATGGAATCCACAAATATTAGAAAGTTAGGCAGCCGTGGATTGATAACTTCTTGCTTGCTGATTTTGATACAGCCTTGCTTGAGTTACAGGGACCTTTTGTTTTTCATCCTAATAACTACTGTGGCCATTACAACACCGCAAGGAACTCAACCTACCCCACCACTTATATCCGATTCCTCTTCCTGGTACTTCCAATTCCTCTAGGAAACTATCTGCCCCCTCTATAATCCGAGCTATGGCTGGGAAGAGGCATCTAGCACTCCCCTTTTGGACAGTTGTCTCTTAAATTGTTGCTGGTTCCGCTATAATTTAACCATGAAATGTATGCTTGTACTATGACCCATCTTTGACAACTTTTCTACGTAATATTTTTTTCACATGAACATTGGGCAATATCTCTCCTTGAGAGGAGATGGTTAAAACCCTGCAAATTGTTTATACTATTTGTGCATTATTTTCCAAGTTATAAATTAAAATATTTGACAAGAAGAGGGGCCCAAAATCAAAGGCGCACCATTGGGCTTTCAAGGAGCCTAAATTAGTCTAATTTCCTGACTATGGCATTTTTGGAATCCCTAGAGGACCAGAGGAGTGGAAAAAAACACATAAAATTACCATATTTTGTAAAAAAAAACACTCAGTAAATTTTACTGAAAAGGCATAGTGGGTCTTTTGAAAATTCAATTTTTTGCCACAAGTTTTTGTAATTTTTTTAAAACAGTTTTCAATCAAAAAGGTACAGTATTTCTAACACATATTAAAGTGTTACTAAACCCACAACAGTAAAATCAGCCTGTATATGCAGTAAAGTATGCTTGTTATACTCACTGTGGAACCTAAGGGGTAATCTTCCTGCATTGCATAAAAATGCTATTTAAATCTGTCCCCTCTGATCCTCCTCTTCTTCCACTGTTCTCAATACATTTCCTGATGGTACATAGCTAGGGGACACGCTGCAATGCTCAGTTTGGTGTGCATTGCTAGAGTTTTTTTTTTTTCTTGGCAGAGTGCATGTGATCAGCACAGGGCCAATCAGCACTGTCCAGGCAGAGGGTCAGGGGTCCTGCATTCTCATGGGACATTCAGAGGAGAATGAAAACTCCTCCAAGCTTTAAGCAGACACTGATAGAAGTCACAAGATTGCTATATACTACTGACGAGATAAAGTATTTGGCAGTTTATATTTACTAACATAATTTCAATTCCATGTTCTGTGTACTGTGGGAGACCAGATATAGTATAAGCAGGTGTCCTGGGTTTAGTAAAACTTTAAGGAATACACCCAAAAACAAATTCTGTTTCTCCTTCAGAGTATGGGGATACCAAACGCGACACCTTTTCACAGCCTAGCCACATAGAAGGAAGCACAATCAAGAGTTCCAGGGGCATAAATGATGCTTCTAATTTTCCTGACTAGCGATCAAATTTTTGGAGGCCATGGAGTAACAGGACAGTGGAAACACCCATAAAATGTCCCCAGTTTGGAAAGCAAACACCGCCAGGGTATTTTTAAGAGGCATAGTGAGGCTTAATTATTTTGCCAAAAGCTTCTGTAAAATGCAGAAAGAAAAATTTAAAAATGTTTGGGCAATTTCTCACACACAAATACTGGCATACTTCAAATTACACCTCAAAACTCATTCTGCTACTCTTGCAAGAGTATGGCAATACCACGTGTAAGACTTGTCTGAGCTGATTACATACTAAACATTGTATCTTGTGTATTACACAAAATCAACCAACTGTCTCAAAACCAATGTACTGTACTTGTCACCTCTACATGAGTGGTTAGGGAATATAGCTTAGTGTAGCATCACCTATAGCAGCCCCAGTTCCTATAAGCCAAACAAGCAGAGCCTACTGGTACTTGGCTGTCCCAGGAATGCCATTGTTCATTGTCCTGGTGTTTTGCAGGAATGTAGTCAGCAGAATGTGCAGATGGGGCAGTTTAGGCCGCAGGGAGACATGGTCAGAAAACAGGCAATGGATTGGTCCAGGCAGCAGGCAGAAACAGGGTCAATATACAAGCCAGAGTGAGTACAGGCAGAGGCAACACTGCACTGGTGTGGCGGTGATCAGGGACAAGAAGACTGCTGCAATGGTGTGCAGGGACACTGCAAGGGGGCTGCAGTGGTCAGGGATAGCTGCGAGGGAACTACAGGAGGTCAAAGACACTGACCGGTGCAGTGGCGATTAGGGATACTGACTGGCACCAGAATAAATTTATAATTTTACAGTAAAAATCATAAAATAAAATGCAGATGAAGCCTCCTTACATAAAGAGCCATCACATACCTCACATGGACATGATCTTCATAAAAATACATGCATTGCATAAAAAATACATAGTGCCGGTTTAATTTAACCCTAAAAAGCCTCTAGCATTCAAAAAACAGACTGGAAAGTAACAGTTTTGCAGTCTGGTAGTACGAGAGGAAATACTTCTTAATCGCCTGCCCAGAGGGCAACACTGTAAACAAGGCATTCGCAAAATGGGATCGATCAGAATAATAACAGCTCTCCCCTAGTTCTTTGATGCTCTGGAAATAAGTCCCTTTAATAATCTTGCGTGTCCAAGATGGCAGCGTGACCGGACCTCTTTCCCGGAGCTCTGCTGGATCATCACCAAACAGCCGTTTACCGCAAAATGGAAAACTAGCCAGGAGCTTTTTGCATGGTGCTTCGACTGACCAATTTTTCAACTATAGTACTGTACACACATATGCACCAGCCCAAGCGCAAGTCGTGAGGCCTGGAGAATAGAATTTCTCAGAGAGTCTATTGCAAAACATAATGCCCCTGGTATCCCGGACAAATCTTGGGCCTGCTGATCAGGAATAATCTGGAGCACCTGTTTAAACTGGTCTCTTAATTGACATACACCGATTGCTGCCAGCGCAGGCTGGGTCACTGAACCTGCCAGAGAAATTTTTTTTTTTTTTTAAATAGGAATTCCAACTTCTTATCCATTGGATCCTTCAGCATTTGAGCATGGTCTACCGGCAAAACAATTTTTTATTCACAGAGGATATAGCAGAATCAATTGCTGGCATCCCCCATTTCTTATTAAATTCCTCCTCCATAGGATAAAGTGTTGAAAACCTTTTCGGAGGAAAAAAAAAAAATGTTTTTTTGGGTGATCCCACTCAGAATACATAAGCTTTCTCAGCAATAAATGGATAGGAAAAGCATGAATAGCTTGGGGAGGCTTTCACGAACCCAAACAAGAAGTGTGCTCATCAACTGACTCAGCTAATGGCAGCATGAATGTGGAGCGGACCAATTCAGTAAGAGATTGTACCATCAATCTTTCAGATCCTTCCGTATTTGACCCTTCAGAAGAGGAGTCATCAGCCTCTTCCTGGTCCCCTGAGAGAAATTCATCATCTCCTGCCCCCGGTTCCTCAGTTTGAGGGTCCTGGGCAATGGAAGGGGGCCTATCGCGTTTAGTCCCATTCTGGGATGAGATTAAAAGCATACATTTTCTGCTATAATCCTAATATGGTTGAGGAAAAAAACATCTTCAGTAATACACACAGGGGCTGCAGTGTTGAAAGTAGTTGCAATACCTGATGGCTCACTCTGACCAGCCACCTCAGATCTCTCAGGGGAGGATGCCATTTTTTTTTTTTAGAGATGGTTCTAGGCTTTTTTACAGCAGAGGCACCACTAGAAGGTTCGCATCCACTGCTTGGAGCAATAGTCCAGCCACTATAAATGCTCAGCCTGTAATAGTAAATGTGTCAATAGGAATGCCTGTGTCACCAAACCTCTTGCATGCCCCTCTTTGCTCGTGTCCCTCCAACAACTTGCAGCAGCAAAAATTTTGCTTAAAAAACTCCCGCGACGGACGTTGGACGCCAAACGCCACGCTAAGCCACTTACCTTTCCCGCCGCAGGGTTTTCTGTGGTAAAACCAACAGACCCTTTATGGTGGGTTCCGTTTACAAACCTTCAGGAACCGGAGAACCCACACTCCTGGACCCGTAATAGCACCACGCCAGTAAAACTTTATGGCTGAAAATACCAAAGTACGGGATCCCGGGATCCAGCTCTCTAAAAAGAGAAAAGCGTTACATGTAAAACCTTGTTTCTTTGGACACGAGGCCCGGGTACCATTCAATTCGGTCTAGAAGACACTTTGAATGGATCCGGGTGCATAGCTAGCCCCAGCAAGATTGCTCCAGTGGAGCTCAGCACAGCACATCTTTACTCGTGACCAAAAAACTGGGAGGTACTGGGAGGGGTTATATAGGGAGTGGACTTCCTGTCTTAGGGTGTGCCAGTGACCATCACCTGAAGGTGGCCTATAACCCACATAGTAACTACTATGGCTCTGTGTCCCGTGATGCATGATAAGAAATATCTTTTGTGGACGTCCCCGAACACCGTCCTAGGCCTGAGTGGCGGCAGCGTGCCAGCATAGCGACCCAGATGGACTCCTTGGAGGAACACGCCACTTCCCCGCCGGGGATTCTGGGAGGTAATGGTGGTGATTTCCTCGTTTCATTCGGCTATTGCCCTGTGCCAGAAGATACCGTAGCGGCGCATGGAGCTATACACGTGCTACAGTCTAAAATGAAAACCCTGGAGTATAGAGCTGAAGACGTGGAAAAAATCGATGTAGGAGCATCATCCACATCATTGGTCTGACAGAAGGGGCTGAGGGCAAAAACCCTACAGTCTTTGTGGAGGAACTCCTGCGCTCCCTTTTACCAGCAGCTCAGTTATCCCCCTACTTCATGGTGGAGAGGGCACACCATGTGCCACCACAGCCAGGGCCAGAAAGAGCTCTCCACGCACTCTCATACTTCGGCTCCTTAACTCCAGAGACCGGGACGAGATACTGCTGGTGGCTAGAGCTGCGGGTGAGCTTCACTACCGGAATAATCGGCTAGTGATGTTCCCCAACTACTCTGTGGAGACACAGAAGCTTTGCAGGACCTCCACAAAGCTGCACGTACCAGATGGCTTAAATATAGTGTCCTTTTCCCAGCCAAGCTGAGTCATTGATGGTGAGACAGTCCGGTACTTTCTCTCCCCCAAAGATGCTGCGGACTGGCTAGAGTCCTTACTCCCGCAGGGTTGAAGATCCTGGACATCGCTGCAACACGGTTACTACTCATCTGCCTGCTGTTCCTGAGCTGTGACCCCCAAGATCCTTTTGTTCTTTCAGTTGGTGGGAGGCCCCATTACTTACCTTGTTTGTCTCCCGTTTTTGTCTTGGGGACTTTTGGGGCTCTCTTCCCTTATATTGGGGCTCCTCACCAACTACAGAGGTTTTCGGGATGCTGCGGCTGCACAGGCCCTTTCAAGATTTGTGCCCCTAGCTCAGTCCAGGCAAATGATCTGCCTCAGGTAATTTTTCATTTTTTTCATCTTACCAGCACCTCCTGATGGAAACTTTAGGTCTTTATTGCTACCATCGTTTCCAGAAGGCTGTTAGGACTGACTACAGATATGGATTGCTTTTCACTCTAGTTTTGTTACACGTCACCCGTGTTCGTTACCTTCGGGCCAGTTAGTGCGAGACCGCATGTATCCCTATCAGGTGGAAACTGCAGGGTGCGGAGGAAGGTCGGCAGTTACGGACCAATGGTGTTATTTTCTTTTATGCAAGCTTAATATGTACAGATGCATTATTGTTAATTTATGGCATGGTCTGGTGTTCCTTGATACATTAACTGACCTTATGTTACTGGTACAATTGAGAATGGATTGGCCATGTTTGGGAAGGTTCCTCTGGATGGGGCCCCTTGGGGAGTTGGTGTGAGGGCTGGCTTAGGTTCATTTCTGTGGTTTTAATTTTATGGCAGCTGTATCTGTAATCTCCTGGAATGTCCGGGGCCTTAACTCCACTGTCACAAGATCCCTGGTGTTAAAATTACTCCAGATTTTTATTCTACAAGAGACATACTTAGTGGGATCTCGTATCCTGGGCCACAATCGGGCATGGGTTGGCTCGCACTACCACGCCACGCACTCGGGCTACTCAAGGGGGGAGGCCAGTATACTGGTACACAAATCTCTTCCCTTTCAGCTCTTGGACATTAAAACAGATCCAGAGGGGCGATATATAGTGCTGCATGCTTTGATAGAGAGTATACCCCTGGTGTTAGTGGGCTTATATCTACTGCCTCCGGCTGATGCCTCCTTACTTGGGGATATTATGTGTACTGTATTGATATATGGGGTGGGTGATGTACTGTTCCTGGGGGATTTCAACATGACACCTACTCCAGATCTGGACAGACTATCCTCTACCTCCCGTAGGTCCCCCGACCTGGCTCAGTGGATGCGTCCATTCACTCTGGTGGATGTCTGGAGACATTTTCACCCCGCATATCCGGGAGTTTACGTGTCGTTCGGTGTCCTGCCAGACGTTCTCGCGCATTGACCTAATCTTTGCTACTCGTACCTTGCTCAACAGTTCCAGAGGTCTCCATCATTTCCAGGGGGGTCTCGGATCATGCTCCAATGAGGATTGTACTGAGGATAGGGGAGAACAATTGTGGAGGCTGTCCATATACTGGATAGAGGGATTGTGTCAGTACTGGACTGATAATGCCAACTGTACTGACCCAGCTATTACTTGGGATGCATTTAAGGTCTGGTCGCGTGGTGCCTATATATCCCGCATTGCAGTGGCCCGTAGGACCTCTGCTCAGTCATTAAATAGAGTTTGAACGGGAGGTGGGTGAAAAGGAGTCCTCCTAGGTCGCTAACCCCAATCCCACCGCCTATGGGGACTGGCAATTCGCCCTGCAGAGATCATCTCTGCTCAGAGTAGATATGACCCACAAGTCTATGCTAGATACTGCTCAGAGTATATTTGAACATGGCAATAAGAATGGTAGGATGCTGGCATGGCTTTCCAATTTGCCATGACGCACATTAGTGGGTTTAAAGACGATACAGGGGGAATTGCTTATATTCCTCCCGTGTGGTTTATACTACAAATGACCTACACGCTTAGCTGGACGGGATTGCTTTTCCTAGACTTGACTTGGCCGACAGGGCTAATCTTGAGCAGGATATTTCTTTAGAGGAGGTTCAGCTAGCCATGACTACTTAAACCAGGGAAGACCCTGGGGACCGGCAGACTTCATACCGAAGTTCTATACACAACATCTGGATCTGCTTGCCCCGTGGCTTACTTCCCTACTGCAACAGTTCTTTTTAATGGGAGGTTTGCCGGATTCCATGTAGGAGGTGGTGGTGGTTTTGGTGCCCAAGCCAGGAAAGAACCATGAGGAATTCTCATCGTACCGTCCAATCTCTCTCCTCAATGAGGATGCAAACATTTTGGCCAAGATACTGGCGAATCAGCTATCCACAGTGTTGGAGCAGGTCATCCATGTTGATCAAACTGGCTTCATACCTGGGAAGGGCACCGACATTAACATTTGCCGCCTCTTTGTGAACCTTTAAATCCCCCATGACAACAGCGGGCAACGGGTCATAGCGTCTTTAGACGCTGAAAAGGCATTCAACTTGGTTGAGTGGGGCTTTGTCTGGGAAGTGATGGATAGATTCAGGTTCGGACCTAAATTCCTTCAGTGGGTGCAGATGTTGTATAACTCCCCTAGCACGCAAATACGCACTAATAATCAAATCAAATTACTATTGATCTTTAAGACTAGCTATGTGATCCAACGCTCCTTTCTTCCTATGTCTGTATATCAAGTGACTTATTTTACATATGGATACTTGTATGTGTACCATGCTCAAGTTTTTCAATAAAGGAACATTCTGTTTAAAAAAAAAAAAAAAAAATCTGACAAAGATGAACATGAAGTTCTACCCAGGACAGGATCTGGTCTACTTCCTCTTTCTGCAGCAAGATTACCGATTCCTTCATGATGGTTGATGTATGCAGAAACAGCACCAGAAGTTCCATGATGGCGATTGAGAGATTTCTCAGACAACCAAGTCCTTAAAAGGGGCTGCAGAAAATGACATTCCATTTCTCCTCCTAGGACACTAGCAGTGTTTGCCAGTGTCCGATTTACCTGTAGGCAGCGTTATAACCCCAATAGTAACTACCTTCTGTGTCTCTTATTGGACTCAATTGCACTTTTACTTTTCTAAACAGGTCTAAGTGATAGCAGAAAGATAGCCTTACCTGTTGTTTCATGGTTTTTGTGTCCCACAGTAGTAATCTCCCTGGCACTTGGTTGGTCCCATTCTCTCCTAAACCAGGGACTGATGGTTCTATTTGAGTGGGTGAACACACTGCTGCGGCAGAACATACAAAGGAAGTCCCGCTGGGGTTGCACGCCAGAGATAAGATCCTGAGAAGGCAAATATTAAACATTTCTGTTTGAGAATGATTATGATAAAAACTACAACAACCTTTACATACCATCTGTACACACATTTTGTAGAACATTTGTGTAACACTACAACATCATGTACATTAGTGATGCAATTCCCACTGTCAACGGGCTGATAGACCCCAGCACTATCACAAGGCAGAAGCTCATTTGTTCCATAATAACTTGAAGCGACCAGATGACGTAAATTTTATGATGAAATGCATCGAGTGGACAGGACGTGCTGACGTCATTGCGTTACGATCTTCTGAGCAAACGGGCGTTCGCATGCCGACCGGCTATCCATGTTATGCCATTTTAACCTTCGATTTCTTGTACATACATATCAGTATTACACTATGGGAATTTCCCTCCTCTTTGTTTCTGGGTGACACCTGTTGCATATCCGTGAGTCCTTGGAATATCCCACTATTGGTTTACTGGCTACAGTGTGTCCCTGTGTCTGACGCCCCCCCCCCCCCCCCATTTGCTTACCCCGGACTTCCTTGGATAAAGGCCCTGGCTGGGTGTTTAGCTGCAAGCTCTTGTTGCTTGCCTTCTGGTAAGCGTGTAATCCTTACGGTGTTCAGCACTTATTGGTGATGGAAGATTGCATTTATACCACTTATATCATTTATCTCAGGCGTTCACATCACTAGAGATTGTTTGGACCTTATTTTGAAGATTTTGATCAATTTGTCATTCATTTTTTGATTTTTATTTCTCAAGTTGCATATTCACTTATAATTTTGTCACTATATATTTACAGCATTTTTATCAATAAATTTTTGTGTGTCACATTCATGTACATATATTCAAATGCTCATCACTGGTAGTTTCATTTGTTAGCACAACTATTTCCTTTTCATAAACTTGAAACACTTTGTGTCTTCCATGGCCAAGGCAGCAGAAGAAGCTTCAGGGAAACGCTGGTAAGGGGAGTATCAGTTGGTCGGGAAAGAAAGGAGGGGCCTTTGCAAAGACATCACAGTTTTGTCCTCTAGTATCAAACAACCCAAAAGTATAGAGCAAATAATGTTACAAAAGACATAATACAAATAGCACTAACCTTGGCATATCATCAACAATATTGATCTCACACAAGTTTTTCTTTGCTTCCGTGTCATACAGGCGGACGGTACCAACCTCACTGCCCAGTAAGAGCTGCATCGAGAGGGACGAGAAGAACAAACACATAAAATTCATATTCAAGCCAAGTGAGCCAACACTAGTCTACAATTTTACATAAAGATATGGATGTCCATTATTGCTACAGCAAATTGAGCCAGGAATCTGCATGGATTCTGCATTTACCTTCAAAAAAAAAAAGACCAATTCCACTGAAACACTAAGGCCCCTTTCACACAGGCATTCTAATTAGGGCAGGTGAACCTGATCGAAAGGTCCATTCTTCCCTATGGACAGACAGGTGTAAACAGACCATCCATTTACACTCACCTAGCTCCGGGTCCAACCGGGCCTGCTGTAAAAAAAAAAACAACAGGAGAGGACTGTCCTCTTCCTGTTTAGGTGGAGCCGATAGGAGGTAGTTGGGTGTAAATGGAAAGTAAGAGTCCATTCACTCCCAGCCACCAATGAAGCAGCTTTGCATTAACTGAGCAGACACAGATGCGTCACCCGTCTGCTCCAATCAGCAAGGGATCTTTTTGAACTTCATAGAGAGTTTTTAGTAATGCTCAGGTGTTATGATGCCTTAGGTTTTAAGGGTTTTTACTTTATTGTAAAGGCACTGTTTTGTGAGTCGGCCCACAATGTCCAAAAAATGAAAAACGTGAATCCCAACCAGTAACGCGAAGTAGTACTCACATATATACACACACACACACACACACACACACACATATATATATTATTTATATTTTCCCAGCATTGTATCAGTGTTCAGTCCATCACGGACGAGGAGGAGGCGGGCTTTGTTACAGTGGATGGCCGCCGAACAGTTAGGGATTCGTCTTTTTGCTAGCGCATTTTGTAAAGTGTCATGCAATAAACTTGTAGTTAACCGAGTTGGGTGTGTACAGTCCTTTTGTTTTTGGTTACTGCTGTGTATGTTACCTACTGTTGTTGCTATATTTTGTATTTCTTTTATATCTTGAAAAGAAAAAAAAATAAAATAAATAAAAACAATTGAAACAGAAAAAAAAAAAAATTAGATTTTTTGTTTACCTGTAAAATCCTTTTCCTGGAGTACATCACAGGACACCAAAGACTTAATTTTCATGACTACTATGCTATGCTGCAACCTTCAGATTAATGGACACTAGCAAAAAAAAAAAAAAAAAAACATTATGCTGCCAGAATAGGCTAGGACCTTCACTGCGATGAGGATTTCAGGGTCCATTTAGGCTTTACGTAGAGCCTGTGGCTTTCTGCTTAAGAAAATTACTTTTCTTGGATACCAAAAGGTGTCATAGGTTTGACCTGTCACCTTCTTTAAAGGGTAAAAAAAAAAAAAAAAAAAAAAGTGTGCTCTTACTCTTACTTAGCATTTACCTGCCAAGGGCAGCTACTCTATTTGCAACTAAAGTTGCAGTGACATTCTGCCGATCAACACTTGAGCTATAGGATCCCTCCTCATGTGGACAGACACGAGGCCGCCCTCGAAAGTTGCTGTATGTAATCTTCCATGGCTTCTACAAAGAAACTCTAGGTGCGGGTGAGGGCAGTAAACCAGGTTGTACCACAGGAGAGAATAATGTATGAACAAAGGGGAAATATGCAGCAATATGAAAAGATCTGCGAAAAATGGAATAGATCATATTTAACGGATGCAGGAAGACCTGAATATATAGCATAAAGTGAATAAAAGGAAGGAAGGAAATGGTGACTATAAGATGGATGAGTGGGAAGAATGAGATGCAAGAGTGTATGGATATGAAAACTTGAATATATGTTAATATCTTGGAAGAAAAAATAATTTATACACATTATGTATATTAATTTGTAAGAAAATAATTTGTAATAAAGAGTTTAAAAAAAATAAATGAAAAAACTCTAGGCTCTCTGTAAATCTTCTGGGAACTGCCAGGTGACAAGTTACTTTGTGTCTGATTCTCTAGAATGGAGCATACTCTGCCCAAACTTTAATGGCTTGACAAACTCCCAGCCAGCCAATTTCAGCAGCTGCTGAACATTACCGAGTTTATATTTTGATATCATATCATATCCAAATGACGAATCACAGTAAGAGTGTATATTAGGCAGATCTTATTTTCTTAAGCCTGATGAAGGGGGCAATATATGCCTTGTATTATGCACTGTGGACTCTAATTTTAAAATTAGAAGTTCTACACTAAAGTATTAAACATTCTCCACCATATCAGAGGCACTTACTAGTTCAATACTACAGGTCTAGAAGGCCCAATCTTAAATCCATCATGGCTGGTGTACCCTGTAAGGTCTTCAGGGACTTTACTGCCCTCCAGGGAGACCAGTGCCCTGAACATGTAGAAAACCCTGCCAGCAAGCTTGCCATATATATTGCACCTAGACCGCTGCCCACAAGGTCCAGCATCAACTGGCAAAATTACATGCCATCCTTGCTCTTGCCTGTATGCACTAGGTACAGTCCCTCTCAACAATCAAGCCGCAGCATACAGACCGGATGCAGTGCTCCTCCACTGTATCAGGGGTGTTCACAAAGGCCATAAAATTAAGGAAATCTTTAGAGACATCACAGGCACATTCATTACCCGAGGAGACTTGCTAAAAACAAAGTTAGATTAGCTGGGAGGGGCTTTATCCAGGAGGGACTTCATGCTGTGGCTTTTGGCTGCGGCTGCTTTATAAAGTAACATGTTTTTGTTCTTTGTTTATTGAATTTAAACAAAGTAAAATTAAGCTAACAGTGTGGGTTACAGTTAAACTCTTGTGCACTTACCAGTCTGTCTCTCTTTGTTGCCCACTCCAGAGACAGCAGAGCAGACTTGGAGATGGCAGATGCCTTGGTCTGCATAATGCCATCAATTGACCATACTTTAATCACGCCATCAACATCCAAACTGGCTACCCTCCTTCCTGAGCAATCCACCCTGAGGGAAGAAAGTACAGAAACGGTTTGTTTTAGTGAAAAGCCCATGCTGCTGAATACACGTTAATCCAAGTAATAATTCTATTTCTGCCCAAACATCTTACACCAATAAGGGTATGTAGACCAAGAATGTGAGGGTCTCAAAAAAATGCTAGTCAAGCAGCCACAGTCAAAAGGCTTATTCTCATTGGATGCATTGTCACCTACCTTCATTTTCCAATGTAAACAAAAAGAAAGGTCATTAGAAAAATGGGTCAAATACATTCGGGTACATTATCACTAATGTACTATACTCCATTTAAATAATCTGAGTGTCGTAAAGCAGCAAAGCAACCGGCATCGATGTATGTGTGATTTTTATGGAAACGATGAGCAAATTATTTCAATTACAAGGAGAAAACTTTTTCAATTTGCCTAATGTACTCTTGTACAATCTTTAGAGAAACAATATCTCAAAGCCCAACGTCGGCTAAAACGGGGACACACTTCGTACTGGAGAAGGATCTGGGGGTTTTGGTAGATTATAAACTCAAAAATAGCAATGCAATGCCAAGCTGCGGTTTCCAAAGCGAGCAAAGTCCTTTCTTGTATTAAAGAGGAACTGCAGTCTGCTCACAGAATTTGTAATAAAAACATCTTTGCCATTCTATAGCTTCCCTCCAACCACTCTGCATATTATTTGAGAATATATTATATATATATATATATATATATATACACACACACACACACACACATACACACATACACACATACACACATACATACATACATACATACATACATACATACATACATACATACACACACACACACTCTGTACTTGCCAAATATGCTGCAGAAATCTCTCTCCATGAAGTCTGGCTGCAACCATTTTAACTGTGGGCAGCTGAAGCTACTTCCTGTTCACTTCCTGGATTTACACAGACACACATCTCTGGCTTTCATTGGCCCTCATGTGCATGATGAGAGATGTGCATGATGTCAAAAGCCTTGGCTTTTTACGAAACAGGAAGTGGGCTGTTTAAAAGTATTTACTGGCAGAAAATACGGTAATATTTTTTTTACTATCCAAAATTAAAACAAGGGAAGAAGATTTAAATTTGAAAAAATGACTGTTGGTCCACTTTAAGAGAGGTATGGACTCCAGAGAGCGAGATATAAATTTCCCCCCTGTTCAAATCATTAGCAAGACCTCATCTGGAATATGCAGTTCAGTTTTGGGCACCAGTTCTCAAAAAGGATATTAGGGAACTGGAGAAAGTGCAGAAAAGGGCAACCAAACTGATAAGAGGCATGGAGGAGCTCAGCTATGATGAAGGATTAGAGGAACTGAATGTATTCTCTCAAGAGGAGATTAAGGAGGGATATGATCAACATGTACAAATACATAAGTGGTCCATATAGTCAACTCGGTGAGTTATTCACTTTAAGGTCATCACAGAGGATAAGGGGGCACTCTTTATGTCTAGAGGAAAAAAAAAGATTTCATCTCCAAATAGGTAAAGGTTTCTTCACAGTAAGAGCTGTGAAAATGTGGAATAGACTCCCTCCAGAGGTGGTTCTGGCCAGCTCAGTAGATTGCTTTAAAAAAGGCCTGGATTCTTTCCTAAATGCACATAATATAACTGGGTACTGACATTTATAGGTAAAGTTGATCCAGGGAAAATCTGATTGCCTCTTGGGGATCAGGAAGGAATTGTTTCCCCCTGCTATAGCAAATTGGATCATGCTTTGCTGGGGTTTTTTGCCTTCCTCTGGATCAACTGTGGGTGAAGGATTGTGTATATGGGATTGTATTTTTTTTTTTGTTGAACTAGATGGACTTGTGTCTTTTTGCAACCTGACTATAACTATGTAGTGCATTTTCCTGGCGAAAGAAAGACAAAAAAAATAAAAAATCATCATAGGTGGGAACCAGACCCAAAAGACATTTAGTAGTGGCAGCATGCCTTTTTTGTATCACCTGTCACAACGGGGTTAAAAATAAATAAAATTAGCCCTTTATAGTACAAAAAGAGCAAATAAATCGCTACTATAAGGGGTTCATTTATACTGTGAAACAGTATACACACAAAAAAAATTATATATATATATATATATATATATATATATATATATATAATATTATATATATATATATATATATATATATATAGAAATGTAATTGTAATGCCTTATATTACCTCGAGTCTATCAGCCTGCACCTTCTCTGCACAGTCTTTAAAGTGATTTTTTTTCTTTTCTTTAAACAAACATGTTATACTTACCTGCTCCATGTGATGGTTTTGCACAAAGCAGCCTGGATTCGCCTCTTCTGGTGTCCCCCTCCGGCACTTCTGGCTCCTCCTGCCTTTGGAGTGCCCCAATAGCAAGCTGCAATGTATTATTATAGAGTGCCGCTATATATAGCAAGGTTAAAAAAAAAAAAAAAAAAAAACACTTCTGCCTTTAGAACCACTCAAATCCTGCCCATGACTACATGTTCCGCGAGTCATTGCTCCCCAAACACTTACATTTATAAGTTCAAGCACTTACTGACATGTAAACAAATAATGCATTCTGTATGCAGGCCAACTAATTGGCTGACGATTATGGAAATAGTTGACAGCCATTTTCATAAATCGAGCGATTATAGTTGTTTCGGCCCTAATGCGTTTCTGCTGCATTTTTTCAATGCATTTCAACAAGGAGGTGCATTTTTGGTGCAGTTTTTTTAAACTGACCAAAAATGCAGCAAGCAAGATTTTTTAACACGACAACAGAAGCTCAATGGACCAGTGTGAAGACATATATAGAATTTAAAAGGGATACATTATTCTTGAGCATTTCTTGCGCTAAAAAAAAGGTGCCAATAATGGCCGTCAAATAATTCATATTCATTTAAATTCATGATATTAATTAAAAAGTCAAATACTATAATATATATAAAATTTATTTTATTTTTTTAAGCTGTCATTTGGTGCACCTCTAAAGCATTTGGAGCACGTCTAAATACTTCCCTTCACTGGCCCGAGTAAGCACTCTGGAAAGGGAACACACAGGACTTATGACTTCGGGGGACCTGAGGGCAGCATAGTAGGTGTCAAAAGGCCTCAGGTTGGGCACAGGGGTCTAGCCCATGAATACGACATGATTGTAGGTGACTATTACTTCCTTTAAAAAGAAAACATTCTGTTAACTATTAACATATCAAAGTTTGTATTTTAACTGTGTTTAACTCTTTGGCCTGGCATTCTGCTTGTGTACTATAGTTTGACATATTGGGGACAAAGCAGGTACCTGCAATGCATGATGGACGAGTGGTGTTCTCCATATTCGTCCTGGCTCAGCACTATGAAGGGTTGCTCGGGTTTCTCTCCTCTTGAACCGTTTCCCCCGACACCCCTTATCAATGCCTCTACTGGGTCTTGCTGGGTTTCAGGGCGAAGCTCAGGTTCTGGCTCTGAAATTTCAGGCTTCTTCTCTGTGCTTTGCTGTAAGAATTAAAGATACAATTTAGCTTGTCTATGCTGCAATGTATGGACAACCAGTGCTTATCCAAACTTTGCTGTTGTGATGTAGGGGTTAGTAGCAACAAACCAGTGCATGCAACAGGGACAAAGGACACACACTCCCAAAGTGTTGAATTCCGTACAGCAGGCATGTCCAAAGTCCGGCCCGCAGGCCAATTGCAGCCTGTTCTGAGGTTTAATAAGGCCCCCCGGTAAATTGTAAATATATTATATTATATATATATATATATATAGATATATATATATATATATTTATATATATATATATATATATATAGATCACACACACACACACATACAAATATATATCACGCCCAAGCTCATCTTTTTACCACACAGCCAAAAAGGCAAGAGAATTCTTGTTGGGCAGTATATTAGTGCTCGGACGAACACACTTAGGCTGAATTTTAATGGTTCAAAGAATGTCAGGCAAAATGGTCGGCCCTCATGCATGTTCACTTCATCAAATCTGGCCCTCTATGAAAAAAGTTCGGACACCCTTGCTGTAGAGCCTTTGGGGAGTGGTTTTTGTTCATTATACCAGCAATTGGAAGCGCTTGCCTTGGGAGAGGTATTTACCATCTTTTTTCTTCCCCTCAGGCGCAGCTTTTTTGTGACTTTAAAAGGCCTGTTTCGGTTGGCTTTTGTTTGCTTCAAGCTGGTTTTTCTACCGGTCAACGAATTCTGAATAAGCTCAGAAGTGTCAAGTTAAGTTAATGCCAATCGACAAAAGCTCAAAGCCCAATCGGCACAGGCCCAAATTTTGGCTACAGTGAAAAAAAGTGTTATGTATAAAGCTTGGAGTGCAGCCGGGATAAAAATTAGGTACTTGGTTTCATACAAATTTCAGATCTATATGGAAGATACATATATTTTGCAGTAACATTTTGCTGTGGTGTGTAATGTATGTAATTTCCAGCAAGCCTAAATAAGTTATCCAGATTTTCACATTCAGACTTTTTTTTTTTTTTATATCAAGTAATTTTTATTAAGAGTTTTACATAGAAAAAAAAAAACAAACGCTCAAGTAGGGCCTTATCAAAAGGCTCAAACAATTTTTGCAAAGCACGGTAAAGAAAAAAAAAAAAAAAAGGAGTAAAATCAGTTTACGTCATGCAGTCTGACATAAAGGGTTACACATACTCAGCTGACTTTCAGTGAATAACCAGATAAGTAGGCGTTAAACCCAGCAGAGAGGTAGCAAAAATTTCCTAGACTGACAGGTCAACAAAAGAAACAAAAGTGGATTCCACTTAGGACAACCAGGGTTCCCAGATTTTATGGATTCTTTTGGGACACCCCCCCTGTTCATTAATGCTGGTTAATTCTTCCCTCCGTAGATTCAAGTTGACAGCCACCCAGCATTGTGAAACTGTAGGAGTGGAGGGTGAGAGACACTTTTGTAGTAAAAATTTGCAAGTAACATAAAGAGCCCTAGTCCATAATAAACTAAACTCAAGTCAACAGGTAAAGTTTCTTCTCGAACAATGCCCAGGATAGCCAATTTGGGATCGGGGGGACCTGAACAGAGCATATACTGATAAGTATTTGGAATATGTCAACCCAGTATCGGTGTAGCTTAAGACAATGCCATACCATGTGGATAAGCGTACCCGTGTTTGCGACACAACGTGGACAGTTGGGCGAATCAGACAAAATGACATGTAAAATAAACAATTGGGACTGTTGCCAACTGGTCATCCTCCAACGAATTTAAACCCTCCTCCCACGAACATCTACAACTTATCTACACCTGGGCATTAACAGTTGTTTGCAAAGTAGTGTACAAGTCCCCCATCAGTCCCTTTTTGGAACAGGAGGTAAACACTGCCATGGTGAGAACAGAAGATGAATTTTCAGAGGAAAAAGTAGCAGCCCGACAGTATAAAGCTGAAGGTATTAAAAAAACATTTTATGAGACATATGGTACTTCTCTGCTAGAACATGAAAAGGCATCTATACGCCCCCATCAGAGAACCCCTTTTTTACCAAGTTTAGCAGTAAGTTATCCCAAACAGGCATGTACTGTGTATACCCTATATGACAAAAATATACCCCAACAGGTTCCCACAGGCATGAAACAGAGAATGATGAGAATTCATGTTTAGCATGAAATTGACCCAAAACCAAAACAATTCCACTGGTGGTGCCTTCCAAAACTGATAGAATTATACATCGATTAGGGTGTTCTCAATCAGCTTAAAGCCATCCATAAAAATGTTGTAATTGGGAGGCCAGATAATATAATTTGGCATTAGGGACCGCAAGGCCACTTCTATCCTTAGGAGAGTTGGACCGTACCAAGTTTAATTCTAGAGTGGCCATGTTTCCATAGTAATTCCCTGAATTGGGCATCTATGGTTCTAAATATAGGCTGTGGAAGCCATACTGGACAGTTGAGCAACCAGTAAATTGTGGCATCCATATCATCCTTCATTCAGACTTTAGCTCATGTTCAGCTGGAATAAACATTTTTTTTATTGAATGCATCCATATGTTCATATCTGGGAGCAGTAATTTTGTTAACATTCACAGTATGGCTGGAATATCAGCCACTAAAGAGTCAGGTAAAGATGACCTCAGCTCACCTGAGACTGTGTCTTGGCGAGGAGCTCTTTCCTCTCCTGCAGCCGTCGCTGTCTCTGTTGCAATAAGGTCGGATCACTGGCACTGGGCACACCAAGAGCACTCTGCACGCTCTTTACCTCCTTGGGTAGGCTGAGCACCTCTTTCGTTTTCTGGGCCTTGAAGGTAGAGAAGCACCATTATTAAATACTGATCAGATGATATAGTAACAGAAAACTAAACCATTATATATTATAACAGCAAGGTATAGCAAAGTGGCTGTGTTCGTTCTGTTTAAAGATACACAGCAAACAAAAAATAAATAAAAAATATGACAAACCTTTAAAACACTAGTGAGGGTACACAGCACGGATATCTATATTCCTAGTCTGATACCTTTTTATTCTACGCCAGTGCTCGTCAAACCCCGGCGCCAGGTCGCATTGGCGACTAGAATTAGTGACCTGGCGGCCGGGGCAGCACCGCTGGGGGTATACTGTCTCCATAGTGCCCATCCTCCCCCCCACGCACGATCGCGACGGACCGTGCCGGCCGGTAATTGAGGCCGCGCATTTGCGGCCTTGTGCAGTCCTATGGTACTTCTAGAATCTTGCGCCCTCTTGTGGTGGCCGTTGGTATGACACCCAGCAATGCTAATGGAGCTGTTTGTTTTCTCTGCCTGCCCATCTCCTTCCCTTTAGAACCCCCAAACATTATTTATATTTTTTATTCTAACACCCTAGAGAATAAAATGGCGGTTGTTGCAATACTTTTTGTCACACCATATTTGCGCAGCGGGCTTACATTTTTTTGTGAAAAAATACTTTTTTTAATTAATAAATAACACAACAGTAAAGTTAGTCCAATTTTTTTTTATATTGTGAAAGATAATGTTACGGCAAGTAAATTGATACCAAACATGTCACGCTTCAAAATTGTGCCCGCTCGTGGAAAGGCGACAAACTTTTACCCTTTAAAATCTCCATAGGCGACATCTAAAAAATTCTACAGGTTGCATGTTAGAGTTAGAGGAGCTCTAGGGCTAGAATTATTGCTCTCGCTCTACCGATCACGGCGATACCTCACATGTGTGGTTTGAACACCGCTTTCATATGCGGGCGCTACTCACGTATGCGTTTGCTTCTGCAAACAAGCTCGGCGGGACGGGGCGCGTTTAAAATTATTATTTTTTTTCTTATTTAATTTTAAATTTTATTTTACATTTTTTCACTGTCCTTTTGAAAAAAAAAAATGTTTGTATTTTTTATTCCTTCTACAAAGGAATGTAAACACCCCTTGTAATAGAAAAAAGCATGACAGGGCCTCTTAAATATGAGATCTGGGGTCAAAAAGACCTCACATCTCATATTTACACTAAAATGCAATAATAATAAAAAATAAATTTGCATTTGAAAAAAATAAAAATAAAAATGTCCCTTTTAAGACCTATGGGCGGAAGTGACGATTTGAAGTCGCTTCTGAGCTGCAATGACTTGGGCGGGGGCCATCTTCCCCTCACTCGTCTCCATGTCGTTTAAAAAAAAAATAAAAACCTGGCTCCTAACTTTTTTAGCTGGCTCCTAGATTCAAAGCAAATTTGTCAAGCCCTGTTTTACGCTAATATTTTTATCTTCTGGATAGCGCCAACCCTAGACTGAAAAATCAGGCAGAGTCTTCTTTGATTCTAATAATGCCCTTTATATATGAGCCCACCGGCAGCCATGCCTTCACACATCGGAGTGTAAGAAGGAAAATGCAAAAGGACGGGACACTGTACTTCCTGCAAATGGTACCAACTAAAAAAAAGTTAATCTCCAGACAATACCCTTTTGCTTCCATTTTGAATAGAGGGAAAAGGATTGGACACCCAAACTTTTGATGCCATCTTTGTACCCACTGGGAAGATTAACCACTCTATTTGCAATGGTGACCTATGACGGGAAATACAAAATGTTTGAATTATTCCCAGAAAGGCAATGAAAGGTATTCTAATGGGGACACCTGTCAATATGGAGATTTCCCTGCAACTTCCCATTGTATCTCTGGGACAGGAAGTGAAGAAAAATTTCCCCAATGGTACAGGGACATCAAAAAAAATTAAAACAGTGTAAAAAAAAAAAAAAACACGCTAGGCAAGTAAAACTCAAAAAGCAGTTTGCTAAAAAAAAAATAAAAAAATAAAAAAATAAAATGTAATAATTCTGGAAATATATGTGCCAAAGCAGCGCTATAAATTAAACAAATATGCAAATAATTGCAATATGAAACAGCAAATAAGGTGAAAAAAGTGCACTATGGAACAGCAAACCATAAATGCAATATAAGGCAGCAAATAGTTAAACACGCATGTTCCAATAATAAATAGTAGATAAAGTGCCAGAGTGCAATCTGGAACAGCATTCAATAAATTGTGGATATACATCCAACACATAACCGTGCATAAAATGAACAACAAATCTGCAAACAAAATCGGTACAAAGTAAAAATAATCTGAGCAGCTACAGCCCCACCGTATTAAATTTTCATGTGATGGAGGGGGGGGGGGGGGGTCTCCCTCCTGCCACCACATTTACTAGGCTCTACCATCCTATCAGGGAGCCCGGTACCAATGCGACTGGCAGTATCAGCTTCCCTATACATAGTGAGAGCAATGTATATTGTTGCTCTCATTATGCATCGTCAGAAACCAGAAGCGACGAGGTTGAAGTTTACAAGCCATTACCGGCTTGTAAAAGCATCTGATTAAATCAATCTCTGTTTGATCAGATGCTTTGGAGGTCAGGAGAGATATAGGGTCCAATAGATTAAAGAAAAAGGTCTGGCAATAGGGTATATTGAAGCTTAAGCCCAGGCTCACACTTATTGCGAACACAGACATCGCATGAGATTCGCACCCACACTGCGGTGCTGATCGCATGAGACTTCAGCCACACAGTTGTATGGCTGAAGTCACATTGGATTCCCAGGAAAATAGTGCAGGGACTTTTTTTCCCTGCACTGGAATCGGTTTGCATGGGTGTTCTCCGATTCCTGTGCGAGTTCACAGTTCGCATTGCAATTTTGGGATATTTATTATAGCAAAAATTAAAAAAAAGATTGTGTTTTTTTCAAAATAATTGCTCTTTGTTTATAGCGCAAAAAAAAAAAAAAAACAGGATGTGATCAAATACTACCAAAGGAAGCTCTATTTGTGGAAAAAAAAATGACATAAAATGTTGTTTGGGTACAGTATCGCACGACCATGCAATTGTCAGTTAAAGCGACGCAGTGCCGTATCGCAAAAAAAATGGCCTGGTCAGGAAGGGGGTAAATTTTTCCCGGGCTGAAGTGGTGAAAAGTGTGACATGTTTGGCATCTATTTACTCAGTGTAACATAATATTTTACCAAAAATTTGGTAAAAACATTATATTGGGTTTGTGCTCACTAAACCTCATTTAAGGGTATATTATTCTTTCCAGAAAATGTGTTTGATAAACCACTGTGCAAATATTGTGCTACTTAAAAAAAGTGCAAAAAAAACAAAGAAAAAAACAAAAAAAAAAAAAAAAACATTCTCCAAGGTCTCTGCTTAACTACTGGTGACTGTAGTTTGCCTTAGGGCTCGTTCATGCCATATGTGCATGAAAACTGATTGGAAAACTGCGCAGATTTCACTTGCAGAGAAATCGGTTTTCATGCGTGCTCCAGTCAGTTTTCATGCATGTCACTTATGTGCCCTGTTGACACCAATGTTGAGGTCAATTTTGCGCATAGAAAATCTGCACGTTGTGGTGTGAACAACAGGGCATACAAAGAATTGTTTTCTTGAGCCCATGCAGAACACGTACAGAAAAACTGAGGTGTCTGCACCATGGTGTGAACAAGGCCTTAAGTCTGTTCCTTAATTTCTGCATAAAAAAAAAAAGCCTACCCAAGAGTCTATAAAAAACAACATTAAGGTTCTCAAACGGCCGGACCAGCAGTATTCACATCTGTGATCTTACCTGATTGTTTGCTGGCTCCTTCTTAAGTGGCAGCGCAGTGGAACTCTGCGTTGGTGAGGATATGGTAGCTGGCGGAGGCCTGGAAGGCACGGCTTTTTTACTCTGGGGGAGCAAGGAGGAGAGGAATCCAGAGGACTTTTGGGACTGGACCATTGATCCAGCATGCCTTTGACTTGATACCATGTTACTATGAAAGAAAAAACAGACCAAATCCTTTATGAAGCACCTGGGAGATTCCTATGATTAGCATGCTAGTCTTGTAGCACTGGTGTCTATGGTTTAATTTCTCCTATGAATGCCATTTTTAAATTTTGTATGTGTCCCACCCAGTACTTTTTCAGAGGACTTTAAGTTTCCTTGCTTGATCCAAAACAAGCAAGCGGGTGAACTCAAATCTAAAACTAGTGTGTATGTGTATGCGCGCACGTGTCCTTGCATCTATATTAGTAACTTAAAGCGGGACTGTACTGAATTTTTTTTTTTTTTTAAAAGCCAGCAGCTACAAATACTGCAGCTGCTGACTTTTAAAAAATGGACACTTACCTGTCCCTGGTTTCAGCGGTGTCGGCAGCAGAGGCCGATCGCTCGCTCGGCTTTCTGCTGTAGCCGGCGCCATTCTCGGTGAGGGAATCAGGAAGTGGCTTCACTTCCCGATTCCCTACTGCGCATGCGCGCGGCGCAATGAGAATCTTCAGCGCTGTCTGCCGGGACACGTGTGTGTCCCGGCAGACAGCGCGCCGGGACAGGAACTTGCGTAAACTCCCGTGGGAGTTTATGCCGGAAGTGGGTGCAGATACCTGTCTTAGACAGGTATCTGCACCCCCCTCCCCCTGAAAGGTGCCAAATGTGACACCGGAGGGGGGGAGGGTTCCGAAAAGCGGGGAGTTACACTTTAGGGTGGAATCCCGCTTTAAGACTGTAAGCACACGTGGGACAGGCACTAAAAATCGGTGGCCAATGTACACTGTTAGGCACAGAAGAATTACTTAATGCTAAACTAGATGAATAAAATTAACAGGTAACTAAACCTGCATCTCACCAGTACTTCACTTACAGCTCAGAGTCCCCCAGCCGATCCATGTTGGAGACATAATGAGGCAGCTTGTGATGCACTATGGGGCCATCGTCACCTTCTTTTCTCAGTCTGTGAGCCTCCGCCTGAAGAGCGAAGATCTAAAAAAAAAACAGAGACAGGAGTCAAACGCACAATTAAAAAAAATAAAAATAAAAAAGTAAACAAAAACTTCACAAAAGCATCCTTCTCGGTTATCTTTTATTTCCATGGAGATAGGTTGCCTGAGGACAAAACCCAATGCTGAAAGTGCTAACACATTAACATTGTACAATAAATGAATAAATTATAATATTAATAATGACAATCAATGCAGAACAATAACTGATTAGAGAGTCCATAAAAAGTTCATAAATCCTTAATAGTTCATAAAGTTGCAAAATCTTCAAGTGCAGTTTCAAATTTCCAATTTCCATTGTGTAGTATAAAGTGGCAAGTGCTGAAAAAACACAAATATTCTGTGCAGTCCGTGCTCCCCTCGTGTGCCCTCTCACTCACCAGATATAATGGACTTCCATGACAGAAGTCACAAACGCTTGTGTGGATGGCTGGGCTCTGTTGTCCTACGGGACTGTATCTCAGACTGTAGCGTGGAAATTTCTCAGGGTACAGTCATAGGATATGAATAAATGGCAGCGAAAGCAATGTAGCATAATTCAGTTTATTAACCATAAAAACAAACATTATCCACTCACATGTTAAAAACGCTGTAGCAAGTGTAAAAACCTGGAACCGGAAGTAACCATTGTTACTCCCTCACACACCTAATCTGAATGAATAGCTCAATGACTACAGAATGATGTAAAAAAAAAAAAAAAAAAATATATTGATCTAGAAATATTTGTGGAAGGTACCCATCTCCATATGCATACACATTTCAAAAGACAATGACAGAAACGGATATATCCCTGTCAAATGAGGTTATCACTTAAAATGGCTCAATGGTATCCTTAAGGGACAAATTATGCGCATTAGAAGGAACTGTGATTCAGTACAGGATTTCAAACACACAAACAGAATTATTCATGGATAGATTTGAAGAAAAAAGGGTATAAAAAAAATTAGACATTAGTTAAAGAGCAGGTCACGAACATGAGTAGAGAGGAATTACTAGAGGCAAAAAACAGGAAAGGAAATCAATTTGGAGAGTGAATTTTTTTGTTGAACACTGTGCTAAAAATTAAACAAAAATTGAAAAAGCCACGAAAAAGACAAAAAAAAACAAAACAAATGGCTTATACTGAAAAGGGCCCTATACCATCAAAAAAAATCTAGCGGACAAACCTTTTGTTTACAGGAGACCACCTACTCTTAGAAATAAGTTGCTGGGAAATGTTTTCAGTTGCAACAGGTGCATGATATGTAGAACATGCTCTTCAAATAGGAAAAGGAAAACTACAGATTCCATTCTAACACCACAGGAAAAATAGGATTTTTTGTACTCACCGTAAAATCCTTTTCTCTGTAAGTCACCGACCGACACAGCTCCTCTCTGTAACAAATGGGTTGTTAGCCTTATCACTAGGAGAATACTAGGCATAGTTGTAATACAACACTCAGAACTCTTAGTTCTGCCCAGGGGGCGGTCCCTTGGGTAACAACCCTCCTGTCTGCAGACAGACCTCAGTACGTCAACAAGCAGTATAACATAAAGATAAAAGGAGGGGCGGGTGCTGTGTCGGTCGGTGAATTACAGAGAAAAGGATTTTACGGCGAGTACAAAAAATCCTATTTTCTCTTATATTCACCGACCGACACAGCTCCTCTCTGTAACAAATGGGACGTCCCCAAGCAGTGCCAAACGAGGGGTGGGAAAACAGCATAAAAACGTCATCCACTGTGGCAAGTGGGAACTAGTGAAACTTTACCCACAAAAAACAACAGTGCTGGAAAAAAACACCACAAAAATCAGGGTATCCTCAACAGGAGTGATCACCCAAAACCGCATCAAACTGCGGAAGTAATGCAACAGTGCATTAACATAACAGTACTGTGTTTTTCTCGAAAAAAAAACAGTAAAAAAGTGAAAATATATATTGCATATTCAATTGCAACTACATGGCCGCCTGCCAAAATTTGCAGCCAAAACAGGCATCAACCGATGCACCCACGTCTACATTGTAGAACTTGGTAAACGTGTGGACAGACGACCAGGTAGCCGCTTTACACACCTGAGCAGCAGACGCTTGGTGTCGGAAGCCCAAGACATTCCGATTGCCCTTGAGGAGTGGTCCGTGACCGGAAAGGGGGGCACCTGCCCTTTCAAGGTGTAGGCTGGTGCTACAATCTGTCCGATCCACCTGGAAATGGCGGCCGACGAGACCGCCATGCCTTTCATTGGACCAGCCACCGAAACAAACAGCGAGTCCAACTTCCAAAAAGGGAGCCGTGGCAGACAAATACACCTCAAGAGTCCGAAGCACATCCAGAGCGTGAAGGGCCACCTCCTTAGGGTGCTTCGGCTTAGGACACAGAGATGGCAATACAATGTCCTCATTGATATGAAAAGCCTGAAAAAAAAAAAAATAGCCAATGCTGAAATTTGCCCTTTAATGGTGCTTAATGCCAATTTCTGGTCTACTCCTTGCTGAAGAAACAGCAGGATCCTGGATATGGAAAAGGAGCACGGATGCCATCCTTTCTCCTCACACATGGAGATGTAGGCCTTCCAGGTACGATGGTATATCTTCCGAGAAGAAGATTTCCGTGCTCTCAACACAATTGGGATCACCGAGTCCGACAGACCCCGGTTCCTCAACACCTGGCTCTCAAAAGACATGCCGTTAAAGTCAGCGATGGTAAAGCAGGATGGAGAATCAGCCCTTGAGACAGAAGGTCCTCTCGCAGCGGCAGTCGTCAGGGAGCGTCTGCCACCAGACGCACCAGGTCTGCGTACCAGGGACGCTGCGGACAATCTGGGGCAACCAGTATCACTGGGATCCCCACAGCTTCCACTCTGCGAAGCAGACGTGGTAACAGTTTCAGTGGAAGAAAAGCGTAGATCAGCTGGTACTGATCCCACGGAGCCACCATCGCATCTGACGCGTCGGCCCACGGATCTCTTGTCCTGGACACGAATCTTGGCACCTTCTGATTGATACGGGAGGCCAGCAGATCCACGCCTGGTGTGCCCCACTTCAGGCACAGTAACCTAAATGTCTCCGGATGCAATGACCATTCCCCAGGGTCCAGCACCTGTCGACCCAAATAGTCCGCCTGCCAGCTCTCCACTCCCGGGATGTAAATGGCTGACAGGGCCGGTACGTGTCGCTCTGCCCACCGAAGTATGTGAGCGACCTCCCGTGCAGCGGCTGAGCTTCTTGCCCCCCCTTGGTGATTGACGTATGCCACGGCCGTGGTGTTGTCTGACTGGATCCTGATCGGACGCCCTTGCAGTCTCATCGACCATGTAGAGAGACCGATTTCCCAGACTGAATCACCGGGGACCTCAACCACCAGATCAGTGAGTATCTGACTGACTGGCTCACCTGGATCTGTCGATCCAGGGACAACTGAGATTTGTCCCATTTTGTCAAAATTTTCTTCTGCAGGACTCTGGTGTGGAACTGAGCATAAGGTACTGCCTTGAAGAAGGCTACTATGAGTCCCAGTACTCGCATGCAAAAGCGGAGCGACGACCACTTGTGGTCCATCCGCTGTTTTACCACAGATCTGAGAGTCTGCAATTTGTATGAAGGGAGAAACACTCTCGCTTTCCTGGAGTCCAGCCGCAAGCCTAGGTACTCCAGACGCTGGGTCGGCACAATCACCGACTTCATTAGGTTCAACAGCCACTCAAATTCTTGCAGGGTCTGCATGGTGATCGCCACAGCCTCGTCTAATACTGAGGCGGAAGATCGTCTAGGTATCGTATGATCGCGATCCCATCTTGCCGTAGCAACTCCAACACTGGATCCAATACCCTGATAAAGACTCGGGGGGCTAAAGCCAGACCAAAAAGGGACGAGCCACGAACTGGTAGTGGGCTTCCCCGACTGTAAAGCGTAGCAACTTGTGCAGGTACGCATCCTGGATGTCTAAGGACGCCAGGGAGTCCCCTTAATGGAGTGCAGCGACTACTGAGCGAACCAATTCCATTCGGAACCTCTACACTTTAACAAAGTGATTGAGGGCTTTTAGATCCAAGATAGGCCGTACCCCTTCCTTCTTGGAAACCACAAACAGATTTGAGTAGAATCCCTGGAAGCTTCCGATTCCAGAACCTGTACAATCACCCCGCACTCGGGGATACGGGCTATGCATAGTAGCCCATTATGCTTTACCTTTGCAGGGAGACAAAGAGGAAGTAAACCCATCAGGTTTTACTTCCTCTTTAAAAATGTATTTAAATATTTGTTCACACAATTTCTCAACTATCCATTAGCACAGGGAGTATATACTGGTGTGTTGCACACATTTATATAGTATATACCCACCAACTCTTGCCTGAGGATACAGAAGGCTCCAGTCAATGAAGTAACAAAAAGGGCTTTGTTAATATTTTCTTCAGTTAGCTATCAAGCAAGGTGATCACTTTTATGGTACTGTAATGTGTGCTTGATAGTCAATAGGCCCTTGATGTCTACATAAAGAGACGGTCACCTGTGAATGCATTTGACCAAGCTTTAGTGGACACAGGGCTTCCCTCCTTAGCCCTATCCCACTCTAGGAGTCCTCAGTTTTGTAGTAAGCAATGCAGAATAACACAGTAAAGGAGGGGGGAGTGTGTTCTGTGTCCTGTACATACACACACATACAGTGGAGCAAAAAAGTATTTAGTCAGCCACCAATTGTGCAAGTTCTCCCACTTAAAAACATGAGAGGCCTGTAATTGTCTTCATAGGTATACCTCAACTATGAGAGATAAAACGTGGAAACAAATCCAGACAATCAATCACATTGTCTGATTTTTGAAAGAATTTATTTTCAAATTATGGTGGAAAATAAGTATTTGGTCAATATCAAAAGTTCATCTCAATACTTTGTTATATATCCTTTGTTGGCAATGACAGAGGTCAAACGTTTTCTGTAAGTCTTCACAAGGTTGTCACACACTGTTGCTGGTATGTTGGCCCTTCAATGCCCTTGCTGATGGGAGGAGGTTTGCACTCAAAATCTCACGATACATGGCCCCATTCATTCTTTCAAGTACACGGATCAGTCCTGTTCCCTTTGCAGAGAAACAGCCCCAAAGCATGATGTTGCCACCCCCATGCTTTACAGTAGGTATGGTCTTCTTTGGTTGCAACTCTGCATTCTCTCTCCTCCAAACACAACGAGTTGTGTTTCTACCAAACAGTTCTACTTTGGTTTCATCTGACCATATGACATTCTCCCAATCCTCTTCTGGATCATCCAAATGCTCTTTAGCAAACCTCAGACCCTCGGGCCCAGACAAGTCCTGGCTTAAGCAGGGGGACACGTCTGGCACTGCAGGATCTGAGTCCCTGGCGGCGTAGTGTGTTACTGATGGTAGCCTTTGTTACGTTGGTCCCAGCTCTCTGCAGGTCATTCACTAGGTCCCCCCCCCCCCCCGTGTAGTTCTGGGATTTTTGCTCACCGCTCTTGTGATCATTTTGACCCCACGGGATCTTGCGTGTAGCCCCAGATCGAGGGAGATTATAAGTGGTCTTTTATGTATACCATTTTCTAATTATTGCTCCCACAGTTGATTTCTTCACACCAAGCTGCTTGCCTATTGCAGATTCAGGTGTCCTTTTATGAAGCAGTGATCAGCGGAGATCCCGAGGATCACCACTGATCACAGCCCATAAACAGTTTATGATCCAGAGATAAATCGGGGGGAGAAGTGTTTGAACTTGTTCTCCCGCCGATTATCTCTGCACATGGAGAATCCTCATAGAATGACACAGTAACGGCCAGTGTATGAAGCTGCGATCTCAGCGCTTCACTGGCGATCTGTGTCAGAATTCACACTCCCCGATTCACCAACTCAGAGGTGGTGAAGCGGGGAGTGAAGAGAGAAACCCGGGGGATCTGGAGGAGGAAAGAGGAAGATAATTAACTTCCTTATGCCTCGTTTAGACCCCCCAACATTGTAACCATGTCCCCCTGTGTGTGTAGTGTGTGTGTGTGTGTGTGTGTGTGTGTGTGTGTGTGTGTGTGTGTTATACACACACACACACACATAATGTAGGGTGAACTCTTTATTTTATTAACATTAATCACACTGATGTCTGTGTATTGAGCTGTGATAATTTGTCACTGCTTAATAAATGGACATCTCAGAGTTTCAGTGAATTTCTGGTACTGTAATCTCGTAAAGTCTCACGAGATTCCGGTATCAGGGGCCGTTCTCCACTGTTTGAAGCGTTTGTAGATCACTCCACTCCTCCAAGGGTGAAGCGATCTACTCCGCTTCATGAACAGGCACACAGGAAAAAGATCTCCTCTGTGAATGCCGGAGAATGAAGCAGTGAATAGATTTCACTGCTTCATAAAAGGACACCTCAGTCTTCCCAGCCTGGTGCAGGTCTACAAATTTTCTAGTGTCCTTCGACAGAGATTATATATATATATATATATATATATATATATATATATATATATATATATATATATATATATATACACACATACATATACACACACACACACATACATACACATACACACATATATATACATACACCTTTTAACAATGAGATTCCTCTGGAAGGTCTCTGCGGACCATGGCTTTTGCTGTAGGATGTGACTAAGAAAATGTCAGGAAAGACCTACTAGAACAGCTGAACTTTATTTGGGATTGATCTGAGGCACTTTAAAATGGTGTGTACTGACTCCTATTTAACATGAGTTTGAAAGAGATTGCTTAATTCTGAACACAGCTACATCCCCAGTTATAAGACGGTGTGCACACTTATGCAACCACATTTTTTTTTTTTTAACTTTCCCCCTAAAAAAGATTTCAGTTTTTTTTTTTTTTAATGGAGTTGCACAGGTCACATTAAAAAAAAAGGTGGAAAAAGTTCTGAAATTATTTAGCTTTGTCTCATTTTTTTTACATCACAGAAACCTGAGACATTTTAACAGGGGTGTGTAGACTTTATATCCACTGTAGATCCTGGAACTTCCCCAAGCAATAAGGGTGTTCAACAACTAGAAAAAACAGGACTCTGCCAGCAGGCCCAACAATTACAAGGGTTCCAGTCTCAGGGTGCAGCTCCAAGAAACTTGCATTCAAAAACTGCATCTTCACCTGTCCAGTTAAAAGACAGGATGTTCACCTAGAACGCTAAAAAAGGTATGAACAGAAGAACATGTGGCCGGTCTTACAAAGCTCAGCAACAGAGGCTTGATAACCGAATGACCAGGAAACCCCCACAGATCTGGTGGAGCGAGCATGTAATAGTGCAGAAGACGTCTTGTCATTTAAAAATTAAGCTCCCACGATGAGCTGTCTTATCCATCCAACGATGGTGGATTCTGAAGCAAGATGTCACTCGCAAGGTTGTGAAGGTAGGACAAATAGCAGCCCTTTACGTGAAAAAACTAAAATCTTTAGTAAAGAAGGGCAAAGAAAGTGGCATCCTAAACAAGAAGGAGGCAAGGTATTTGGTGCCAGATTCCACGAGAACACCTGTAATATATTACCTACCTAAAATACATAAAAGACTGGACCAACCACCTGGGAGGCCTATAGTCAGTGGAATGGACTCTCTTTTTTCCAGGCTTGGAGAATACATTGACCAGTTTTTAAAACCCCTTGTGAGAGAAGGAAAGTCATATTTAAGAGATAGCACACAACTGATCAACGAACTCCAAGAGATTCAGCGTCCCAGCAAATGCATTCTAGCGACAATTGATGTAAACTCACTATACACTAGTATTATACAGAAAGATGGATTGGAAGGTGTTGAGAAGGCCCTACATGACAAGACAGATCTTCGGCAAGAACAAATTGGCTTTCTATTGGATGCATTAAAACTAGCCATAGAAAGCAACTATTTTTGGTACCAAAAGAATTTTTATGTACAGACTAAAGGTGTTGCCATGGGGGCTAAATATGCCCCCAGTGTAGCCAATTTATTTATGGACATGTGGGAGGACCGGTATATTTACAAAAGGAGTCATCCAGAGATTAAATTTTACCGTCGTTATATTGATGATATTTTTATTGTATGGGAGGGCACATCAGAATCATTTAACAACTTTTTAATGAAATTGAATGGAAACAAATACGGAATAACCTTCACCGGGAAGAGTGATTTTAATCAGGTAGACTATCTAGACCTACAAATTTTTAAAGAACAAGATGTTATTTTAACAAAAACATTTTTTAAGCAAACTGACCGGAACGGGTACATACCCACCTCAAGCTGCCACCACCCAAAATGGAAAGAAAATATACCTAAGGGACAGCTTTTGAGAGTGCGTAGGAATTGCCAGCGATTGGAGGATTACCAAACTCAAGCCGACGATTTAATCACTAAATTTGTAGATAAAGGATACTCTGTGGAACCCCTATTGAAATTAAAGGATGATATTGGAAAATGTGATCGGAATTCACTTTTAAGGACTAAAGATAGAAAAAACAATATGGACCAACAAACAAATGTGGCTTTTATTACAGGTTTTAACACACAGTACAGATCCATAGAACACATTATTAGAAAATACTGGCCCATATTGAAATCCGATCGCACCCTGGCCAATATACTTGCAAAAAAACCCAGATTTATCTACAGGAGAGCACCCACATTAAGAAACCAATTGGTGAAAAATGTAATTGATCCACCAAGGCCTGTTAAAATAATGCCTGAGTTAAAAGGGTTCTATAAATGTCAGAGGTGTTTAGCTTGTCGAGTGAGCAAAAAACAACCCAGGAGAAAAACCAAATTCAGATCAAGGTCAGGCGAGGAATTTGAGATTAGGGAATTGATTACCTGTAATAGCACCCATGTAACATATGTTATCGAATGCCCTTGTCGGATTACAATATGTGGGGAGAACCACCAGACCCTTATGCGTCCGTATAAGAGAACATATCAACAATATTAAAACAGGTTTTCCTAAACATCATTTATCCAGACATTTCGACCAATTTCACAAAAGGGATCCATCTGGCCTAGTTGTTTATGGGATAGATATTATCAATAGCCATTGGCGAGGAGGGAACAAAACAATACAGGTATCCCAGAATGAAACCAGATGGATATATCGGCTGGGATCTTTAGTACCCAAAGGGTTAAATATCGACATAGATCTTAACTGTTTTTTATCTAATTTTTAATCACCATCCCTCTTCTCTTGACTTGGATTTTATTCTATCACATTTCCTCCCGGCAAGCCATACCTTATATATATATATATATATATATATATATATATATATATATATATATATATATACACACATTCTTATTCGTCTGATTTTATGGCTATTTTTATTAATCTGTATTTACTAGCTGATTATTTAGATGAGATATCCCATTGGATCTTCCATGCATAATTATTCGTACATCTATTACGCGACTCCAAACCTTACATAGTGTTATTCCCCTTTTTTAATGTCTTGTCTTTTTAAAAGAATATTGTACATACATTTTATTAGGCTTCCTTCCTTTCGGATAGATGTGTGGTGATATATATTGGTACATATATGCCTTTCCAAATATCAGACTGACACTTTAGTCTTGTCCCGAATTTGCTTTACACACATCACATTATACTTTTTTCTGTATGCATTGTCTAAACACCTAAATTAGGTTCTATGGCGGCTTTTTTTGAGTTTTAAAATTCCATGTATATTTCACATACTATTTAGTTAACTTTCCTCAACATCACTTATATGCCCCTCTTATCAAGGAGTTGTTTCTTTTAATATTATTATTTAATACATTTTTAATATATTCTTTATTAGTTGTGGACATACTCTTTGTCCAAATATTTCAAATAATTCATCTTTATATACATATAATATACAACCTTTCCTAATGTTATAATACTGTTTTCTCATATACATACATGTGCCGCGTTATTATAACACATGTCCTTGGAATTTGTATTTGAGGTTTCAATTATTTTTCATATTTATTATTACATATTTATTGTTCCGGATATTATTGTTTTATTTTTAATGTAATATATGTAACATATATATTGTTCCGGATATTATTGTTTTATTTCCAATACAATATATGTAACCCCTTCAAACCAATAGCCCTCAATATGCCTCAGAACAGAAGCTACGGTTCATCTATTTTTATAACTAATATTTTTATAACTAATCAGGAGGGGGGCTAACTGTATTTCCCGTGGGTGGTTTTGTTCAATTCAGGCACATTTCCACACATCCACCCTGCTTTTTAGCTGCCGCAATTAAGCCTTTAATACGCTTTCTGAGCGGCCCCGGGTTTTTGTGTTACTGTCCCGCCCCCACTTGATGTTGATTGGTACCGTAGCTCCGACTGACTGCATATATGCAGTGAGGTGTACCAAGATGGTATCATCTCCGAAGACGTCCAATGACGAAACGTACGTAAGGTGATACCCTGGTACACGTCACGTCACTTCCGACTTGCGGTTTCCGGTTCTTTCCCAGCTCATTGTTGGAACGCACGCCGGATACCAGGGCTTAGCGGTGTCACCATCGCACAGCCCAGCGCTGCGCGCTCTGCCTATACACTTTTTTATCCTCATCTTGTTTCATTTTTTGGATTCTGTTATAGCCGTTTGTGGCTACCGCTCCCCCCCCTGTTTTTGCTTTTTACTAGTATTTTTAAAAATAAAGTCCCAACCTATATTACAGAATTACACTATCAGTCTCATTTTTTCATCCACATACGGACTGCACGGTGGTGCATCCTATAACCCCAGCCACTGGAACAGGTGAACACACCAACTGGAGAGGATCTCCTCCATCGCCTACCCTACAGAGGAGGACTTCGAGACCACCTGCTGAGGATTTTATATGCAGGGGTTAGGCACTCTGGTGAGTGTTTGCTTAATAGGGGTCACTCTATGGAAGGAGGGGAGCACTGAAAATATTCACTGGCTATCCGTATGTTCTGCTGGAATCATTCGCTACAGGAATACATTGAGTTTCAAACAAGACGTTATCAACTATTTATTATATATTTTTTCATCACTGCTTGGACACTTGTTTTCATCTCATTCCCTTTTTTTTGATATGTTTTAAAGACTTTTTAATATATATACTTTTTTGGAGCACACACGGATCTGAGCACTTTAATTGTTTACCCTCACGGGTCATTTGGATTATATGCACACATGACACATAAATTATTCATATGTATTTTATGTAATATTTTCATCCAATATATATATTTTTATACAGACTTATTATTTATTAGGTGTGTGTCACAGAGTCACTTTAACTTATTATATATATCTTTTATTGTTGCTTATTCATTCACACTAATATATCCACACACATTGGCTAACTCTTTTGCACATAATTTATTGCCCATATATTCTTCGGAATAACCCACTCTAAGTGTGGAGGTCACTTTATATATTTTATAATTTTAATTTTTTCATATGAAATCACTGCATTCCTCTTTTTGCACAGCTTAGATGAATTTTTAGCACACTTCTTATACCCTTATTGAACAGCGCCACCACCCCTTATTTTATTCCAAATAGCAGCCCTTCCTGATAGAAGCTGTAACTTTGAGGTCACCAACTGTTCTATCCCCAAACACTTTCCTGGCTCCATATCACCTCTCCAGTGCTGCAGCTTCCCTCCCTCACTTCTGGCTTTCAACTCCTGTGAGGGAGCAGGGCATGACGTACCACTGCTGTGCATGTCGCACATAGTTTGGTAAAGGATCCAACATGAACACGCATGCACAAGTGCCTCCTTACACACCCAGTTTGCTACAGGGGACAGCTGAAGTAGGGGGAGGAGCCTACGGCACCAGCAGGGACAACAAGAAGAGGTGGAAAACAACCAACCTTTCTGTGCAAGATTATTACACAAAGCAGGTGCCCATTACTTTTTGTTTTGTCTTTAAAGTCACAAGAAAGCACAGGGTGCTGCAAGGGAGGCATGATCCGAAATACACCTTGAATAAAGGTTTTTAAAAGGGCGAGTGCCTGCATTCACACCAGGAAAAAAAGGATCTACAAGAGCAATAATAGATCTTTCTAGAAGATTATGCTTTTAACAAAACAGCAATGGCAAATACTCTGCTGTCCCTCAAGAACTGGGCTTCAACAGCTATGGTGTTAAAGCCAGTGACTGAGAAGCAGGATGGAAAAGGGAGAGCAGGTGTGGCCTGTTTGAAAAGAGTCAGTGGTCGTCATATAGCAGTCCGAGTATGTCTGTATACCAGGTTCTTCTAAGCCAGTTTGGTGCAATGAGAATCACTGGCTTCTTCTCTTGCTTGATTTGTGTAGAGCAGGCGGAGCAGAATTTACATCGAATGAAAGGTATAAGTTATCTTGAACCGAGTCCAGGGAATTATCAGTATTCGATGCCAATGCTAGTGGGTCTTGGGTAACTGGTTTAATCCAGAGGCTAGGATATGAGTGCCTGGAGTCTCCCCCCCCCCCAAAATCTGACATATAAAAAGGTTAAAGATGTTGGGGTGAAGGGCTCATTTCCCCTAGGTCCAGGCAGCAGAGGCTGAGCTAATCTGCCTTCCAATTGTCCACTCTTGAGATATGGATAGCAGAGATCGCTGGAGATTGTTTCTCTGTCCTATTCTGACTTGCTTCCTTCAAGGCTGCATGACTCCTGGTGCCCCCTTGGCAATTGATGTAGGCAACAGCCATAGCATTGTCTGACTACACCTTGATTGGGTGTTTCAGAAGAAGGGGGGTCCATTGGTGAGAAGCCATCCCTATTGCTCTGAGCTCCAAGATGTTAATGGGAGCTTGACTTCCTCTGGTGATCATGTTCCCTGAACTGTGAGGGATTGGAACACTCTTTCAGAGCCGGAAAGACTGGCATTGGCTATTACTTGCTAGTGATATGGGAGAAACGACTTACCCCATTGTCAATGCTAGGTTAAAAATCCACCAAGCTAGAGAATTCCTTGCTTGGCTGAATAGGAGCATGGGAAGGTTGAGAGAAGGAGCATACTTGTTCCATACCAACAAGATTTTGTGTTGAAGAGGCCTTGAATGAAAAATGGATAGAATAGAACAAGGTTCAAAGGAGGCCGCTATGAAGCCTATAACTCTCATTGGAGAATCTGAGGTCCCGTGTAAGACATCTGTCAGAGTAATTTGTTATCTGGAAGGAAGAATTTAGCTTGAGCTATGCCTAGAATTAGGCCCAAGTATTCCAAACTAATGCCGCGTACACACGGTCGGAATTCTCCTCGGAAAAAGCTCTGATGGTTTTCCCGTCGGAATTTCGCTCAAACTGTCTTGCCTACACACGGTCACACCAAATTCCGACGGTCAATAACACCACGCCTTAAAAAAACGTTTGACTGCACTATAAAAAAGGGAAGTTTAATGCTTCTGAGCATGCCAATTGTTTCCGAGCATGCGTCAGAATTTTGCGTGTCGGAATTGCATACACACGATCGGAAAATCCGATTGAAAGGTTTTCCGTCGGAAAAATTAAGAACAGGTTCTCAATCCAAAGTCCGTCGGAAATTCCGACAGAAAAAGACCGATGGGCATACACACGGTCGGAAAATCCAATGAAAAGCTCCCATCGGACTGTTTCCATCGGAAATTCCGACCGTGTGTACGCAGCATAAGAGAAGGTTGGAGAGCAGATTTTTAGAGGTTGAAGTATCCGATTTGTCCCGTGGACATCTGCAGATAGCTGAAAGGGAGTCAAATTGTTCAGAACTAGGTAGTCTAGATAACCTGTGACCTGGGTGCCCCAAGTTCTTAGAAGGGCAAGAAGAGGTGCAAGGATCTTTGTGAATATCCTGGGAGCAGAGGAAAGGCCAAAAGGCAGTGTAACAAACTAGAAGTACTGCAAAGTGCAAAAAGCACAGATTAAGTTAAGAAGGTGGATAAATGGGAATATGCAGACAGGCATCTTGCATGTCTAGGATAGGATGAACAACCCTGTTGGGTTTTTGAACTGTGAACAGATATGAATAGAATCCTTTGAACCTGCCTTGTAGAGGTAAAGAACAACTACTCCCTGGGACCAGAGACAATCCCGGGTATCCTGCAAATCTGACTGTCCTTGGGCAAATTTTGTTTAACTTGAAAGAAGGAAATGGTGAGGAGGCAGTTTTGGAATCATGTTTTATTTCTTTGAAATTGATTGAACTCGCAGGTCTGGAAAGTTTGTATTCCAGATGTGCAAACTGTACAATATGCCAGCATCAAAGGGCATGCATGTAAGATGCCTGTTACAGGCAGCTTCAGTTGACCAGGTCTTAAGCCACAATTCTGCGAATGTGAACAGAATTCAGAGCCATGCTGGAGATCTGTGCTAAAATAGCATCAAAAAAAGCAAGGCAGAGGGTAACAGCTTAAAGCAGGGATCCTCAAACTACGGCCCTCCAGCTGTTGCGAAACTACACCTCCCATGAGGCATTGTAAAACTCTGACATTCACAGACATGACTAGGCATGATGGGAATTGTAGTTTGTGAACAACTGGAGGGCCATAGTTTGAAGACCCCTGAGTTAAAGTATGGTCCTGGATCAGACCATAGATCAACTTCTGTACAACCACTGTCCCTGTAGACATATCAAAATTTGGTCAGTCCCTACTGAACCGCTCAAATTTAGATTCATGCATAGCTGACTTTAGAAATACTTCTCCATAAACACTTGATTCCATTTGTTAGTCAACACATGACCTGCTGTCTCAGCGCCTTATTCTCCTCCAGGATGTGTAGAATTCTCTTCATAAAAGCGGAGAATATTTGGGACAGGTGCAGGCACATTAACCCGTCCACAGTAGGAACCAGCAGCATTTCCTTAATTAATACAAACCTTTTTCTGATTAGATGAAGTGGAGAGGCGGGGTGGGGATGTCATGCTCTCCACCTCGTCCAATCAGAGAATGCTTTGCTTTAATTCAGAAAATCCTAAGCATTCTCTGAATTGTACCCGTGTCGAGTAGCCATCCTCCTGTGCTCAGCTCAGCAAAGAGGTGCAGCCATTTGGCGCAGGACCAGTCTTCAAAAACAAGCAAAGCTCTAAGGCAATGCCAGCGGCTCTTGGCCTGCAAAGCACTCCGCTGCTATCTTGATACCAGCTCCTTATGTGGAACCCAGTGCCAATCCAGCAGGATCCGGACCAGGCTGAGGATGGTCAAGCCAGATGCAAATTGAAGACACAAGCTCTAGCAGCAATGAAGAAAATAAAAATAAAGGATGCTTGCAAAATTAGGTTAGACTTCTCAGCAGAGCTAGAGAAAAGTCATTCACCCCCCCTCCCCCCTAGGACACTAGCAAAAACTAAAATATGCTGGTAGTGGGAGGGGTTATGCTAGGCTTGCCTACAGTTTTATACACAAAGTATACCTCAAAAGGTTAAAGGCTTCCTGTCAAACGATTTTACAGCAAATACAATATTCCTATTATTGGTGATGACCGATTGGACACATTACTAAGGAATAAAAATGTATAAATGCAGAAACCTTTCCAAATGGTTAAAATAGGAGAGGGAAAGGGAGAGGAAAGAGAAGATAAAAAGGGTATACAACAGAGTGTTGGAGCCAGAAGAGGCAGCACTAGTGAATGAAAGCAAGAGAGCAAAATAGAGAACACAAGAAAACAAGTGAGAAAGGAAGAAGAATTTTCCTAAATTTCTACATCTAGAAGTGATTTGTGAGAATAATTTCTGGGGAAAAAAAACAACAGACTTAGACACCCTTTTATACTGATAAGCAAGGCTCTACTGTGTAGTGTTTAAAAGTGCTGGGAAACCACTTAGTGAAATACTTCTCCATAGACAAGTAGACTTCATTCCAATTATTCCCCACATATACTGACCTTCTGTCTCAGTGCCTCATTCTCCTCCTGAATGTGTAGAATTCTCTGACATTCAATGTCAAAGCTGAGAATAGTTGGGACAGGTGCAGGCAGGTTAAGAAAAGTAAAATAAAGGGTTAAGAAGTCAGAATGAAACATTTAACTTTGGCTACCGATTATGCAAATTTCTATGCTTTAAAGACAGTACTATTATGTTTCACCATCTGTTGAAAAATGTCATTCTGGATATGCCAGCAAAAATTTGGGGAATGGGAATTATACTGAATTGAGGAATTGATTGGCAATTTTTGATGGCCAATCAGCTTTAAAGGGATATTAAAAGGCTCACATTAAAAAAAATAAACAGGTTATACTTACCTACTCTGTGCAGTGTTTCACAGAGTAACCCCTATCTTCCACTTGCCACAGGGACACTAGTGGTGTGCTCGCTCCCAAGCTGCCTCTGCGTGTCCATAAGAGAAACAGTGTGCGTCTTGGCCCCACCCCTTGCTTCCCCCTCACTACCTGTGATTGACAGCAGCGGGAGCCAATGGCTCGGTTTTAGCCAATGAGAATAGAGACCCAATTGATCGAGATGGGGCTTAAGTATTGGGGGTTGGGGATGCTGAACACAGGTAGGTTTTTTTTTTAATCAATTTTCATGCATAGAGTCCATGAAGGTAAAAAAACCTTCAGCCTTTACAACCACTTTAATGATTTATCAAGAGAATTCTATGCAAACAGCTAAATACACATAAATGAAATGTTTTACCTGAAAAAAGAATTTGTATTTATACAGGAGGGTGACATCACTATTTACTAATGAATCCTTATGTGTGTGTGTGGGTGTCATTTCCTTGATTACTGGACAATCAACCCTGGTGATTCAAACACCAATAAGCAGGAAAATGACTCAGGAAACTACTAAGGCTGAAGCATACCGCAAGAATGGCTGAACATAATTAGATACCCTCTGGTCAGTAAAAGTAGTTTACATTCTATTTTACTAAACTTTAAAGCTGTACCCCCCCCCCCCCCTCGCAACACTACTACTACTCTGGCAACACAAAAAAGTATATTGCTGACGAAGGCCAATAAGCTTCAAACTGTCTTTTCTTCTGTGGGCTAAAGTGAAACTTTCTCACCCTAGGCTTATACGAGTCAATAAGTTTTCCCATTTTTTTTTGTGGTAAAATTAGGAGCCTCGGCTTATATTCGGGTTGGCTTAAATATACGGTACGTTGACTTCTTTCAAAAGTTTGGATTAACTCACCTGTTTTTGTGTATTTTTAAGATACATAGTTTTTTTTTTTTTTATCTAAATTACATACAAGTGCAATGATTGGAGGCTTGTTGTGTACTTCTATTTAAATAAATGCTTAATTTAAGCAATTTTCTGTATCCCTTCTTTATTATTTAACTTAACCGTTAGATTTAATGAGATGAAGACAAAAAGGGAAAAAAAAAAATATCGGCTGCAAAAATCGGCATCATATAATCAGCCGCCCCTATTTCTAAATATCTGCATCAGCCATAGAAAAACCCATATCGGTAGCCCTCTAGTTAAAACCCAAGTTAGGTTTTTATCAGTCTGCATGCTTGTTTAAAACCTTGTCGTCGTTTTCAGTACCATTAACAATACAGTAACAGAGGTACAATGTGAGGGCAAATCTTCCCAAATTGAACAGAATTCCCTCTCAAAGGTCCCTTTCAGACGGGTGATCCAATCAGGTCCACCTGTCAGTTTTTCAGGCGGACCTGATCAAATAGTCCATGGAGCCCTATGGACACGCAGGTGTAAACAAAATCCTGTCCGTTTACACCCGACTACCTCCAAGTCCGAAATAAAAGGGTGATCCGTTCTCTTCCATTTAGGCAGATCAGAGGGCAGTCGCTATCCGTTTACAACTGACCGCCCATAGAGCAGAGAGAGCTTTGTCCATGTCCGCTCTGCAGAAACTGTGGACACGGATACGTTTTCCGCACCCTCTGCTTAGCAGGGGGGGGGGGGGGGGGATCAGCTTACAGATATCTATTGAAAAACCTGGATTACCAGCAGAAACACAGAATAATAAAACACCTTTCCACATAAAAATAATAAAAAAATAAAAAAGTTTTGATAGAGTTCCACTTTAAAGCATGTCATGTGACCTGTGGGCAGCACTCATGACTCATCTTGCTTGTCAATTTCCTGACAAAAGGATATGCATGCACTGAAAGAGGACACTCAGAAAATTGTGCAGCGATACAGTGAAGGTGTCCGCCCACTGCCGGGAAAAGTATGTGGAGAAGGTTGGATTGGCATCCGGTGCTGGAAGGAAAGGGAGAGCGAACCATTCTTTCCACTCAGCCTGGTTTTGCAGCTCTGGCGCTTGTTTTTGGAAGAAGTCTTGTGCCTTGTCTGTCCGACTGCTCTGCAATGCAACCACAGGACAGCGATACAGTTATAGTGGGATTTTAGAAGATAAACCTATCACTATTACAATCTGTTACTATAACTAACAAAAGTGTGCATATTCCATAACATACAAGATGCAAGCTTAGGGATATTACAAACAATGCTAAAGAGCATCTTTACCTGCTTGTACCAAGTTAAAATCTACTGTGGTCTCGGATACACATATATGTAAACAAGACTGCAAGAATAAATGGAATGCGGCTTTTGGCACATAAATGGAATAAATGAAACGCTGCAACATCCCTGGTAGGGTCATCTGGCTCCTCAGTTCCAAAGGCAGCAAAAGCTTGGCTCTGGACCAAAGCTGAACGCAACCCTTCAGGTCTTGCACAGGTATACAGGCTCTGCTCCTGTACTAGGTTTTCTTTAATTTCACTGCACAATGTGACCTTCTCACAGTGTGCATTAGAAGATGCCTCAAATTAGAGCCCACCACTTTTCCTGGCTTGCAGGATATCCAGCATAATTTCCTCTCCATCCTGACTGTTCCTGGCTCACCTCTTTCATTCACTGCAATTAAGTTATTTAATTTATTTCATTTATTCGCTCAGCATCAGGATGTGGATGTTAGCTGAGGCAGCCTGCCTAGAAAATGCCTACTCCTCCAGATGGACTTCCTCCCATTGCAGCATATTTTCACAACTCATCCCAAGAACCAGCCAACTGCCTGCATCAGAGGGCTCTGGGAAAGAGGTACTGAGACAGGGTGCCGTTTTTTGGGAGCCCCACCAGCCCCTCCCACCAGTCATGAGCTGCCTGCAATGCATAGAGAATCACAGAGACAAACTGAAAGGCATCATTTAATATTTGTATTACTAGATTGAGAAGCGGTGAAAGGAAGAACCAGGGAAGGCAAAATACTTGGCTTTAGACTCTCTAGCTTTAAAACTAAAAATAAGCTGCTGACAGTCTTATAAAGCAGGCACCTAGAGCTACTTGCGCATCCCTGCAACAGCTTTCAGTGTCTTACTCCACTCAAAACTTAAGCGGTTCTGCCTCAGACAAAACTAAAAGTGGTTATATAACTATTAACAGTCATAACGTTATTTTTCTGTCATATGCAGAAAATAAAAAAATGCCTACCTGTACTGTGCAGACAAGGTAATAGCGGAATAGGCTAGTCTTCAGCTTGTTGACAGTTGGCCGATACACATCCTCCAATCTGCTGAAAAGGCGTCGCTCCAGATATCCCCAGTATTCCAGAAGTCCATTAAGGTCATAACTCTGGATAAACTGCAGCAGCTGCTCCACAATCCTGTCCACCTACAGCGAGAAAAAACAGCAGACATTGGGCACACAAAGAACACTCTAAAGCGTTTTTTGGCATTTAAAAGAAATCAAAAAACAAAAACACGCTAAAAACATTAAACAGTAGAAATTAAAGAGGAACTGCAGTCTGCTCACATAATTTGTAATAAAAAAACATCTTTGCCATTCTGAAGCTTCCCTCCAACCACTTTGCATATTATTTTATATATACTGCGATTCTGTACTTGCCAAATATGCTGCAGAAATCTCCCTCTACCGAGTCTGGCTGCATCGGTTTTAACTGTGGGCAGCTGATTTACACAGACACACATCTCCAGCTCTCATTGGCCCTCTTATGACTCGTCCCCCCTCCCTTCCTGGCAAACTCTCATAAGAGTGAGAGCTGTGCATGAGGTCATAAGCCTAGGTGTTTTACCAGACAAGAAACAGAAAGTGGGCTGTATAATAAAAAAAAAAAAAAAAACACAAACAAAAAAAGTTTTACTATCCAAAGTTAAAACAACAAGGGCAAAAGATTTAATAGATGGAGAGATGAAAAAAATTAATTACTGAAGTTCCGCTTTAAAGTAGATGTAAACCCTAAAATGCTTAAGTTTATTTCAGACTGGCTGCTATGGGTTACTGACCTATTATATAAGCCACACGTTTTAATGCTACAGCTTGGTTTACAGTACTATAAATCAAGTACTAAGCATCAATTTCAAAAGGTATTTTTTTTTGCTTTAAATATATTACAGGTTATCATCTTCTACATCTCCATACTAATCTCCTTCTGCCTCTTTCAGCCATTTTTTGCTTTAGTGTCGGCGGCACATCATCTTCAGACTTACTGACCCTTGCGCTGGCCTATTTTATAAGCCGCATGTTTTAATTCTACAGCTTGGTTCATTATAAACCAGTACACAGGATGGTTTAACTAGAAGAAAATATTTGGCATAGTCATTATCGCGTCTAATTATAGTTCTAAGATTGGAATGCAAGTTGTCACCCACACATAAATTTAGTAGCTATTTGCAGCGTATTGATTTTAGGGCCAAAACAACGAATCGCTTATGAAAATAGTTGTCAACTATTTTTATAAATCGATTAAACGGTCAGCTGATTAGTTGGCCTGCATACAGAACGCATTGTTTATTTACATATCAGGAAATACAGTGCAGTACACACACAGCTCAGTACACCGTTCATACATGTCAGTAAGCGACTGAGAACTCGTGAATGTGTGAGGAGCAATGCCTCATGGGACATGTAGTCCAGGGCAGGAAGTGAGTGGTTCTAAAAAAGGCAGAAGTTTTTTTTTACCTTGCTATTGGGGCACTCTGAAAGCAGGGGAGGAGAATCAGGGCTGCGCTGTGCAAAACCATTTACACAGAGCAGGTAAGTATAACATGTTTAAAAAAAAAATTATAAAAAAATAAAAAAAATAAAAATCACTTTAAAGACTGTGTGCAAGGAAGATCAGCATCTGAACCCAGCGAAGGTGGAGGCTGATATATTACAATGACATTTAAAAGTAAACTTTTACCAGTATTGTAAATTATATTTAAAATGATCATATCCATGAAAAAAAAAAAAAAAAAAGGCTCAGCTTTTAGTACTACTTTAATATAAAGAGAGATAGATAGATAGATAGAGATAGATAGATAGATAGATAGATAGATAGATAGATAGATAGATAGATAGATAGATAGATAGATAGATAGATAGATAGATAGATATCTCTTCATACCTGACTCCTAGTTAAAATGCACATATATTCTACTTCTGGGTGTATTTATTAAAATAAAAAATGTATAAGTATAAAAGACCCCCTTATAGTAGCGATTATCTGCTCTTTTTGAACGATAAAAAGGGCCAATTTTAGTTTTTTTGTACCCCACTATGACAGGTGATAAGAAAATAAAAACTATGCAAAACTATGCAAAATGCAAATTGCAGCAAAATAACGTGTGCAAAAACGCACAGCAAAAAGCACTGCAGAAACGGATCAAAAGCAGACTGCATAGGTGCGAACTGAGCTTTATGCTGACCATACACGTATTGATTTTTGGACGAGAATATGAATTATGAAAAATCGTAAAATTGTACATTCGCCGAATGAAAAAAATGTCGTTTGAAAATTTCACTTGCTTTTAACATTTTTTTAGAATGAATATAATTTCTGAACGAAAACCACATACACTGTCTGAAAATTCCTTTGACCAAGAAGTTTTCTATTCTGCTCCTTTGAATTTTCCCACCACTGTGGTCAAAAAACGACCATCGATTTGACCCCAACGATTAGAAAATTAAACAAACAGTCTTAAAAAAAATAAAAATAAATAATGATATTCAAAAAGGAAGACATTGTTTTTGTATGACCAGCATACGTGACAGCAGGCGCAGGTTGCTTTTATCAAGCCATCTGCCTATGACAAGGTAATATAAAACAGTTCTGTCTGAAAATTGGCAAAACAGCCTTTTTAATTTTTTTCTTCTTTAATCACTTGACCACTTCAGCCCCGGACCAATTGGCAGCCAAAGGACCAGGCCCCTTTTTGCGATTCGGCACTGCGTCTCTTTAACTGACAATTGCGCGGTCTTACGACGTGGCTTCCAAACAAAATTGGCATTCTTTTATTCCCCACAAATAGAGCTTTCTTTTGGTGGTATTTGATCGCCCCTGCGGTTTTAATTTTTTTGCGCTATAAAACAAAAATAGAGCGACAATTTTGAAAAATTCAATATTTTTTTGCTTTTTGCTATAATAAATATCCCCAAAAAATATATAAAAAAATTATTTTTTCCTCAGTTTAGGCCGATACGCATTCTTCTACATATTTTTGAAAATAAATAAATAAAAAATCGCAATTAGCGATTATTGATTGGTTTGCGCAAAAGTTATAGCGTTTACAAAATAGGGGATAGTTTTATAGCATTTTTATTAATATTTTTTTTTCACTAGTAATAGCGGCGATCATCGATTTTTATTGTGACTGCGACATTATGGCGGACACATCGGACATTTTTGGGACCATTGTCATTTATACAGCAATCAATGCTATTTAAATGCATCGATTCCTGTATAAATGACACATGCAGTGAAAGAGTTAACCACTAGGGGGAGGGGAGGGGTTATGGGCTCTGATGTGTGTGTGTGTTTTTTTAACATTAGGGGGCGGGGCTGACGTCTGACGTCATTGATCGGCTTTCCCGATGACAGGGAACAGCCGATCAATGACAGGCAGAGTAGGAAGCGCGGGGAGAGGTTTGTTTACACATACCTCTCCCTGTTCTTCAGCTCTGTGACCCGATCGCGGGACACCAGCGGCAAACGAGTCCGTTCGTCCCACGGCCGTGGTCACGGAGCTCCTGACCGACTCGCGAGTGCGCCCCAGGGGGCGAGCATGCGACCCACAGCTAGGCAATTAAAAGGGCAACGTACCTGTACGTGCTTTTGCCTAGCCGTGCCATTCTGCCGACGTATATGTGCAGGAGGCGGTCTGGAAGCGGTTAAACCCCCTTCCTAACCAGACCAATTTTCAGCTTTTGGTGCTCTCACTTTGAATGACAATTACCTCAGTCATGCAACACTGTACCCATATGACATTTTTGTCCTTTTTTTCACACAAATAGAGCTTTCTTTTGGTGGCATTTAAATCACCGCTGGGTTTTTTAATTGTTGCGCTATAAATCAAAAAAGACCGAAAATCGGGTAAAAATAAATAAAAAATTATTTGTTTCTGTTAAAATTTATTGCAGAGTATTGGCAGAGCAATGCACAGTGTTGCAGAGTATTGTCACTGAGCAGCACTGTGGGCACTACACATCCGTCATTTGAAGGAGCGATCACGTGGTAAACGGCCGCTATCAGCAGCCGTTTACCTCCGGGCCCGGCAGTCATGGATCTTCCTGGGTGCGCGCCCCAGGGGGCACGCAGGAGCAAGATTCTGGGAGGACATCCCACGAACGTCCACCCAGAATAAGCAGACTGCGCTGTAGCCTTCTTTCGGCTATGGCCCGGTCAGCAAGTGGTTAATAAAAAAATTAGCTCAGAGTCTGATGATATTTACGAGATTCACCCTCTAATAGTATATACAGTATATCCCTTCTGTCTGTTATTCTCAGAGTGGATTAGAGATTTTGCTCCCCAACCATATATTAGTTGGTTATTTATATTTACCACTGCATTTAGGATATATAAAGAATAATTTGCCTTTTTCTTTATTTTTAAACTTTACATATTAACTAAATTATACACCACCTTTTTGAGGTTATTATCCGACTAATTTAAATAATAATCAGCCAACTAATCGATTATGAAAATAATCGTTAGTTGCAGCCCTAATTGATTAGATTTTTTTAGTTTGTATTGCAGTGCATGGTTACTGTGCAAAGCATCGACCTAGCTAAAGTGTATCTAGACCCGAGAACAAAGCCTGATTTTTTTTTTTTTTTTTTACAGAACAAGCTGTCCTGCAGATGTACCAGTTAGAAGGTTAAAGCGTTTGTTACCCCAACACTTCATGTAGCTGCTGTACCATGTACTTGTATGAGAAAGTCTCCTGTTCTCTTTGTATTGCTTCCTTTGTGTAAAATCACTGTTTTGCCAGTCACTCTGCTTTCCCATTAAAATTGGCCACACTAAGCAGGAGAGCACACCATGGTCAGTTCTCTAGCTCTGCTGGGAACTCAGCCTGCTCTCCAATGATTGTTCCAACACACCCCCACTGCACAGCCATTCACTGGCAAGCTCAGTGTGCTGCTGCTTCTCCTCCCCCAGCTCTTGGGCTGGATTCACACCGATGCAGTTTTAGTGCTTTTTGCATTTTGCAGATTTGCACTACAGCCCATTTAACATGGTTTCCTATGGAGCACGTTCTGTAGTGCAAATCTGCAAAAAGCACTAAAACTGCATAGGTGTGAATCCAGCCTTATGCAGCTGAGAACAAAAGGGAATACCTTTTCCCCCCTTTTTTTCTTTTATAAATGTCATTTATATTTTAAAATAGAAAATCGGTTGTTTTACACGGTAATAGTTTACAATCACTTTAGGACAAACCATTTACATACTGACAATGATCAGTTTTTATTTATTTTACTTTTTTTTTGAGAAACCTTTATCTCAAAAAGGAACAAAAAAAAAAAAAATGGTTGCTGTAACTGCTGATAAAAGCTTTAGCTAGAGTTCACCTGAAAATTTGTTTAGTGTAGTTAAATCAGTTAAATCTGCATCTAATCCCCCACCCCCTCCACTGACAATGCTGTTGCCCCAAAAGGTGTCTGTTGCTTCTTCATCTAGAATGGGGACACTAATACAGGAAGTGTGTTACTGGCCAGATCACAAGGTGAAAACAGATGAAAATGGACTAAAAAAGGAAAACTAAATGCAGCCACCACATCTAAGAATTGTTAAGCAGCAATAGATTACATTTTTGGTTTTGGGCTTAATCCCACTTTTAATGTAAACACGGAGTCAGCATTACATAGTCACGTGACTAGCCTGCAGAAGGATAGTGCTGCGGAAACTTCAATGTGGATACCCCTAAACTTTTATTTCAGCCTGTCATGTCCAACATTTATAAGGTATCCAAATCAGCACATAAAGGATATCCATTTTTTTTTTTATTGATTTTAGTGACTAAGGGAACTGAGGTGTAACGGAAAATTAAAATGGGAAAGGTAATGTGCAGCGCTGATAGTGATGAAATATGACAATCAAAATACTATTATAGTGCAAATATAACAATAGTGCAGAATATGAATAATAATACAATAGTGCAATGAAGTGAATCAAGGTAAATTAATCCTACCAATACAATCATAATAAGATTATTAGAATCAAATTATATCAATTTAAAATCAGTAATAAAGTCCATAAGTGCTGAAATAAATGAGGTGACTTTGTGAATTGTCTGCAGATATCCACCACCATATGGAAAAAGGCTTACCGGATACAATGGAGCCAACTAGGCATATGCCTAATGAGTCAGAAAGGTTTGTTGGTGTAATCACACCCAGGGGAGTATGCAGTGAATCCGATCTCCAGTATGTACCGACCTGGCAAGGATGCGTCACTAGATTGACTATAGGAGTATCCACCAAAAACTGCATTGGCCAGTATATAATGCTGTTCTTCCCAATGTTACATATGGCAACGGAGAAAAGATAGGGGCCGTAGTGTGATACCGTTTAAATAAAAAAACATTTATTGTAGTTCATAAAATGGTCACTCACATGTTAGAAGTCGGTTAACCGGTTCCCGACCGGCGCACACAGATATACGTCGGCAGAATGTCACGTACAGGCAGGAGGGCGTATATATAAGTCCCTCCTTAATGCCTGTCGTGCCATCGGGAGCGCGCCGGGAGCGGACGCTCCCGCGCCGGTCGGGACCCCAGTGAGGCTCGATCGCCGCGGGGACACCCGCGATCGTCTCACGGGAAGGCTGAACGGGGAGATGCCGAGATAAACAGCATTTCCCCGTTCTGCCTAGCAACGCCGATCTCTGCTCCCTGTGATTGGAGCAGAGATCAGCATTCACTAGCTGACAGCCACGCCCCCCCCCACAGTAAGAAACACACCCCTAGGCATACTTAACCCCTACACTGCCCCCTTGTGGTTAACCCCTTCACTGCCAGTGTCATTTATACAGGAATCAATGCATTTAAATAGCATTGATTGCTGTATAAATGACAATGGTCCCAAAAATGTCCGATGTGTCCGCCATAATGTCGCAGTCACAATAAAAATTGCTGATCGCCGCCATTACTAATAAAAAAAAATTATTAATAAAAATGCTATAAAACTATCCCCTGTCTTGTAAACGATATAACTTCTGCGCAAACCAATCAATAATCGCTTATTGCAATTTTTTTTTACCAAAAATATGTAGAAGAATACGTATCGGCCTAAACTGAGGAAAACATTTTTTTTTAATATATTTTTTGGGGGATATTTATTATAGCAAAAAATAATGTTTTTTTCAAAATTGTCGCTCTTTTTTTTTATAGCGCAAAAAATAAAAACCGCAGGGGCGATCAAATACCACCAATAGAAAGCTCTATTTGTGGGAAAAAAAGGACATCAATTTTGTTTGGGAGCCACGTCGCACAACCGCGCAATTGTCAGTTAAATCGACGCAGTGCCGAATCGCAAAAAGGGGCCTGGTCCTTTGGCTGCAAATTGGTCCGGTCTGAAAGTGGTTAAAAGCATGAAAGAAAATCTGTCAACCCAGTGGCATCAGCATTTACCTTGATTCACTTCATTGCACTAAAATATTATTATTCATATTCTGCACTATTGTTATATTTGCACTACAATAGTATTTTGATTGTCATATTTCATTACTATCAGCGCTGCACATTACCTTTCCCATTTCTGTTTAACTTATCACAGAATTTCTGTTGTGCTGGCAGCTATTTTCAGTAGAGATAGCGCGTTTTTTCTTTCTTTTGTAATGGAAAATCAAACCAAAAACCAGAAGTGCCATATTCTTACTTACCCGGAAACCTTTCTCCTTGTCAGTTTTAATATCTGCTTCAAAGTGTTTCAAGGTGCTGGTAAACCCTCGGAAAGTGAGGTACTCTCTCACCAGGTCATCCGTACGCTCCACGGCCGACGTCATCCCAGGGTTTGTAGAGGTTATTCCGGAGACTACAATAAACAGTAATAAAAAGTGTTTTTGTTTAAAACAAAAAAAAAAACAACAACACACTGTTATGTACCTGTTAACTGATTTTGCAGGAATCTGGAAAATAAAAAGGGGGGGGGGGGGCAACTGCTGCACCCCTTCTGTCCTCAGTACTAGAATATAACTAAAAGGACTAAAAAAAGAAAATACAATAAGGCAGTAGCGAGCAACATATGAACTGGGCGACAGTAAAACATCCCAAAAATACAGAATTATCAGGGGAACTGCGCTGTCCAGTAAGATTCATGGAAATTCAGTTAATAGGTACATAACTTTGTTTTCCCCAAGTTATCTTCTAAGACTTAACATGAGAGAATTGAATAGGAATACCTACATCGGGTGGGAGTGCTGCTTGCAAGACCTTCCTGCCAAACACCTGATCCTTAATGGAGGCTAGGTCTAACCGGTAGCGTTTGGTGAAAGTACTAGGCTCCATTCACACTTGTGCGACTTGTCATGCAAATTTGGACAACAAAGTAGCATGACAAGTCGTTCCCCATGTTTTCCAATGATATTCATATATGCACGACTTAAAGTTGCAGCAACTTCAAAAGTAGTTCATGCACTATTTTGGTCCCGACTTTCCTGCAACTTAAAAGGGTTACTAAACCCTCTGTATAAATAAATATAAAAAAAATAAAAAAAAATAAAAATAAAAAACTTACCACCACTGTGCAGTTTGTTTTGCACAGAGTGGCCCTGGGGTCCATAGACACAGAATGCCGGACTCTGCCCCGCCCCTCTCATTGGATTTCATTGACAGGAGTGGGAGCCAATGGCTGCGCTGCTATCAATCTGTCCAATCAAGAGCCGAGAACCCCGGCCAGAGAGAGCGCATAGGATGCATTAAGGTGAAAAAAACGCGAGGGTTTACAACCCCTTTAAAAAAGGAGCATAGATTTCAACGTTAACCCTCAGAAGTTGCATGAAAGTCGTACCCTAATGTTATACAATGCAACTTGTGTGCAACAGTTGCCCATTATCACTGGTCAAAGTCATATCCAGGTTACACCCATCCAAAGTTGCGTCAAAGTTGCACACCAAAGTCGTAACTTTGGAGTCGTAAAAGTGTGAATGGACCCTTAGGTCTGGTTCACACTGAGGCAGCACGACTTCCAGCGCGACTGCCCCAGGCGACCTGGACGCGACAGCTGCGGCGACTTGCAAAATGACTTCTGTATAGAAGTCAATGCAAGTCACCTCAACTCGCCCCCAAAGACATGTAGGAACCTTTTTCTAAGTCGGAGCAACTTGTCTCGCTCCGATTAGAACGGTTCCATTGTACAGAACGGGACACTACTTGTCAGGCAGCAAAGTCGCCTGACAAGTCATCCCAGTGTGAACCGACCCTAAAAGCTTAACCATGTAGCGGCTCTTCAGATCTGTTCAGGGAAGCAACAGCTTTCTCTGACCAAGAAGTTGCAGTAGCTACAGTTGACAGAGCTTTGTAAGCTTCTGAAACGGCTTCTTTCAATCATCTTGCAATAGTTCTCTTAGAAGCTCTAGAGCCTTTCCTGTAACCTTTAAACAAAAAGACGAGAGGAATTCCTCCACTCCTTCATATGGTCAATATAAGAGATAAGATATCGCCTTTCATCAATCTTATTATAATCTTTTTCCCTGTTGCTAGTTTTTCACAAAATGGAAGGGATAATTTTTTCTGATCTGTGGAACTCCAATGTGACCTTTGGTAAAAATGCTGCATCTTCTAATGCGAGTATAATTTTGTCTCTGCTAGCTGAAACCAAGGCTACTAGAAGTGTAGACTTGAGTGTTATAAATCTCATTGAACATTCATCCAGAGGTTCAAAGGGTTCTTGTTGAAAACTTCTCAAGACTGTACCTAAATCACAAAGCGGGAAACTTGGGTCTGCACAGGGCTTTGCTCCTCGCAATTGCCTTAAAAAGTGAGTAAAAAAATAAATAAAAAATCCTTAAATAACATACATATCACACTTGCCTCCACTGTGCAGCTCGTTTTGCACAGAGTGGCCCCAAACCTGCTCTTCTGGGGGCTCTCACGGCTCCTCCCCACACCAGGTAACCCCCTAGGAGAAGCGCTCTCCGGGGGGGGGGGGGGGGAATTACCTTGCGTGCGTGCGTGCTCCCGAGACCAGCATTTGCCATCCATAGCCGCCGAATGCAAGACTCGGCACCGCGTCATTGGATTTGATTGACAGCAACGGAAGACCATGGCTGCGTCGCTATCAATCCATCCAATCAAGAGAAGAGAACCCCAGGCAGAGAGACAGCGCACCCCTGTGGGTCAAGTTCCAGGGCTCAGGTAAGTAAAACGGGGGGGGGGGGGGGGGGCTGGTCACTGCCATAGGATGCATTAACCACTTTAAGACCAGCCTCGTTTTGGATTTTAGGTGTTTACATGTTTAAAACAGTTTTTTTTGCTAGAAAAAAAAAAAAAAACTTAGAACCCCCAAACATTATATATTGTTTTTTTTCAAACACCCTAGAGAATAAAATGGCGGTCGTTGCAATACTTTTTTTCACACCGTATTTGCGCAGCGGTCTTGCAAGCGCACTTTTTTTTGGAAAAAATTCACTTTTTTGAATAAAAAAATAAGACAACAGTAAAGTTAGTCCAATTTTTTTATATATTGTGAAAGATAATGTTACGCCGAGTAAATTGATACCTAACATGTCACGCTTCAAAATTGCGCCCGCTCGTGGAATGGCATCAAACTTTTACCCTAAAAAATCTCCATAGGGGACGTTTAAAAAATTCTACAGGTTGCATATTTTGCGTTACAGAGGAGGTCTACGGCTATAATTATTGCTCTCGCTCTACCGATCGCGGCGATACCTCACATGTGTGGTTTGACCACCGTTTTCATATGCGGGCGCTACTCACGTATGCGTTCGCTTCTGCGCACGAGCTCGTCGGGACGGGGCGCTTTAAAAAAAAAATTTTTTTTGGTTTTTCTTATTTCTTTTTCTTGATTTTATTTATTTTTACACTGTTTTTTAAAAAAAAATTAATTGGCTCACTTTTATTCCTATTACAAGGAATGTAAACATTCCTTGTAATAGAAAAAAGCATGACAGGTCCTCTTAAATATGAGATCTGGGGTCAAAAAGTCCTCAGATCTCATATTTGGACTTCAATGAAAAAAAATAAAAAAATAAATAAAAAATGTCATTTAAAAAAATGACATTTGAAAATTCCTCTTTAAGGGGTAGGGGCGGAAGTGAAGTTTTTGATGTCGCTTTCGCCCTCCTATGGTATAGAGATGAGTGGCGGCCATCTTAGCGTCACTCATCTCTAGACACATCAGGGGAACAGACCCGATCGCCTCCGCCGCTGCCGACGGTTCCGGTAAGCGGCGGAAGGCGCGGGAGAGCGGCGGGAGGGGAGGGGCGAATCCGCCGCGATGACCACCATTATCGGACAGCCGACCGGCGCCTGAAGAGATGGATACCTCGGTTGTGGCAGCAGCTGCTGCCGTTACCGAGATATCCCTCTTCAAAAAATGGACGTACATCGCCGTGCGCCGGTCGGAAAGTGGTTAAGGTGAAAAAAACACGTATATAGTCAGGTCCATAAATATTGGGACATTGACACAATTCTAATCTTTTTGGCTCTATACACCACCACAATGAATTTGAAATAAAGAGAGAAAGTGCAGAGCTCAAGTGTAAAATAAGATATTTTAAGCGATTGCTCAGTGTATAATACCAGCAACTAACAAATATAATGAAAGTATATGTGATTAGTGATCAAATCATAGGGACCATACTGAAAAATATAGACTCAGTGAAAAAAATATTCAGTGAACAATAGTGCAAACACATTAAAGTGGTTCTGCACCCATTTCATTTAGTAAATCTCTTTGCCTTCCAAATCAGGCAAAGAGTACTAAATGAAATGTGTTTTTTTTCTTACCTTGTAATTGATGACTTCCGGTCTTCTCTCTCTTCGGCGGTGGGCGGGGTCTCTGCGTCGATCGTCGTCAGGCCGCACTGTCTCCTGGGATCTGGTGTCATTGTTCCCAGGAGTCAGTGAGGACATCTTCCGAAATCTCGTGAGATGTCGGCAGATGTGCCGTTACTGCGCACGCGCGAGTAACGGCGGTGCATGCTGGGCCATCTAAAGTGCCTGTGGGGGTTTCACATGCCCACAGGCAAGATGGCCCCCAGCACAAAAGAAGATGAGGAACTTCATCGGACGAAAACCGGCGGCGACCGAGATGGAAGATGGAACAGGTGAGTCCCCCAATAAAAGGTAAGCATCCTTCGTATACCCCCCCAAAAAAAAAAAAAAAAAAAAAAAAAAAAAATACAGAGTGCAGAACCGCTTTAAATAGTGCATTCAAATTAGTCCTTATACTGTCCAAATAAATGTCCATATATAAAGATAAAAAAATAAATAAATAAAAAACGTGACTAAAACAAAAAAAAAGAGCTTCCAAAGAAACATTTAAGGTGCTTTTTGAAAGTGATACGATATCATGGATTGCAGCATTCAAATTGACCACGAAGATTCCATCATCTCTATATTGAATATAAAATGGAGGCTTACTAGAACCCGATGACCCTGGATCAACTTGACACCTGATTAGATCCGCTTTAAAGACCAGTGTTCTGGTAAGCCTCCATTTTATATTCAATATAGAGATGATGGCATCTGCGTGGTCAATTTGAATGCTGCAATCCATGATATCGTATCACTTTCAAAAACGCACCTTGAATGTTTCTTTGGAAGCTCTTTTTTGTTTTAGTCACGTTTTTTATTTATTTTTATCTTTATATATGGACATTTGGACTAATTTGAATGCACTTTAATGTGTTTGCACTATTGTTCACTGAATATTTTTTTCACTGAGTCTATATTTTTCAGTATGGTCCCTATGATTTGATCACTAATAAAATATACTTTCATTATATTTGTTAGTTGCTGGTATTATACACTGAGCAATCACTTAAAATATCTTATTTTACACTTGAGCGCTGCACTTTCTCTCTTTATCACAGTTTCTTGCCCGGTATCTGGGTTATAGTGTTCAGCTGCCCTTATTGTGACCCACCGAGCGCAGATTCCTTTACCTTTTAATGAATCTGAAATGAAACAAACAGGATGTGTCTTAACTGCAGACTTTCAGCTTTAATTTGAGGGTATTTCCATCCAAATCAGGTGAACGGTGTAGGAATTACAACAGTTTGTATATGTGCCTCCCACTTTAAAGGGACCAAAAGTAATGGGACAATTGGCTGCTCAGCTGTTCCATGGCCAGGTGTGTTATTCCCTTATTATCCCATTTACAAGGAGCAGATAAAAGGTCCAGAGTTAATTTCAAGTGTGCTATTTGCATTTGGAATCTGTTGCTGTCAACTCTCAATATGAGATCCAAAGAGCTGTCATCAGTGAAGCAAGCCATTATTAGGCTGAAAAAACAAACCCATCAGAGAGAGATAGCAAAAATATTAGGTGTGGCCAAAATCAACTGCTTGGAACATCCTTAACCACCTTGCGACCGCTGGCTGTCAAATGACGGGCAGGCGGCGCAGCTCTCAGAGTGGGAGGGTGTCATATGACGTCCTCCCCTTCTGTGCACTCCAGGGAGCGTGCGCGCCACCGGGAGCGTGCGCTCCCGCCGTGTCACTGGGCACCCGATGCGCATGCCCAGCGGCCGCGATGTCCGCTGGGCGCCCGCGATTGCCCGGTAACACAGCGGGACCGTGGATCTGTGTGTGTAAACACACAGATCCACGGTCCTGTCAGAGGAGAGGAGCCGATGGTGTGTTCTCTGTACAGAGAAACACCGATCGGTCTCCTCCCCTTGTGAGTCCCCTCCCCCCACAGTAAGAATCACACCCAGAGAACATAATTAACCCCTCCCCGCCCCCTAGTGGTTAACCCCTTCACTGCCAGTGTCATTTATACAGGAATCAATGCATTTAAATAGCATTGATTGCTGTATAAATGACAATGGTGCCAAAAAAAAAAAAAATGTGTCCGCCATAATGTCGCAGTCACAATAAAAAAAAAAAAAAAAAAAAAAAAAAAAAAAAAAAATCGCTGATCACCGCCATTACTAGTATAAAACTATCCCCTATTTTGTAAACGCTATAACTTTTGCGCAAACTAATCAATAATCGCTAATTGCGTTTTTTTTTTACCAAAAATATGTAGAAGAATACGTATCGGCCTAAACTGAGGAAAAAAAAACAATTTTTTTTTTTTTTATATATTTTTTGGGGATATTTAGTATAGCAAAAAGTAAAAAATATTTTTTTTTTTTTAAATTTGTCGCTCTTCTTTTGTTTATTGCGCAAAAAAAAAAAAAAAAAAAAAACGCAGAGGTGATCAAATACCACCAAAAGAAAGCTCTATTTGTGGGGAAAAAATTATAACAATTTCATTTGGGTACAGTGTTGCATGACCGCGCAATTGTCATTCAAAGTGCGTCAGCGCTGAAAGCTGAAAAATGGCTTGGTCAGGAAGGGGGTGAAAATGCACTGTAGTGAGGTGGTTAAAAAGAAAGAACGCACCAGTGAGCTCAGCAACACAAAAAGACCCGGAAGATCACGGAAAACTGTGGCGGATGACCGAAGAATTTTCCCTGGTGGGAAAAAAATAAAAATATAACACCCTCCACAACAGTTGACCAGATCAAGAACACTCTCCAGGAGGTAGGTGTATGTGTGTCTAAGTCAACAATCAAGCGAAGACTTCACCAGAGTGAATACAGAGGGTTCACCACAAGATGTAAACTATTGGTGAGCCTCAAAAACAGGAAGGCCAGATTAGAGTTTGCCAAACATCTAAAAAAGCCTTCACAGTTCTGGAACATCCTATGGACAGAGGAGACCAAGATTAACTTGTACCAGAGTGATGGGAAGAGAAGAGTATGGAGAAGGAAAGGAACTGCTCATGATCCAAAGCATACCACCTAATCAGTAAAGCATGGTGGTGGTAGTGTCATGGCGTGGGCATGTATGACTGCCAATGGAACTGGTTCTCTTGTGTATTGATGATGTGACTGCTGACAAGAGCAGCAGGATGAATTCTGAAGTGTTTCGGGCAATATTATCTGCTCATATTCAGCGAAATGCTTCAGAACTCAATGGACGGCGCTTCACAGTGCAGATGGACAATGACCCGAAGCATACTGCGAAAACAACCAAAGGGAAAGAAGTGGAATGTTATGCAATGACCAAGTCAATCACCTGACCTGAATCCGATTGGAGCATGCATTTCACTTGCTGAAGACAAAACTTAAGGGGAAATGCCCCAAAAACAAGCAGGAACTGAAGACAGTTGCAGTAGAGGCCTGGCAGAGCATCACCAGGGATGAAACCCAGCATCTGGTGATGTCTATGCGTTCCAGACTTCAGGCTGTAATTGACTGCAAAGGATTTGCAACCAAGTATTAAAAAGTGAAAGTTTAATTAATGATTGATAATCTGTCCCATTACTTTTGGTCCCTTAAAAAGTGTGAGGCACATATACAAACTGTTGTAATTCCTACACCGTTCACCTGATTTGGATGTAAATACCCTCAAATTAAAGCTGAAAGTCTGCAGTTAAAGCACATCTCGTTAGTTTCATTTCAAATCCATTGTGGTGTATAGAGCCAAAAAAGATTAGAATTGTGCAGATGTCCCAATATTTATGGACCCGACTGTAGGTTTAAAACCCCTTTAATAAACCTTAAAGCAAACTTTAGCTCCAAGAAATTAGATCGGGCAACTATCGGTACTTTGAGAGTGTTAGATCTGCCCCGCCAATAAAAATTCTAGAACTGCATTAAGGGTTGGCACTGCGAAGCAATTCGTTTTCTACCTTCCAGTGGGAGAACCTCTTCCAATTATTATTGTAAATGGTGTCTGTAGAGCTTTTACAGCCAGCCAATTAAGATGGTGGAGACAACTTTAGCCAACAAGGCTCTCCCGCTCAGAAGCCACGCTACCAAGGAGAGCCTCTCTGGATGAGGATGATGTATTCTCCCTTGGGACAAAGGGTCCCGAGTAGGTGGCAGAATCCAGGGGACTGTTCCCTCATGCCAGAGAAACATGTAATCTTCAGCTAAAGTGGCACAATCAGAATGACTTTGGACTGTGACGTCTGTAGCTTTGGCAGTACCCGCAGGATCAACTGAAAGGGTGGAAAGGCATAGAGGAGATCTTCCCACGGTTGTGCAAGAGCGTCAGTCCCCGCGCTTTGAGGATCTTTTTGTAGGTAAAAATATTTCCTCAGTTTCACATTTTGTTGATTAACTTTGCTTATGCCCAGCCTAAAAGCTCTCTGGCTACTACCAATAACCTTGCTGATTTGGAACTCCCTTGCCTGTTTAAATAGGAGACTGTGGTCATGTTGTCTGATAGTACTTGTATCTCTTTCCCCTTGATCATTTGTTGAAAGGCCAAGAGGGCTTTGGACACTGCCATTCGTTCCATCAGGTTTGAGGAGTTCCTTCCTGTTGCTAGATCCCATTTTACCTGAGCTAGGAGTTTTTTTTCCGAATGGCCGCCCATCCCTAAGCACTTACATCTGGGGTAATTCTGGTTGGATTGAGTAGTTCCACTTCTGCCCGTGCTCCAGTCTGCTTGTTGGTCCACTAGCTGAGGGATTACTTCACTTCACTTCACGGGTGAAGGGGATTTCGCATTGAGCAAACTTTGACAACCATCCCAGAGAGCAAGGACATTATTCTAGATCGGTGGTTCTTAACCTCAGTACCCCCCACCAGGCCATGTTTTGGGAATTTCCCATAGATAAAATAGCTGTCCAAAATACCAAGCCATTGACTTAGATTTAAAGCACCTGTGCAAGATAAAAGGAAAGCCTGCAAACATGGCCTGGTGGGGGGTACTGAGGACTGAGGTTAAGAACCACTGTTCTATATGATTTGGAGTGCAACTGAACCCCTTGGACCTCCGGCATAGCTGCCGTCATGCATCCAATGAGTTTCATTGCAACTGTGAACTTTGATGTTGCTAGACGATTTGATGGGTCTTGTTGGAGATTGTGCACCTTCTCTGGGTTAAGTACAGACAGACGTTTGCTGAATCTATAGTGTACCCCAAGTGTGTGAGCTTGTTGAAAGGAGTTAGTTGCAACTTTTCTAGATCAACCAGCTCAACTTCTTCAAGAAAGATATCATATCTGCCACGTTTTCTAACAGTGTTTTTCTGAGTATGCAAAGGGCAGTAGGACGTCCAAATAGGGGATGATGTTTATCCCCATTAATCTCAGGGCTTGCAGAGCTGTTGCTAGTACCTTCATGAAGATTCTGGGGGGCTGATGAAAGACCAAAGGGAAGGGCGTTGAACGGAAATAGCTTTTTACTTTTTTTTTTTACAGGTCCCTTTAGAGCGAATCTCAGAATGTTCTTGAGGCTTCTCTGACCATAATGTGAAGTGCATGCATCTTTCAAGTCTATTGAAGCCATGAAAACCCCTGGGGATAAGAATTCCTTTATCGTGTAGAGTGATTCCATGCAAAACCTTTTAAACTTCACACATTCGTTCATCTTTTTCAAGTTCAGGATCATCCTGTTTTCCTGCAGGCTTTTTTTCCTTAGGAAAAACTTCTCTCTCTCTTCTTCTAACAGAAGACCGAGTACGTTTTGTTGAAGCATATCTTCTAAAAGAGATAGGAGTGTACCTGCCTTCTCCTGATCTCTGGGCAGAAGGGTGGCAAAAAAATCTCTGAGGGGGAGATGCAAAAATTCTATGCTGGAAGTGTAACCATTTTTAATATTGAGGATAAAAGGATTTTGCGTAGTCACCAGCCATTAGTCTTCCTACCACCCGGCTTTGCGAGTCATATGGATTGGACCTAGGATTTGTCTTGGTAAGGGTTGAAGAGGAAACCGCCTTTTTTCTTTACCCTTTTTGGTGAACCAAGCCTTCCTTTGACCTTGAAACTCAGTTTCTTTGGCTGTCTGTTCAGACTGAAAAACTACCCCCCCCCCCCCCCCCCCCCCCCCCCCCCCCCCCCCCCCCCACCCCCCCCCCCGACTGCTTATTTGGAGTGGGAAAACCTTGTTTTGTCAGCAGATCTTTTGCTTATGGAAGACAATTCTGAACTAACAAAAGCTTACCCTTGAATGACAGGCCACATAATTTGGATGTTGTGTCCCCTTGCCAAATCATTCTTCTTAAGAAAAAGTCTAAACAATCAATCCTCGCAAAAATTGAAAAGGGACAGTTGGGTTGCTGCCGCTTTAAATGGTATACAACACATGTACCATCAAAGTGTAAAATGTTATAAAAGCTACCCTTTTCACGTGCCAATAAAAATCCTATATCATATATACAATACATATAAAGTGCAATAGGGCTGTATAAATCAATCAACAATAAAGTGCATAAAGGTCCATCCAGAAACTAAAGTGCATAAAAATCCATTCAAAAAAAGTTATGGTCCCAATAATATCTGTGCAACTACAAGGTAATCTTCAAATACATGCGCCATGCATCCACTAGCGCTCCACTGTAGAACAACTTCTGTGCCCCCACCAGAGTATGCACTCACCCGCCAGTATGGACCCCCTAAGTGTACACCAAGGAAGGTCAATCAGGCTTCTATGTACTGCTGTATGTCCAATATAATACAATGGGTCTGTAAAACGTGGCTCAGGGAGAGGAAAAGACCATAGAGTGTGTCATAGCATAATTCTGTTTTATTAATAAAAGCCAAAATAAATAAAATGGTGTCCACTTACAAAGCGTGCCCTTGTCCTGGCACCTGGAATGATCTGCCAATGTCTCAAGATGGCCGCCACTGCTCCGCAATGCCCTAGAGCCAGTGTGCGCTCCATCGGGCAGAAGTGACTAGATATGTGGCAAAGTCCTGCCCCTATGCGTTTCGTCACCAGGAAGTCATCAGAAGGCCCACTCTCTGCGATAAACTGAGGGGACAATAAAATAGAAAAAGGCCCCTATTTTATTGCTGGCCTGCCCCAGCTCAGCTTCCGTTATGGTCACCAGATAAGCCTTGGCAGCTGAATGTCCTTGTAGGAATCTCCACCCCTTTCCCTGGTTTACACACGATGGCCCCCCTCACATCCAGAGCGGAACCAGGGGCCAGCTGTGGGGCCAGGGGTTGAGTCGCATGTCCCACTGGTGCTATGCCCATATTAAAAATGGTGGAAGCCCACTTGCTTCCAGCCATGACTTGGGAAAAAACTTGCTTGTGCTTTTCTGTACAAGATTAACTGCAATTATGTTCACTTGCCAATCATTATAGTGGCTTTGCCATATATAAATACAGACAATATTGCTATAGAATGTTTGAAAACAGTTCAGGTACTTTTTTTTTTTTTGTTTTTTTATTATATTCAGTGTCAGTTCAGACAATGCATGTGTTTGTGTGCCTTGGGACAGTCCATTCATATGAAACATGCTGGCAATGCACCTCAATGCATGAAAACTATTTGTTCCCTATACTGTGCACACATAGTTCAAACAATCATTGTTATGCTCTGCCTGGATGTATTAAGTGCAGAGAAATGGCACTGCAATGCACTTTGTTCCATATGTAAATGTGCATTGGTGTAAAACATGCATTTTTTTGGGTTTGATTATAGCAAATTGCATATGTTTAAATAGGCCCCTATTAAAAGAGAAGTAAAGGAATTTTTTTTTTTTTTCGGATTCATACTTACCTCAGTAGATGCAGCATCGGTCCGATGCTGCATCTGCCCCCCAGCGCCTCTACACTGAGAGCCGAGTGATCGAACACTGCCAAACACTCAGTTTTCAGGGCTCAGAGAGCTGCAGACTTGTCTGTCACAACTATCTGCTCTGCCCCCTCTTCATTCACTGGCGCGCTGGGCTGTGGAGGGCTGGGCTGGGCTGACTGACTCAGGCTCTCAGCGGCTCACAGAGAGGCTGAGCCGGGTGTCAGTCCAGGCACCTGGCAGATCCAGACTTTGTCAGGATGACGCGGTGCCTGGACTGACGAGGCAGAAAGTTTCATAAAAGCTTGCTGTTCACACTGGAACGCATGTGTTCCCTCGCATTCTGGTTTTGATCATAGTGCCCCAAAACCACATGGTATAGCGGTAGCATGCGATTTGGTGGCTGCAAACATGCTGGGATTGTGAGATGTGTTTGGGGTACGTGTCTCTCAAGGGAAGATGTTAAAATGCGGTGGTGGAAATGCATTCCAGTATGAACAGACCCTTTTACAAGCTGAAGCCCATGTGGAAAAAAAAAAAAAAACACCCTTCCCCCCTGCAAGTTAAAAGCGTAATGTGCTAGTATGCATCGCATACTATCGTAGTATGAAATACTTTAAAATAAAGCCCTCCAGCAGTGCTCTGTCACTGTTGACAGGGCTTCCAGCTTCACCTAATTGGTTGAATGGCCGAGCTGCAATTACATCGCTCCCACACATGCACACGGGAGCTGCGACCATGGCACAGCATACTCCATACGCAGTCGCTTCAAAGCGCAGTGCGCATAAGCCGGTAACTTCACTCGCAAAGAGAGAGTGAAAAATTTCCTGAACGGCGCATGTTTAGGGGATACTCCTTGTGCCTACAGGTAAGCGTTACTAGAAGCTTACATATAGGTACAAGCCACCAAGCGGTGTTTACTACCACTTTAAAAAGTGTATGCATAGCCAAAGTTATTATTCAGTGTTAGCTGGAGGATGAAAGAATTAGAAAACTTTTTATTTCCACCTGTGTCCCCCGTTGGGGTATATTCACCCTCTCTATATGTCCTGGTGTCAGAGACAGAAAGTTTCTGGAAAATATCAAAGGCAGAGGACAGAGGAGGAGGAACTTCCTATGGGGGACACCTGTTCCAACGACAACTAATAGGGGTTTTCCCTTCTTTTTGGAGAGATGACCTCTCACTTCCTCAAGCGTCTCCTGGACAGGAAGTGAGGGATAATCACTTTACAATGGGACACAGACAGCAAAAATACCCTATCCAAGAACACACACAAAAAAAAATAATTTTTTGCCTGTGGATAAAAAAATAAAATAAAAAAATAACGAGCCAATGGCTGCATGAAGTAGTATGCTGGTATATTAAAGCCACTTGCTTTTTTATTTTGCCCCCCCCCCCCCCCCCAAAAAAAAAAAAAAAACACACCTTTAATATCAAGATTGCTATCTGTATATCAACATATGAGAATGTACACACTGAAGGGCCAGGACCTCATCTAGATCACATGCCTACTAATTAGATAGATACATACACACACACACACACACATTTATCTTTATGCTATCCATACAACATACTTCCCACTTTCACTTTCCGCTAATCTACATAGGAAATAAGCATTCTGTACCGCAGGGACTCTCTTGTCATCATAGAACCCCATTATCCAGTCCTGCAGAGCTGTTGTGTTTCCCCTCTGACACCCCCTCTTCTCCTCATACCCCCCACAAACCCCATCCCCGGTACCTGATCCGTGCACTGTCCCCCCAACTCTCCGCACACACTCCCCAGGGTGCTGTCAGTGTGCAGTGCGGGCGGCTGAGGTCACATGACACACGGAGGACGCGCCGGTCACGAGGGGATGTGAAAGTCCCCTATTAGATAGACGGCGATTGCGCGGAGCACATAGAGCCTTTTCATAACCGCCATCTTCATCCCAAAGCGAGGCTGCCAGTGTCGCGCTGCTCAGTTTCTTCCTACTCCTAGAGCCGATCAGTGCGGTGCTGTTTGTTTACAACACCCGGCTCAGTGCTACCATTGATGTTATATGAATATGCTTTGATATTTTTTAATATTAGCAGTCATTTTAGTTTTTCGAGGAAACTTTTTTTTTTTTTTTTTATATAGTTGAAGCTAAATGTACTACTTCTGAAGGTGAAAAGATTTGTTGGAGCAAAATGAACTGCCAGGTCAACCTGGCAAGAAGCCACACACAAAGCCAAAATTGGAATATAGCTGATGGGTGTAGCTGAAAAGCAGAAACATTCATTAGAAAAAAATAAATACATTGTAGGATTCAGATAATGATTCATACATGACATGGTCCGATTTCTGATACAGTGGTCTGGATAATCATCTAGGGGTCCCCACACTCAACCATCGCCCCATTGTGCCTCCACCTACTGTACTACACCCAAACATTCTGCTGGACCTCCCTCTACTGTACACCCCCCTCCCCCGGCCTCCTACTGTACACCCCCCTCCCCCGGCCTCCTACTGTACACCCCCCTCCCCAGCCTACTACTGTACACCCCCTTCCCCGGCCTCCTACTGTACACCCCCTCCCCCCCCCGACCTCCCTCTACTGTACACCCCCCTCCCCCAGCCTCCTACTGTACACCCCCTCCCCCGACCTCCCTCTACTGTACACCCCCCTCCCCCAGCCTCCTACTGTACACCCCCTTCCCCGCCTCCTACCCCCCTACTTCCCCCGGCCTCCTACTGTACACCCCCCTCCCTAGCCTCCTACTGTACACCCCCTCCCTCTACTGTACACCCCCTCCCCCTCAACTGTACTACTGTACCCCCCTCCCTCTACTGTACACCCCCTCCCCCGTCCCTCTACTGTACACCCCCTCCCCCGGCCTCCTCTACTGTACACCCCCCCCCGACCCCTCTACTGTACACCCCCTCCCTCTACTGTACTGTACACCCCCTCCCCCGGCCTCCTACTGTACACCCCCTCCCCCTACCACCCCCTCCCCCAGCCTCCTACTGTACACCCCCTCCCCCAGCCTCCTACTGTACACCCCCTTCCCCCTCCTACTGTCCCTCTCCAGACCTCCCTCTACTGTACACCCCCTCCCCCAGCCTCCTACTGTACACCCCCTTCCCCGGCCTCCTACTGTACACCCCCTCCCCAGACCTCCCTCTACTGTACACCCCCCTCCTCCTACTGTACACCCCCTTCCCCGGCCTCCTACTGTACACCCCCTCCCCCGACCTCCCTCTACTATACACCCCCTTCCCCTGCCTCCTATTGTACACCCCCTCCCCCAGCCTCCCACTGTACACTCCCCTCCCCCAGCCTCCTACTGTACACCCCCTCCTACTGTACACCCCCCTCCCCTGGCCTTCTACTGTACACCCCCTCCCCCAGCCTCTTACTGGTCACCCCCTCCCCCAGCCTCCCTCTACTATACACCCCCCTCCCCCGGCCTCCTACTGTACACCCCCTCCCCCGACCTCCCTCTACTGTACACCCCCTCCCCCGACCTCCCTCTACTGTACACCCCCTCCCCCGACCTCCCTCTACTGTACACCCCCTCCCCCGGCCTCCTACTGTACACCCCCTCCCCCAGCCTCCTACTGTACACCCCCTTCCCCGGCCTCCTACTGTACACCCCCTCCCCGACCTCCTCCTACTGTACACCCCCCTCCCCCGGCCTCCTACTGTACCCCCCCCCCCCCCGACCTCCCTCTACTGTACACCCCCTCCCCCGGCCTCCTACTGTACACCCCCTTCCCCTGCCTCCTATTGTACACCCCCTTCCCCGGCCTCCTACTGTACACCCCCTCCCCCGACCTCCACCCCCCTCCCCCAGCCTCCTACTGTACACCCCCTTCCCCTGCCTCCTATTGTACACCCCCTCCCCCCCCAGTACACCCCCCCCCCACCTCCCACTGTACACTCCCCTCCCCCAGCCTCCTACTGTACACCCCCTCCTACTGTACACCCCCCTCCCCTGGCCTTCTACTGTACACCCCCTCCCCCAGCCTCTTACTGCTCCTACACCCCCCCTCCCCCAGCCTCCCTCTACTATACACCCCCGACCTTCTTCTACTGTACACCTCCCTCCCCCGGCCTTGTACTGTACACCCCCCCCCTACTGTACACCCCCCTCCCCTTGCCTCCCTCTACTGTGCACCCTCCTCCTCCGGCCTCCTACTGTACACCCCCCTCACCTGGCCTCCTACTGTACACCCCCCTTTTCCAACTGTACACCCCCTCCCCCAACTGTACACCCCCTTCTTCTCCCTCTACTGTACACCCCCCCCCTCCCCCAGCCTCCTACTGTACATTCTCCTTCCCCGGCCTCCTTCTACTGTACACCCCCTCTCAACCTTCATCTACTGTACACCTCCCTCCCCTTGACTATCTCTACTGCACACCCCCCTTGACCACCCTTTACTGTACACCCTACTCCACTGGGTCTTCCCTCACTGTACATCCTCCTTCACTGGTCCTGCATCTACTGTACATCCTTCTTCAATGGGCCTACACCCCACTGGCCTCCCTCACTATACACCCCCTCCAGTGGGCCTCCATATACTGTACACCCATCTCCAAATGGCCTCTCTCTACTGTACACCCTCCTCAACAGGGCCTCCCTCTACTATCCACCCTCCCTAATTGGGCTTCCATATACTGTACAACTACCTCTGCTGGGCCTTCCTTTGCTGCACACTCTTCTCCACTGGGCCTTCCTTTACTGCACACTCTTCTCCACTGGGCTTTCCTTTACTGTGCACTGTCTTTCAATAAGCCTCCATCTACTGTACATGCCCTTACGCTGGGTCTTCCTTTACTGTACGCTCTTCTCCACTGGGTCTTCCTTTACTGTACGCTCTGGCCTTCCTTTACTGTACGCTCTTCTCCACTGGGCCTTCCTTTACTCTATGCTCTTCTCCACTAGGTCTTCCTTTACTGTACGCTCTTCTCCACTGGGTCTTCCTTTACTGTACGCTCTTCTCCACTGTGTCATCCTTTACAGTACACTCTTCTCCACTGGGCTTTCCTTTACTGTACACTGTCTTTCAATAAGCCTCCATCTACTGTACACCCCCTCTGCTGGACCTTCCTTTACTGTACACTCTCCTCCATTGGGTCTTCCTTTACTGTACACCCTCCTTCACTGGGCCTCCATTTACTGTGCATCTGCCATCATTGTACACTCTCCTTCACTGGGCCTCTATCTACTGTAAACCCCCTCCTTCAATGTACCCCCTCTTTAGCTGGCCTCCCTCTACTGAACACCCAAATATTTTGTTGGACCCCTCTACTTGTACACCCCCTTCCTCTGGGACTTTATTTACTGAACACCCTCCTTCACTGGGCCTCCATCTATTGTACACCCTCCTCCTCTAGGCCTTCCTTTACCATACACTCTCCTTCACTGGTCACCCTGTATTTTAAACCCCCCTACCTTGGCCTACCTATACTATATACCCCCCTCCCCTAGCTTCTTTCTACTGTACACCCCCTCTCCTGGCTTCCCCCTACTGTACACCTCCTTCTGCATGGCCTCCCTTTATTGTACACTTACACCCCGCTGACCTCCCTCACTATACACCCCCTCCAGTGGGCCTCCAGGCTCCATATACTCTACATCCATCTCTTCTGGGCCTTTCTGTACTGTACATCCTCCTTCACTGAGCCTCCATCTATTGTACACCGTCCTCCCATCTACTGTACACCCCTCCCCCCTCCACTGGGCCTCCCTTTGCACCCTCAGTTTATCACCTTCTTCTATGGGCCTCCCTCTATTGTACACTCCCTTCCGCTAGGCCCATGCTTTACTTTTAGTCCCCTCCACTGGCATCTTCTCTGCTCTTCAATTTTTCTAATTTGCTGTAAATTTCTTCATCCAGCAGAGCTTCCATGTCTGCTGGGAGAATGCATGTCCTGTTTTATAGAACCTGCCTATTTTCCTCAAGGAACAGGGACCCCACTGCACATGTGACTGCTGCTGCCCCACTTTCTACACCCCAAGCAGGACACGGCATCCCAACCAGAGGAAATAATAAATGATGACAATTATGGAAATGTATACTGGTCATAACTATGATTTCCCCTGTACTGGATGTATATTTTGTCATTTTGTCCTCCACACTGCACCCCCACACACTACCCCTCCCCCCGCACCCCGATATTCTCCCGCCATTTCTTTCATCAGAATCTCCAGAGTTCCACAAGGATACAGTGTGATCATTTTCCTCGCTTCCTATTGGCTGTGCTGCGCGCTGTGCCCCATCACCTATCGGCTCGCGCGGGGATTCCATTGGCCGGTCTGTTGCTCCCTGGAGCCGGAGATTGCTGTGATTGGCAGGTGCGTGAGTCGTCACCGCAGGGAGAAGTTCTGCAGGAAAAGTAGTGTGAGGACTTTATACAGTGTGTGCCGGAGGAGAAGGGCAGGTAAGTGCCCCTAGTATTGTATTTGTATTTAATATAGGCTAGGAATGGAATACATTTATTTATTTATGCCTGTTTATATGTGTGCATTGTTCTCTATGAGTTGTGCCTAGTGTGGTCTGGCTGGCTTCTAAATATGTCAAAATAATATATACTACATGTAAAAAATTATATATATGCATTATTCTATGTATATATATATATATATATATATAGTATATTTCTTATATACCTTTATCTTGGCTTCATATATACTGTATATAAATATATAGATATATATATTTTATGCATGATAGATGTATATATAGATATACCTGTATATACTAGTGGTGGTCAACCAGTGTGCCCATGACCCAAGAACTGCACATAATGTACAATGTATGTACAGCAGTAGTCTCCAATATGCGGCCCTTTGCTTGCCTCTTGGGGCACTATTCCTTTCACTGACACCAACAATGGAGCATTGTTATTCCCCCTGAGACCAACAATGAGGCACTATTTCTCCCACTGACACCAATGATGGGGCACAATTCCTTCCAATGACACCTACGATGGGGTAATATTCTTACCAGTGACACCAATGATGGAGCACTATTCATGCCACTAACACCAATGATGGGGTACTATTCTTACCACTGACACCAATGATGGAGCACTATTCATGCCACTAACACCAATGATGGGACACTATTCTTACCACTGACATCAATGATGGAGCACTATTCCTGCAACTGACAACAATGATGGGGTACTATTTTTACCAATGATGGGGTAATATTCTTACCACTGTCACCAATGATGGGACGCTATTCTTACCACTGACATCAATGATGGAGCACTATTCCTGCAACTGACACCAATGATGGGGTACTATTCTTACCACTGACACCAATGATGGGGTACTATTCTTACCACTGACACCAATGATGGGACACTATTCTTACCACTGACACCAATGATGGGACACTATTCTTACCACTGACACCAATGATGGGACACTATTCTTACCACTGACATCAATGATGGAGCACTATTCCTGCAACTGACACCAATGATGGGGTACTATTCTTACCAATGATGGGGTACTATTCTTACCACTGACACCAATGATGGGGTACTATTCTTACCAATGATGGGGTACTATTCTTACCACTGACACCAATGATGGGGTACTATTCTTACCACTGACACCAATGATGGGGTACTATTCTTACCAATGATGGGGTACTATTCTTACCAATGATGGGGTACTATTCTTACCATTGATGGGGTACTATTCTTACCGCTGACACCAATGATGGGGCACAATTCCTCCCAATGACACCTATGATGGGGTACTATTCTTACCAATGATGGGGTACTATTCTTACCACTGACACCAATGATGGGGTACTACTCTTACCACTGACACCAATAATGGGGTACTAGTCTTACCACTGACACCATTGATGGGGCACTATTCCTGCCACTAACACCAATTATGAGGCACAATTCATCCCAATGACACCAACGATGGGGCATTATTCCTGCCACTAACACCAATGATGGGGCACAATTCCTCCAATGACACCAACGATGGGGTACTACTCTTACCACTGACACCAACGATGGGGTACTACTCTTACCACTGACACCATTGATGGGGCACTATTCCTGCCACTAACACCAATTATGGGGCACAATTCCTCCCAATGACACCAATGATGGGGAAACATTCCTCCCACTGACACCAATAATGGGAAACTATTTCGAATCCTGCCCAGGGTGGATTTGATTTAAAAGAGAAGTATGTTTTTTTTTTTTTTTTTTTTACAATACATTTTTTATTGAACGTTATTAATTAACAATACAGATTATCATTTACTTTAGTCATATGTAACCAATGTAGTTAGATTGATTCAGAAAGGTTTTTGCGTAAGTATATAATACTTGATATCCTGTACCAGTCTACCCCTAATGGATTCAAACTGTAGGCAGGGACAGGCCACCAAGTTAACTAGATAGTTAATTTCATAAAATGAAAACGAAACCAAAGCTTGTAAATCAGATTAAGGCCCCTTTCACACGTGTGCGACTTCAAAGTCGCGCGATTTTGCCGCGATTTCTAGGAATGCCTGTGTAAGTGGCATCAAAATCAGACCAAAGTAGTGCAGGGACTACTTTGAAGTCGTACTAATATGAATGGATGTCATTGGAAATCATGGGGAATGACTTGTCATGCTACTTTGCAGTACCAAATCGTGGGACAAGTCGTATAAATGTGAAAGGGGCCTAAGAAGGTAGGTCCAAGATGATAGACTACATCAAAAATATGACTTAAAGTGACACTAAAGCTTTGTTTTTTATTTTTTTTAAAATAAGAAACATATCATGCTTACCTCCACTGTGCAGCTCGTTTTGCACAGAGTAGCCACGAACCTGCTCTTCTGGGGTCCCTCTGCGGTTCTTGCGGCTCCTCCCTGCATTAGATAGAAGCGCTCTCCTGGGGGCGTTACCTTGGGGGGCGTCCATAGAAGCCGAATGTATGACTCGGCCCTGCCCCCCCCCCCCCCCCTCATTGGATTTGATTGACAGCAGCGGGAGCCAATGGCTGCACTGCTATCATTCCATCCATTCAGGACCCGAGACACTGTTTTTTGCTGGTGTGCTCGTTCCCGGGATGAGATAGAGGGGGTACAGGTAAGTAAAGGGGGGGGGAGGGGGCTGCAGCATTATAGGAGGTTTTTCACCTCAATGCAAAAAATGCATTGAGGTGAAAAACCTTGAAGGTTTATAATCCCTTTAAGGGAACTTCAAACTTAGGGATAAGTTACAAATTACACTCTTTTAAGTAGTTGGATGCTCTAGGATGAGATAGCAAGGAATTCCATTTCTTTTTGAATGTGATGGCGGAGTCGTTTTTATAGGTAAGCATAAGTTCGTACTGAGCTTCAATATTTAGTCTGGCTATAGCAGTCGATAAGGTGGGTTTCCAGAGGCTGGTTATAATGAGCTTTGCCACTATTAGTGTGTGGATTACTATTGTTCTAAATGTTGTAGGGTATATGTCCAAATTTAGGCCGAGTAAGGCTGTGGCCGGAGTAAGTTTGGTTAGATTTCCCATAAGATCTGCTATAAAAGAAGCTATCGAGTTCCAGAAGCTTTGCAAGTTTTTACAGCTCCATAATATGTACAGAAGGTTACTGTCTGTTCGTTACATCTCCAACATATGTCAGATGTAGAGGGATACATTTTTGATCATTTATATGGGGTCAAATACCATCTATACAGTATTATTTGTGTATTACCCCAGTGTTCGATACAGGATATAGATTTACTGGATATATGAATGGCTTTTTTCCATTGGTCCCAAGAGAATTCTTGAGCCAAGTCTTTCTCCCATTTAGGCCCCTTTCACACTTATACGACTTGTCCCACGATTTGGGACTGCAAAGTAGCATGACAAGTCGTTCCCCATGATTTACAATGACAGCCATTCATATTAGTGCGACTTCAAGTCGTTCCGACTTCAAAGTAGTCCCTGCACTACTTTGGTCCGATTTTGATGCCACTTACACAGGCATTCCTTGAAATCGTGGCAAAAATTGCGGCGGTAAAATCGCGCGACTTTGAAGTCGCACAAGTGTGAAAGGGGCCTTAGTCATGTGTGTGTTTTTAATATTATTTGGGTAATTAGTTAGAAGTTCATAGAAAAAGGAAATTTTCCTTTTATTGTTTGGTTATTTTGTTGAGTGAGAAATTCCCTCATTATTGATCATCATATTATCATTATTGAGGGGATTTCTATAGGATTATTGAGATTGAACTCTTTTAAACGGGTGTACTTTCCTAGTTTGCTTAAAATTATCCTCTTTATACTGCAAGGGTAGATTTATATAAAGATGGTATCCTTCCTTAACCCATTCATCAACATTTAGGCGTATTCTGCGATAATTAATTGTTCCTGTCGGTATAGATAGTATGGATTTTTTTTTGATGACTTTAGTTTTGGAAAGTATGTGCTTCCAGGCTATTAGTGTAGCTCTGATACTGAGTAAATGATGTAGGTTAATCATTGGAAGTATAGAGTAAGCTATTGCCAGGACATATAAGTCGTGTCTTTTGGTGGCTTCTTTTTCTACGTTTAACCATAGTTTCTTCTGATCCAATAGGGTGGCATAATAACAATTCTTGATGTCGGGTAGATTCATTCTTCCTAGAGATTTTCTGGTATTTAAAAGGGAGAATGCCACCTTGTTTTTTTTTTTTTTTCGTTGGATATATAATTTTTTAGTTTTGTATTTAATTGTGTAAAAAAATTTGGTCGGAATTGGGATGGGGTATGAGTTTTTTTTGGCACATTTATACTTACCTAGGTGGATGCAGCATTGGTCCCCCGGCGCCTCTGCACTGAGAACCGAGCGATCGAACACCACCGATGGCTCGGTTTTCACAACTCCCCGAGCGGAAAGCTGCTGACTGTAAATCAGCAGCTCTCTCCACTCTGACACCCCCACGCGCGCGCATTTGCGCTCACTGGAGTGATGAGCTGTGGAGGGGCAGAGAGCGGCCGTCTCAGGCTCGCAGCAGCTCGCTGAGAGGCTGAGATGGGTGTCAGTCCTGGCAGATCCAGACTTTATTGTCATAATGAAGCAGTGGCTGGACTGATTCCAGTGACGTCAGCAGAGAGCGGACTTCAGAACGCTCTGCTGAAAATGAGTCACAGGAATGCAAAGGGAATTGTGATCCATAGGATAAGCCCAGCCAAACAAGCTCAGGCTGGACTTCTCCTTTAAATCATAATTTTTAAAGAGCAACTGTCATTTCTGTCCTATTTCTGTACAGTCCTATTCACTTTAATGGGAAGGCTGGGGAAGCGGCAGTGACACAACAAGGTGAGGGACATGGCAGCAGCAGGTAAGTGGATGCCCACTAACAGGCGCTGCCATGATGGATCTGAAATAACTGGTGCTCTTTAAATGTGAGGACTTATTCTTGCTGGTAGTTAAAATCTTTAATATTTGCAAACAAAATGAAGGTTTCTTATTTAGAATAATAAGCTGTCAGATTAGTAAAACAGCAATATTAGAACCGATTCAATCGTACAGTTTGTAGTGTACATAGATTTGCAAAACAATGGGATAAAGGAATATTCCTGAACTTTGTTTTATCTCATGGTTACTGTGAAATTGCGTGACTGCATCAATGCAGTGCATGTTATCTCAGCATGCCAAGCTTGGATTCATTGAATTTAGTTTACCAAAAATGTAAATATTGTAGAATATACATCCTCATTCTACATAACCAAGCTCCTTTTTTTTTTTTTTTTTTAAATCCTTGATTTTTATCCACCCAGTTCCTGCCACTGACACCAATCCTATTTCTCCCCTAATATATGGGGGCATGTTGTCAGGACATTTTCTACTTCCACTGGCCACATTCTGGCCCCCCTAAAGTCCGACGGACAGTAAACTTGGCCCTTTGTTCAGAAAGTTTGGTTACTCTTGATGTAATGCAACAGAAAATGATCTATGCCTGAACATACTACAGTAGTGGGACCCTGGAGGCATTCTGTATGATAGCACATGCACACTCCAATCAAAGCAAATAAAAAAGTTTTGGCTTCAGATAGATTTTAGAATCAAGCTTATGAAGGGTTAATGTCAATGTCATCCGTGCACTGGGGGACCATTGTTATGTAAGAACTTTAGGGCTGTGGAAATTAAAGATTAATTCCTCGATTAATCGTTAATTTTTTTGAACAATCAAAATTATTTTGATCGGTACCTCTCCGCCGGTGACGTCACGGACATCGACGTCAACGGACTCCTCCTCCCTTCCCTAAGTGCCTCCGTCTGCTAATGAAGGGAAGGGGAGGAGTCTGACGATGTTGAAGTTCTGATTGAACGTAACGCATACGAGGGAGGAGCTACGTATGACGTCACCCGCTGCTGCCCTACGGAACTAACACGATTGTCGGCTTTACATGCTGTGTTTTTATCATCTTTATGTGAATAGTTTGTGTTTGAACACAAAAATGAAATCTTATACTTAAGCGGTGAGCACTTAGATCTTTTCTTTCTACCCATGACCTGGCGTCCTTGCTGAGATCTAAGGAGACGTGAGAGAAGTTTATGGTCCGTGTTAACCCTTTTGATACCCGCTTGCATGACCACCTGTTTTTCCATAAGGTGAGAGTGTTTAGTTAGACCGGAGGTGGAGGGATTGTCACACTACTGTGGGAAAAAAATGACAGTTTGAATTTAAAACGTATTTGTGTAAACTGTGACGTTAAGTCATGGATTGTGAAAACTAACTAGTGTCGGGTGATTGTATATAGTGTATACCACATTTACCACTGACTAATGAAGAGTTGCAATGCAAGGAGATCAGCTAAAAGTAGTTGGATCTGTATGTGCGTTATAATTAATTGAAATTAGTTGATTAATCGATTAAAAAAAAACGATTAATCGAACATGAAAATTTTAATCAGTAACAGCCCTAAAGAACTTTTATGTATTATTGATGGTTTAAGTTTGTTAGGTGCTTTAATGTGTTGGGTACAAATGATAGGCCCATTTACTGACAGCATAGTGTGTTCATTTGCAATAGGAACAAGATGATCTGTGATAGAATCCTAAATTAGGGTCCAGGTCTAAAATCTCACTATGATGTAAGCCACGGCTCGACAAACCCCGGTCGCCAGGTCGCATTTGCGACTAGAATTGGGGTCCTGGCGCCTGGGCCAGTAATTTAGGTCGTGGCTTTGCGGCCTTCTGAAGTCCTTCTGTAATATGGCGCCATCTCGTGGCGACTGTTGGTATTGCAACACCTCTAACAATGCGAATGCAATGTTAACCACTGGGCACTTCCTAACCAGACCAATTTTCAGCTTTCAGTGCTCTCACACTTTGAATGACAATTACTCAGTCTTGCAACACTGTACCCAAATACATTTTTTGTCCTTTTTTTCACACAAATAGAGCTTTCTTTTGGTGGTATTTAATCACCGCTGGGTTTTTTATTTTAAATCAAAAAATACAGAAAATTCGGTAAAAATAAATAAATTCTTTATTTCTATTAACATTTATTGCAGAGTATTGGCAGAATATTGGCAGAGTATTGCAGAGTGTTGGCAGAATATTGCACAGTGTTGGCAGAGTATTGCACAGTGTTTTTTTTTTATAATAGCTTTGATTTTTATTTCTTTTCTTTTTTTCTTTTTTAAAAGTAAAAAATTTTTAATTAAGAATTTTTTTTTTTTTTATTTGTAATCTCCCTGCTTGGTCCCTTTCACACGGGCTGTCTGATCAGGTTCGCCTGTCAGTTTTTCAGGCGGACCTGATCGGACCCTTAGCGGGGATATGGCGGTAAATAAGCGGGGATATGGTGGAAATAAAAGCAGTCACATTCTTTAGTTAACCACTTTGCGCCTGCGCTATAGATGAAAGACGTCTACAGCGTGGACGCCAATTGCCGGGAGGGCGTCCCTGGACGTCCTCCTGTTTACTTCCCCTCTGCGCACCGCCGCAAGCGAGCATCGGGGAAGTTCTGTGTTGGCCGTGTCCAACAGATCGTGCTAAATGGCCAATCACAGCCGCCATTTAGCACTCGACCCGCTTGTCCAACGAGAGGTGATCTCATATGTAAACATATGAGATCATCTCTCATCGCCGGCTCTCCCTCCTCCCACAGACATCCTGGGGAGGGAGAGCTTCCATGCTGCAGCGTCAGTGAAACGCGAGTGAACACTAACACAGTGAAACACACACAACACACATGCCCACCTGTCCCCAGTGCCACCTGTCAGTCGTTGTCATCGTCGTTAAAAAGAAACCTGGCTCCTAACTTTTTTAGTTGGCTCCTAGATTCCAAGAAAATTTGTCAAGCCCTGATGTACGCATGCATTGTGTACAGAAAATGGAATACTGTAGATGCGCCTCTTTGATTGATTATTAAAGTGGTTGTATACCCATTCAGACAATTTTTCTGTATGGGAACAATTGCAGGTTATGAAATGTATTGCGCTCTATGAATATCTTCTTACCTGTTTTCCTTGCGCGTAATCTATATTTTTCTTCCTTATGACGTCACTCACACATGCGTCGTGTGTCCTAATTCTCCGGCAAGCATAGACCCTAAAAATGCCGGGACTGTGTCATTTCCTATTGACGAGGTCAGCCCCGACATCCCGCGATACAGTCTTATACTGGCTCCGCATTGATAAGAGGATCGTGGAAACCTTGCTATTACTGCGCATGCGCAGGATTTTGGACAGGAAAAGCTACTGCGGGCGAAACTAGCTTACTGGACAGACGTGGAAAACCATCGTTTGGATGGCGCCGGCGAGCAGCAGCTTTTCAAATAGATTTATGACAGTAAGAAATATTTTTGGGCATACTCATTTTACCAATTTCATTGTAAATAAATAGTTATATTAGAATATTGTTTAAAGCCAATATCATTAGGAGAGTTTACTACCGATTTAGCTTTGTCAGGATTGTGAGTTCCTAGCTGTGGAGATCTATGTTGGGTGAAGCCAGGCTGGTGGAAGTGAATATGACTTGTGAATATGGCCGATACCGATTACCTGTAGGAGACACAGCAGGCGTTCCTGGCGATTAGCTGCAGGCAAGAGCCCCATTGAAAAGCAATAGGACGGCAGCTAACCATGGCTGCTCACATTTAATTGCTTATGGAGCGAACACCTCTAGTCATCAGACCTGGATGGAGAGGCAGACCATGAACTGTCAGCCTCCTCTTGCTTTCAATGGGGCTGCCGCCTCCAACTAATCTACGGGAATGCCCAGTGGGTCTCTCTGTTACGCCCCCATTTGCTAGGGTAAAATCTGCATTTATATGTGTTTAGGGGGCACTGCATATCAATGTAGGTAATGATTTTACCTGCCTATAGGTGTAATCATTTTAGTTGAATGTAGAGAAAATTGAATTCTGTGTCCAGGATCCAATTAGACCCTCTAAATGCATGTAAATGAATCTCAACACTGCTAAACGCACTTCAATGCAGGAACTTCTAAGCACAGGATCTGTAGGGCATGAAATTTGTTTGTAGTTCACAGAGAGCTTCTCCTGCTTCTGGAAAAGCAAAAAAGTAGGAGATTCAGTGTCTATATATAGCCTTAGGACGCATGTCGATGGGCGTTCCAGTCAAAACTCTGCGTTTTGGATTCAGACAAACCTTAACCACTTAAGCCCCGGACCATTTGGCTGGCAAAAGACCAGAGCGTTTTTTGCGATTCGGGACACTGTGTCGCTTTAACTGACAATTGCGTGGTGTGCAAAGTGGCTCCCAAACAAAATTGATGTCCTTTTTCCCCCACAAATAGAGCTTTTTTTTGGTGGTATTTGATCACCTCTGCAGTTTTTATTTTTTGCGCTATAAACAAAAAAAATAGCGACAATTTTGAAAAAAACACATTATTTTTAACTTTTTGCTATAATAAATATCTCCAAAAAATATATATATATTTTTTTTTTCCCTCAGTTTAGGCCGATACGTATGCAATACGCGTTTATTGATTGAGCGCTATTTTGGGACCATTCACATTTATACAGCGATCAGTGCGATTAAAAATGCATTGATTACTGTGTAAATGTGACTGGCAGTGAATGGGGTTAACCACTAGGGGGCGCTGTATGGGTTAAATGTGTTCTAGGGAGTGATTCTAAATGTGGGGGGAGGGGCTATGTGTGACATGACACTGATCACCGCTCCCGATTACAGGGTGTCCTGTCACTAGGCAGAACGGGGAAATGCTTGTTTACAGCAGCATTTCCCCGTTCTTCCTCTCCGTGAGACGATCACGGGTATCCCTGCGGACATAGAGTCCGCTGGACCCACAATCACACTCATGGAGGTCGCATCGCTCACCCGCAAACTGCTTCTTAAAGGGCAACGTACAGGTACGTTAATCTGCCTGTAAGTGCCCTTCTGCCCAAGTATATCGGCGTGAGCCCGTCGGAAAACGGTTAATAGGACATGATGCGTCTACAGAAACACAGCACAACACAGTACAGGTCGATTGCAGTCTCTGAGGCTCCATTCATACCTGAGCATATTGATTTACTGGCGTTTTTTAAGCTTTTTTTGCTGCTTTTTACAAAATGTTTTAGAAGTGTATTACAAGTGTTTTATATAAAGCACTTGGGGGAGGAGAGGGCTGCTGTTTGAGCAGAAAACGTGTGTAAAACGCTTGTAAAACGCTTAAGTGAGGCATTTCTATTGAAGTCTATGGGACCAAAAACACTTGTAATCTGCCAAAAAGAACTTTTGTGAGCTTCAGGTGACAGAACGCTCAGATGTGAACTGGGGCCATTCAAATGAATGTGATTTGGCTTGTTGAGCATTTTAGAGCTACAAGCTTCAAGCAGTAAAGCCCTCAGATGTGAATGGGGCCTAAATTACCATGTGTCCTGTTCAAAGAAAGTCAATGGGACTTTGCTGACCTATATTTGACATGGCTTCCAAATGAATGAAAACAACGCCTATCAACATGAGCCCTAACAGTAATGGAAGGCAGTATGAGAGGCAGGCAGGCTATAAAAGTGTATACAAACCTTAAAACAGTAAATGTAATATATTAAAATGTTTGTAAAGGCTGACGTTTTTTTTACCTTCATGCATTCTATGCATGAAGGTAAAACCCAGACCTGAACCCAGACGAGACGGCTCCTGATGATGTAAGAAAAGAAGATGGAGGTGCAGGACCTGCTATTTGGCAGCCTAGTGCCAGATCACAGCAGGACAACACTGAATTAATTGGATGGGTGAGTATGTGAATTGAGGGTAAAATGCATGAAGAAAGTACAGGTGCTTTGATCTCTGAAGAGCGATCCTTATTCAGATCACCCTTCAGAGTGCATTTGACAGGAGAGGTTAGCTTTAACCCCTTGAATCCCACACCAGTGCGTAGCAACCATGTGCATTGCACTCTGCACTTGCAGAGCAGCTCCATTCACTTGAATGGGTCGCACTGGGTGGACGATATGCCCCCCGAAAGCATCCACAACCAAAAGTGTGAATGAGCCCTAAAACAAACTAACACAGGGAGGGGGGTTCCTCTTTAAACATGTCTGCCTTTCTTGATTTTTTTGGGTGAATCAATGGCACTAGTAGTTTACACAATAAAGATAAGGATGTTTGTGCTTTCTTTTCAGCTTACAGTAAGTTACAAGGACACTGCATTTCTGGCAGGGTCAACAAGTATTTTCTGTACTTTGAAAATTGAAAACGAATGCAGCCACAATATCTAAGGACTCGTAAGATGTAATAAATTACATTTTTGTCAATTATTCCTTATTAAGGATGAGCTCTGGTGTGTTCGCATAGGGCACGTGGAGAGCACGCCAGGATGTCGGCACTGCGCTAATCACAGGCAGTGAGACATTTCCCAATCTCTGCAGCGGCGCATCGGGAAAATTTCTCATTGCCTGTGATTAGCGCTCTGCAGTGCTGACTTCCTGGCGGGCTCTGCACATGCCCTATGCGAACACGCCGGAGCTCATCCTTATTCCTAATCATTCTGGGTATCTAGTTTAGGAGATCAGCAAATGTGACTTAACAGCCCCTCCCAAGTTTTGAAACAGACCAAAATAATTCTAGAGGTCTTTAGTCTGAACTATCCTTGGCCACCAATTAGAATTAATCTGTCTTTTTTTATAGTGTTCATGTTTTCTAATAATAGCTGATGATGCCCAATTTTATAGTGTCCTCACAGTTGTCTGAGCTTTCAGTCCACTGATGTGCAGATGTGTGCCGATAGTTTCCTTGAAATAACCTGTGTTCATTACAAAGATGAACAGAGGTCCATACATACTTGCTGACGGCTTTTAAAGTCTGTGTTAGAATTAAGACCAATCAAGTTAAAGACTAGTCGAGTTTTAAGACCATGGTACACCTATATTTAGTGCCAAGTAGACCCTCAAAAAGCCCCCCCTACTGACAGCATGTAGGGGTTTCTCTCCCCTGCAGCAGCCATCAGATTTGAAATCAGCCATCTGTAGGGCTCTGTCTGCACATCCACATCATTCATTCATGTCATTCATGGAGATCTTTGAATGTACAAACTATTAGTGCCATTTGCCACCTTGGCAGACAGACTTGTAGTTCTCAATGGAACACAAACGTGGTGACTGCCGCACTTGTAGTCTATTAATACTTCCTCCAGCTCTCTAAGGCTGGGTTCACACTGAAGATCGCAGCAGCTCACAGCAGGGGTCTGGTGTGTCTCCATTCACTGTTTCAGGTCGTATTTCAGCCCGAATTTTGGGCTGAAATCGGACCTGAAACAGACCAAAAGATGCACAGGGTTCCTGTGCAATTTGCATCAGAGCCTCTGCGGAGATGTGTGAACCTGCTCCATAGAGAGCCGGTCCCAATATCCTGCTATGCAAATTGGATGCGGGAAAAACCCACATCCAATTCGCCATAGTGTGCACCTAGCCTAATTGGAAGTCCATACCTTGGAAAGTCTTTTGCAAAAAATAAATAAATGTACTTTTTTTCTGCAGATATACAGTATGTGCATTTATAATTTTTCTTGCAAAAGGCGGACTTAGCCTTTAAGGGCCCTTTTACACCTGTGCAGTCCGATGCGGTGTGTGAATACATGCATGTTAGGCTACGTTCACAAGGGCACTTTTCTGCAGATAGCTGCATTTAGAAGCACCATAGAAGCACTATGGCCGAATACAAATTAGCTGATTAGCTGCAGCCAGAATTCTGCAAAAATGCCAACCCTGGATATACACTGTCTGCGTCCAGGGTCGGTCGGAAGTGCAATTTACATGAGCCACTGACAGCTGCTGCTGGTGGTACACAGCGTGTACAGGCAGTGTTTACAACCATTGGCAAGAATATACTGATTCCTGCCAGTGGCCACCCCTGGATACTGCTGTTCAGCCGCGTGAATGTAGCTGTATGATGTGGGTTGTGTAAAGGCAGCCCATTAATTTGACCTACAATGGAACATGCACGTTTTTGTCAGCACAACCCTGAGCAATGACATGCAGCCATCACTGGACTTCATATAGACATTAACTGGCTGTTAACAGGCTGCATGAGATCAACAGTGCTGAAATGTTAAGGATGAAAAAAGCGTAAAACGAGTTTTGGTGTTTTTTTGGCAATTCTTTATGATGCAGAGTGCTAAAGCAAATTAAATGTAATTGAGTTTGGGTTTACATCTGCTTTAATTCTATCTGATCCAAAAAAATATCAGTTTTGGGTGGACTGACCTTTCAAAATGAATAAAGAGTACCCATTGAATTTTCCAAACTCTCAGACAAGTAAGATGATTTTTTTTAATCTAAAGAACATTCTTCTTCATTTAATGGGTTCTCAGTTTTACATTAAATATTGCATCCTCCTTTTCTCTATTGCAATTGAACAGTGTATTTAATTCTTAGTTTTGAATATGCAGATTTCACTGACAGCAGTAATTGGTGATAACTGGGGCTTGTTAAACACCATTCACCTAATGACCTGTATAAGGCAGCATTGAGTCTACATCCCTGGAACTTCTTGGCTGCAAGGCTTGAGTAGACTACTGACAACAGGTAATATGTTCTTCATGTGATGTAATATACATAGATGTCCATAGAAAAATGGAAGTGTATGAAAAGATATTTGAATCATTTAACTTAGGCCCCCTTTCACACTGAAGCGTTTTTCAGGAGCTACAGCGCTAAAAATAGCGCCTGTATAGCTCCTGAAAAAAGCGGGTCCTTTCACTCCAGTGTGAAAGCTGGAGGGCTTTCACACTGGAGCGGTGCGCTAGCAGGACAGTAAAAAAAAGTCATGCTAGCAGCATTTTTGGAGTGGTGAAGGAGCGGTGTATTCACCGCTCCTATAATGCTCCTACCCATTGAAATCAATGGGACACCGCGGGGATACCGCCGGCAAAGCACCGCTGCAGCGGCGCTTTGTGGGGTTTTAACCCTTTTTCGGCTGATAGCGGGGGTTAAAACCACCCCGCTAGCGGCCGCATACTGCGGCTAAAACGACGGTAAAGCAGCGCTAAATATATCGCTGCTTTACCGTCGCCGCCCGCACCGCCCCAGTGTGAAACCAGCCTTACTGGGGGAAAAAAAATGTAAAGGGGCTTTCTACTTTCTAGATGCTAGCAGTTAGGGCCTTCACTAAAGCAACACTGTTGAGGGTTTTCATCTCAAATTATTTGGCATTCTTATTGTATCTAATCAATATGTGTAGTGGATGTTGGTAGAACCTTATATTGCAGACGCAGAAATCAGGCTTTTAGGCTGCTGCTTGGTAAACAGTTTGATGTTGGCCTGGTACTACAGACCATATCATTTTGGAGGTTTTTTCTTTTTTCTAGGCTGGTTACAGGAGAATGGCATCCAACACACAAGTACAGTGTCAGCCATAAACCGTGTATGTCCCTGCATTGCCCAAAAGAAGTGCGGATATATTTTTTGAAAAAAGAAGTGTTAATTGGTCCTAAAATATGTAGAAAGTCTCAGTCTCAACATTCAGACATTATTTATTGTGAGTAAATCAAACATATATCCAAGCCACAGTTGTGTACTGAGCTGACGGTAAAAGAAACCACAAACACTGAAGGGTTTAAAGCTTTAGTAGTCATCGAGGGGAATTCAGTAAAGCTGCTGCACCAGTTTTCTGGTGTTAATGTTTTGCGCCAAATTCATAAAGCCTTTCCGACCCTTTTGATTTTGACAGTGACTCATGCACCAAATTCAGTGAGTAAATGTAAAATGCGATTCTTTACACTGTCGCAAAATAAATGTGCCAAATTCAAAATAAAATACAGACACTTCGTATATTACAAAAGTGGAGCTTAATAAGACCATTTCAACTGCGTAGGGTGCAATATAAAACATATAAATGCCCTATGCACTCTATTGCTTTAGAAACACACACAACCCTTTTTTCTAACACAACCCTGTAACATGTGTTGTGGTGTCGCTACAACACAGTTGCGTTGCCTTAGTGCTTTTGGGTAAGATTCAGAATGAATGGCACAGCAATGCAGCAACAAATGTTACTTGCATTACTTCTAGCTGTTGTAATGCAAAAAAGTAGATGGGCCCTGAAAGAATCACAGGTCCCACTTTGTGCACCATTTTTTTCTGACACAACCACAACATGCTGTAGTGCGTTTATGAGCATTGTGGTATGTTGCAACTCGTATACGTTGGCGGTGCTTTGAGTTAATGCACTGGGGTGCCACTAATAAGGATGAGCTCAGGCATGTTTGCAACCCGCATGTGCAGTGCCCGCCAGGAAGTCGGCACTGCACATCGCTAATCGCAGGCAGTGAGAAATTTTCCCTATCCGCGACTGCAGAGATCGAGAAATGACTCACTGCCTGTGATTAGCACTGTGCAGTGCTGACTTCCTGGCACAGCATACTAGCTCATTATGAAATACTTACCTTAGAACGAGGCCCCGACATCTCACCCGATCCACGCCGAGGTCGCGATGTGAGTGGCCGGAGCCGCGATGTTGTCACTCCCGTGCATGCGCGCGGGAGACTTCTTCCCGGCAGGGTCTGGCGTCTGCCGGGCCTTCAGCCGAGAATCCCCTGTGCGCATGCGCCGCTGACTGCATTGCGAGGGGAATATCTCCTAAACCATACAGGTTTAGAAGATATTTTTTTTACCTACAGGTAAGCCTTATTATAGTCTTACCTGTAGGTAAAAGTTAACAATTTGACTATACAACCGCTTTAAGGTGAAATACTGTAATGTGCGCTTTACACTGGAACATTATGAATGGGCTCTAAAATGGTAACAAATAGGTAAGAAACTAACCTTATGACTCCCACTTTAAGGATTTGGTAAAATTTTTGCAAAAACTCAGACGGCAAGAAAACACAGAGGAAACTGCACCGGCTTGTGTTAATGGGACAACACGCAAGCGAGATGCGAAATGCATTTTTTATATATAAGCAACAGTGGAAATGAGAATTTCTTAGAATCATGGACTTAACCAGGACTGGACTGTGCACGCAAGCGCAGTCTGATATCATGTTGCTTTTAATTTTAATCGGCCTTACCAACACAGCTCAATACAATTGGTAGAAAGAGTATAATATGGTCAGTGCAATATAGCTGAATTAAACCCAATTTCTAATAAGGATCCAAGTAAATGAGAGAACAAAGGCAACCTACCAGTAATGATCTTGCATGACAGACAAATTTCAGTTATTTTTATTAATGAAAAAAATGTAAATGATTTGATTTGAAAGTACTAAAATGTTTATTTAATCCTTATGGAAAAGTGAATTTAAATTGAGATCGATCAGATTTGCTGGTGATTCCAGCAGCAAAATAGGTAGCCATTGGTGCCTGAGTTTTGGGTGTTCCCACCCAGCTGGGGAGTTTGTGCTTTTCCTTTTAATATCTTTATAACATGAAATAAATACCAAATCCAGCAGGGATGGTGAGAGCCCCTCATAATAGGCACAGCCAGTGTGTAGACCTAAGAATTCAACCCAGGAATAGTGGAAACCCTTATAATGGGCACAGTAGGATTGCAGATCTTGGCACTCAGCCAAGAGATGGTGGGAACCCCTCATAATATATACAATGGGTGTACAGACCTGCAAACTCAGCCCAGGGATGGTTGGAACCCCTCAGAATTGGCACAGCAGGTGTGTGAACCTGATAACTCAATGAAGGTATAGTGGGAGCCCCTCATAATTGGCACATCAGGTGTGCAGACTTAGGAACTCAGTACAGGGATGCAGGTGTGCAGACATGGGAACTCATCTCAGGGATGGTGGGAGCTCTTCATAATGGCACAGAGGTCTTACAATGAGAGCCCCTAAGAGATAAGAAAAAAACTGTCTGGTGGATTAACTCTCCAATTTTGGTGGACTTACTCTTTAATTGTGAGCATATGCGTTCTTTGAACAGGTATACGTGCAGCATGCTTGTTGTTTGAATGGATACGACTGGTGAGGGCAGCACCAAGAAGGGAAAGCGTAGGAAAGATAAAGGGAAGGCTCCAGCCAGGAAACGTCCAGCACGGACTCGGAAACCCACTTCTGTCACTCACCTCGTCCAACAGCTGCATCAGACTGTGTTTCCTAGTACTAATACACAAGCCACAAGGGTAGGTAGAGTCTAGGTAGTGTCTGGTCAAAGAAAGTTAACATATCCTTAAAGACTAACTTTACATTCAACCCCTCCCTGGACCGAATTTTAAATGTTAAGCATACTGTACATACCTTAATTCCAGGTGTCTGCTACATGGTCATGTGGTGTGCCCACCTCAATGCTGCTTAGAAAGGTGCTCAAGTTGTGACATGTCAGTACTGTATAATGTAGCGGTGCACTATTTGCCTAGGCTGTGTGATGACGCTAGCCAGGTGGGTGTGTCTGTCCATGACAACCTGGGCTCACAAGAAGTGGTTGGGTGAAGCTGAATGTTGTTGAGCCCAGAAGACGGTGGACATCTAATGGTGGAAAGGACTTGCTGTCAGGGGCAGCGGCAGAGAGATGGTGAGTATTGTAGCAAGGTCTTTTTTTTTTTGTTTACTGGTGTTGCTGGGATCTACTTTAAAACAAACCAAAGAAAAGCCTGGAGTTGGGCTTTAAGGCCTCATGCACACTGGACGTTAAAATAACGTTATAAAAACGTCAGTAGCTTTGCAGTGAGTTTTTAGCGTTTTTTTTTTTTTGCGTTTTTTTTTTTTTTTTTTTTTAATGGATCATAAACTTTAAAAAACGCTGGTGAGTGAAGTTTTTGAGCGTTTATCAACGTTTATCGGTGTTTATCAGCGTTAGAGCGTTTTAACAGCTGAAAAATATCTCTCAGAACCCACTAGTTTTTGGGTTTTTACTGATCAAAAATGCCACTGCTCAAAACTGCTGATAACAGCCTATGTGTGCATAGACAGGATAACATAACGTATAGGATAACATGATGGAGAGTTTAATGATGAAAAAAACATCTGCAGCCAAAAACGTAAAAACGTCCAGTGTGCATGAGGCCTAAAGCTTAACTCAGAGAATAAGACAAAATCTACCCTTGTTTAGTCTGAGGTGCAGGGATAAAGTGTATTACTTACCCTATGCCTTGGTCCGGTAGTTCCAGCACTTTCTTCAAGTTCCGCGCGCAGGGTGGTACTGTGGCATCTTCACGCACAGTGCAGGGCAAGCATGCGACTGCTGCCCAAAGCTGCATAGAGAGGACATTACAGGGGACCACCACATAGATTGAGGAAGCCTGCCAAAGCCAGGAAAAAGGTAAGTAATACACCTTATCCATGCACCCCTAGAGACCCCACTGCAGGGGTAGATTTTCAGCTTTAAAGTGAATCTGTGTTTTTCAAATGCAGTAAAACAGAATCAGGGTCACTTTAAAGGTGGCCCCACAAACAGCATTTACATGACTTTCCTTTGTTTGCTTGTTGCCTCTGTATTTTTAGGTATGGGGAGCATGTGACTTTAAATATATGTAGACTCTTGCCTTGTGATCACATAATCTCTCTCAGCTGCATTAGAGGCTAATGCCGCGTACACACGATCTGACTTTTTAAGGGACTAGGTCCGACAGTCTTTCCGACGGACTTTGCAGCGGAGGTCCGCCGGACTTTCAAACAAACGGACTTGCCCACACACGATCACTCCAAAAGTCAGACGGATTTGAACGTGATGATGTACGACCGGACTAGAATAAGGAAGTTCATAGCCAGTAGCCAATAGCTGCCCTAGCGTCGGTTTTCGTCCGTCGGACTAGCATACAGACGACCGGACCATTCTCATTGCGTTGCGCGACACGTGCATGCGCAGTAGGGAACCAGGAAGTGAGGCCGCAACGCTTCACTTCCTGATTCCCTCACCGAGAATGGTGCCGGCAGCAGCCGAGAGCCGAGCGATTGCTCGGCCTCGGCTGCCGACATCACTGGATTTCAGGAAAGGTAAGTGTCCATTTATTGAACGTCAGCAGTTGAAGTATTTTGTAGCTGCTGGCTTTTAATATTTTTTTTTCAGGTGGACTCCCTCTTTAATCTCTCTTATTTACAACTAACAGTTTACTGGGGACAGCTATCACTACACTCTGACGCTGTTTTCTCATAAAGCAGCACCTACAGTATTTCTGCCTCTCCCCTTTGCTGCCTAATTACAGAAGACTTTGTATTATGTGAACCCAATAACAAAATACAGTGGGCTCTGTGGTTAAGCGGGAGGAGAGGGGCAGGCAGAGCGGCTGCATACAACTCTGCAGCTTAAGAGCTGAGAGCAGAAGGTCCGAATGTTGGAGTGCCGAAAGTATAGCAAGTATAGTATAGTAATAAAATTGTAAATTTAAAGAGGTAAATCCACAATGTGGCATTCAGTTCATTGGACCCAACCCTTACCAATCCAGAACATTTTAGAACGTGTCTGAATTCCTGGAGATCAGCATTAAGCCTCTTTGTTTTGTGTCACAGTGCTCTTTATTAACCACTTGCCTATCAGGCACTTACACCCCCTTCCTGCCCAAGCAATTTTTCAGCTTCCAGTGCTGTCGCACTTTGAATGACAATTGCGCGGTCGTGCTACACTGTACCCAAACAAATTTTTTTTTATCATTTTCTTCACACAAATAGAGATTTTGGTGGTATTTAATCAATGCTGGGTTTTTTTTTTTCTTACAAAAAAAAGACCAACCATTTTGAAAAAAAAAAATGTTTTTTTTTTTTACTTTTATTTTTTTCTGTCAGTAAATTTTGTAAATAAGTAATTTTTCGCCTTCACTGATGTGCACTGATGAGGCGGCACTGATAGGCTGGACAGGTGGGCATTGATGAGGTGCCACTTATGGGCACTGATGAGGTGGCACTAATGAAAAGGCACTAATATGCCACACTTATGGGCACTGATAGGGGGCACTGTTAGGTGGCACTGATGGGCACTGATAGGCGGCATTGGGTGGCACTGATGGGCGACACTGATGGGCATTGATCAACAGCATTGATGGGCAGCACTGATAGGCGGCACTGATTGCAAGCACTGACTGGCATTGCTAATGGGCACTGATTGGTGGCACTTGTGGGCACTGATTGCTGCCACTGGTGGGCACTGATTGGTGACACTATATTGTAATCAGGGCACTGATTAAATTCCTAGATGTCTCACTGCGTGGAGATGCCTGTGTCAGTGTGAGGCGAGGAGAGACAATTACTGGCATCTCCGTGATTACATGTGACCGGCTGTTATCGGACACAGCCGATCACATGGTTAAAAAAGCCGTGGACGCGGCTCTTTACAGAGATGAAAATGCAGGAAAAATAAAAAAGCTTACCATGCTCCCTACTGATTAGAGCGGTGTAGCTCTGACTCTGCTGTGACAGACCTTTGCAGAGAGACCCCTGCTTCCATGCCAAGAGCAACGGTCTGTGTCTGCAGAATGCTTGCAAGGAAGGGACAGGCTTTTCTACTCAGGCTGTGGCTGCTTTCTAAAGAAAACAAACCGTAAGACTCTGCAACCTCCCGTTTTGTATTTAGCTGATTTAAACTGAAAGTATACAGTTGTGCTCATAAGTTTGTCAAAGGATCTGCGGGAAAAGGTAGTTAAACTGTATAAAACAGGAAAGGGATATAAAAAGATATCCAAGGAATTGAGAATGCCAATCAGCTGTGTTCAAACTCTAATCAAGAAGTGGAAAATGAGGGGTTCTGTTGAAACCAAACCACAGTCAACTAAAATTTCAGCCACAACTGCCAGGAAAATTGTTCGTAATTCAAAGAAAAACCCACAAATAACTTCAGGTGAAATACAGGACTCTGAAAACGTGGTGTGGCTGTTTCAAGAAGCACAATAAGGAGGCACTTGAAGAAAGATGGGCTGCATGGGCGAGTCGCCAGAAGAAAACCATTACCCACAAAGTATCCCGCTTACAATACACCAAACAGCACAGAGATAAGCCTCAAACCTTTTGGCACAAAGTCATTTGGAATGATGAGACCAAAATTTAGCTTTTTGGCCACAACCATAAATGCTACATTTGGAGAGGAGTTAACAAAACCTATGATGAAGTACACCATTCCTACTGTGAAACTCGGAGGTGGATCGTTGATGTTTTGGGGATTTGTGAGCTACAAAGGCACATTAAATTTGGTCAAAATTGATGGCAAGATGAATGCAGTATGTTATTAACCGCTTCAGCCCAGGAAGATTTTACAACCCTTCCTGACCAGAGCACTTTTTGCGATTCGGCACTGCGTCGCTTTAACTGACAATTGCGCGGATGTGCAACATTCTACCCAAACAAAATTGACGTCCTTTTTTTCCCACAAATAGAGTTTTCTTTTGGTGGTATTTGATCATCTCTGCGGTTTTTATTTTTTGCGCTATAAACAAAAAAAGAGCGACAATTTTGAAGCATGCCTGACGAAGGGGTCCTGCGCGGCTCCGAAACGTTGCACTTTCTTTTGTGATGTGATTCTTTCCATTAAACCTTTTGGACGAAAAATTGTCGATCCATGGTGTGCTGGTGAATATGTATGCTCGTTTGATGTTTCCAGGACCCAACTGGTAATTGCTGCAGCACCCACTACTTTATGAGCCACAATTACCAGGAACGTGTGCGATAGGAATATCGATTTGAATTTTGAAAAAAACACAATATTTTGTACTTTTTGCTATAATAAATATCCCCATTTTTATTTTTTTATTTTTTTTAAAAGCAAACTTTTTTCTCAGTTTAGGCCGATATGCATTCTTCTACATATTTTTGGTAATAAAAATCGCAATAAGTGTATATTGATTGATTGGTTTGCGCAAAAGTTATAGCGTCTACAAAATAAGGGATAGATTTTTTTTTTTTTTTTTTTATTGTGACTGCGACATTATGGCGGACACATCGGACAAGTTTGACACATTTTTGGTACCATTGCCATTAATACAGCGATCAATGCTATAAAAATGCATTGATTACTGTAAAAATGTCACTGCCAGTGAAGGGGTTAACACTAGGGGGCGATCAAGGGGTTGTGTTCCCTAGTGTGTGTTCTGACTAGGGGAGATGACAGATCGCTGTTCATACTTTGTATGAACAGACGATCTGTCACTTCTCCCCTCAGAGAACCGGAAACTGTGTGTTTACACACAGAGATCCCGTTTCTCGCCATGTTACGAGCGATTGCGGGAGCCCGGCAGTCATCGAGACCGCTGGGCACTCACATTGGCTACGGGGGCGAGCTGCGGCGCGCGCGCCTAGTGGCCCCCTTAACCACTTACCTACCAGGCACGAGCACCTCCTTCCTGACCAAGCCATTTTTCAGCTTTCAGCGCTGTTGCATTTTGAATGACAATTGCGCGGTCATGCAACGCTGTACCCAAATACATTTTTTATCATTTTTCCCCCACAGATAGAGCTTTATTTTGGTGGTATTTGATCACCTCTGCGGTTTTTATTTCTTGCGCTATAAACAAAAGAAGAGGGACAAGTTTGAAAAAACATAATATTTTTTACTTTTTATTATAATAAATATCCTATTTATTTATTTATTTTTTTTAACAAATTCTTTCCTCAGTTTAGGCCGATTCATATTCTTCTACATATTTTTGGTAAAAAAATCGCAATAAGTGTATATTGATTGGTTTGCGCAAAAGTAATAGCGTCTTCAAAATAGGGATAGATTTATAGCATTTTTATTATTTTTTTTTTTTACTAGTAATGGCGGCGATCTGCGATTTTTATCATGGCTGCGGCATTGCGGCGGACATATCGGACACTTTTGACACATTTTTGGGACCATTCACATTTATACAGCGATCCGTGCTATAAAAATGCATTGATTACTGTATAAATGTGACTGGCAGGGAAGGGGTTAACACTAGGGGACGCTGCAGGGGTTAATATGTTCCCTATGTTAGTGATTCTAACTGTGGGGGGAGGGGACTGACTGGGGGAGGGGACCGATCAGTGTCCCTATGTACAAGGGACACACCATCGGTCTCCTCTCCAGTGACAGGACGGGGATCTGTGTGTTTACATACACAGATCCACGTCCTGCTCAGTTACTGGGCAATCGCGGGTGCCCGGCGGACATCGCGGCCGCCGGGCACGCGCATCGGGTCCCCAGCGAAGCGGCGGGCACGCGCGCCTCCCGCGGCACGCCCCCTATTGGCCAAAATGTTGGTGACGTCATATGACGGCAGCCCGCCACAAAAGCCGCACCGCTCCGCCGTCAATTGACAGTGGGCGGTCGGCTACAGGTTAAGGAGCGACGTAAAATTACGGCGATTCGGCTGGTCGGCAAGTGGTTAAAAATTACTGGAGGAACATTTGCATTCGTCAGCCAGGAAGCTGCGCATGGGACGTACTTGGACATTCCAACATGACAATGATCCAAAACACAAGGCCAAGTTGACCTGTCATTGACTACAGCAGAATAAAGGGAAGGTTCTGGAGTGGCCATCTCAGTCTCCTGACCTCAATATCATTGAACCACTCTGGGGAGATCTCAAACATGCAGTTCATGTAAGACAGCCCCAGAATTTACAGGAACTGGAGGCTTTTTGCCAAGAGGAATGGGCAGCTTTACCATCTGAGAAGATAAAGAGCCTCATCCACAAATACCACAAAAGACTTCAAGCTTTCATTGATGTTTAAGGGGGCAATACACGGTATTGTAAACTTTTGATCAGGGTCATTTGGGTAGTTTCTGTTGCCATTATGATTTAAAAAGAGTAAAAACAGTTGATTGATAATAAATGGCTTCAGCCAAACACTAACCATGAGTGAAAGAAAAGTTTTTGTTACCATTCATACTCTGAAAAATGGCCAAGAAATCATAAATTATGCCAGGGTATGTAAACTTATGAGCACAACTGTAACTAAAGAGAAACTTTTCAATTTGGGATAGAGTGGAGATGGATTAGAACACCTATTAGAGGTTTTTATTGCTGTATGCCCCCATTAGGGAGATTTACCCTCTCTATTTGTCCTGCTTACCATTATTAATGAAAGCAAAAGTAAAAGAAAATCCCAAATTTTGGGTTGTCCCAAGAAAAGGGGAAATCTTCCAATGGGGACACTAGTTAAGGTGACCTGGGGGTCCCCAAAGGTAATTTGCAGGGATTTCCTCACTTTCTGTTCTGGCTATGGGACAGGGAGTGAGGAATATCTCCCCAGTGGGACACAGATGGCAAATAAACTGACAGAGGTTATAACCCTCCTTACTCCTACCAAAATTGGGGGGGAGTTTAAGGCTGAGTTTACACTGCTGCACGGAGCTGCTCACAGCAGGGGTCCGGTGCATCCCTGTTCACAATTTCAGGTCTGAATTTTTGGCTGAATACAGACCAGAAGACGCACAGGACTCCTGTGCTATTCGTGCCAGAGCCACTCCGGGGATGTGTGAACCGGCTCCATAGAGAGCCGTCTCACAGTCCCCTGACATGCGAACTGGATGCAGGGAAACCTGCATCATATTTGCAATAGTGTGAACCCAGCCTTACCTGTAGTTCTACTTGGAGGTTCAGTTGGACTTTAGGCTGGGTTCACACCTGTAGGCTGTCCTGCTGCTGTGTGGGCTTCCTAATTTACCAAAAAGTGCAATCACTATATATTGTAACACAGCGTGCTATAATGCGTGGTAGTGAATTGCTGTGTGTTGTGGTGTGCTGCAAAGAAGTTTCATTAGCCTCTACCTGACTGATAACACAAATCTGTAGACATCCTGGCTTGCAAATTATCTGTCTGTCTCTTGTTTTTTAGCATCAGGTGCTGCATCAGACCAGAATCTACATCCTGGAACTGGAAAAAACACTGGATTCCCTGCTGAAGATGAGAGGTGGGACGTTATCTTAACCTATAAATCAGGTGACATGGCTAAAGTCAGGACCTTTCCATCTGGATTTTAGAAAGAAATCTCCAGACTAAACACAACAATAAAGCATTGTGGCCAACATCATGGAACCGTGTTTGCTTTTTGTATTTGGGTTGGGTGAAAAAAAAGCCATGTCCTGTTTCTGTATGTTGTGGCTAGCTATTACACATTTTTTGAGGCACCATCAGAGTTGATAAGCCTGGTATCCGCACAGAGCTGGTGTTTTTGAATCCTCCTGGTGCTAGGCTGGGTATAATGGCATTTTGTGGGGTGCCTGCTCCTTGGAATACCACCAGCATGTAAGCTAAGTATGCTGGACCGGTATTGAGAAGAAAAATGCATTAAACCTAAAGTTTATGTAAACTCTACCAATGAACTCCACTTTGGGTTGTTAAATATACCATTGAAAATGTTTTATTAGATCTGTTTAATACAGTTGTGCTCATAAATTTACACACCCTGGCAGAATTTATGATTTCTTGGCCATTTTTCAGAGAATATGAATGATAACACAAAAACATTTCTTTCACTCATGGTTAGTGTTTGGCTGAAGCTATTTATTATCAATCAACTGTGTTTACTCTTTTCAAATCATAATGACAGCAGAAACTTCCCAAATGACCCTGATCAAAAGTTTACATACCCTGGTGATTTTGGCCTGATAACATGCACACAAGTTGACACAAAGGGGTTTGAATGGCTATTAAATGTAACCATCCTCACCTGTGATCTGTTTGCTTGTAATTAGTGTGTGTATAAAAGGTCAATGAGTTTCTGGACTCCTGACAGACCCTTGCATCTTTCATCCAGTGCTGCACTGACGTTTCTGGATTCTGAGTCATGGAGAAAGCAAAATAATTGTCAAAGGATCTGTGGGAAAAGGTAGTTGAACTGTATAAAACAGGAAAGGGATATAAAAAGATATCCAAGGAATTAAGAATGCCAATCAGCAATGTTCAAACTCTAATCAAGAAGTAACAAATTAGGGGTTCTGTTGAAACCAACACCACGGTCAGGTAGACCAAGTGTGATTTCAGCCACAACTGCCAGGAAAATTGTTTGGGATGCAAAGAAAAACCCACAAATAACTTCAGGTGAAATACAGGAGTCTCTGAAAACATGTGGTGTGGCTGTTTCAAGATGCACTATAAGGAGGCACTTGAAGAAAGACATGGTTGAGTTGCCAGAAGAAAGCCATTACTACGCAAATGCCACAGAGTATCCCGCTTACAATACGCCAAACAGCACAGAGACAAGCCTAAAACCTTCTGGCACAAAGTCATTTGGAGTGGTGAGACCAAAATTTAGCTTTTTGGCTACAACCATAAACACTACATTTGGAGAGGAGTCAACGGGGCCTATGATAAAAGGTACACCATTCCTACTGTGAAACATGGAGGTGAATCGCTGATGATTTGAGGATGTGTGAGCTACAGAGACACAGGAAATTTGGTCAAAATTGATCGCAAGATGAATGCAGTATGTTATCAAAAAATACTGGAGGAACATTTGCATTCATCAGCCAGGAAGCTGTGCATGGGGCGTACTTGGACATTCCAACATGACAATGATCCAAAACACAAGGCCAAGTCGACCTGTCATTGGCTACAGCAGAAAAAAGTGAAAATTCTGGATTGACCATCTCAGTCTCCTGACCTCAATATTATTGAGCCACTCTGGGGAGATCTCAAACATGCCGGCAGTTCATGTAAGACAGCCCAAGAATTTACAGGAACTGGAGGCTTTTTGCCAAGAGGAATGGGCAGCTTTACCATCTGAGAAGATAAAGAGCCTCATCCACAAATACCACAAAAGACTTCAAGCTATCATTGATGTTTAAGGGGGCAATACACGGTAATAAGAACTGGGGTATGTCAACTTTTGATCAAGGTTATTTGGCTAGTTTCTGTTGTCATTATGATTTTAAAAAGAGTAAACACAGTTGATAATAAATAGCTTCAGCCAAACACTAACCATGAGTGAAAAAAAAAGTTTTTGTATTCATATTCTCTGAAAAATGGCCAAGAAATCCATAAATTCTGCCAGGGTATGTAAACTTATGAGCACAACTGTAAGTGCACAAAAATACCAGTTGATCTACCAGGAATCCAGGGCTTTCCTGTGTACTCTGTAGGCTTATCTGAAGCAGTCCCATCATCCCTGCCCAGTGCAATCATGTCAACCGGATAGCAAGGATGCTGAATAAAATCCAGATGAAATCCTATAGCAAGACCCTGAAAAAACAGTGCTTGTAGACAAACTGTGCTTACAGCACAGCGGTGCAGTTCGGGGAGGAGATTGAAACTTTGTCTTGTTTTTGCAGCTACCAGTGTTTATCTTCACCAAAATGGGTGCTGTTCAGCCGGCTTGCTTATTTCGAATTGCTACATGTTTTTTCCATGCACACAAAGCATTATGACTGCAGCATGTAAACATCCCTGTCTGCTGCCTATTGCAGGGTCGTAAAAACGTGGCTCATCTGCCCATTTTTACAGCCCCCCCCCCCCCCAACCACACAGCTACATGAGACCTTACAGTGTCACACTGTTTTAGTTTGTTTAGAAAATGGCATGTTGCTGTCTTTACTACATGGCAGGGCTCTTATGCAGAACATGGCAGTGGCACGTGCCCCTCCGCTCAAGTCAAAATTGAAGTCAGAAATATTCACTTCTTGCTTAAAGCCTTCCCAATGTTATGTTTAAAGTGATTCTAAAGGCAATTTTTTTATTTTAAAAATACCAAATATGTTATACTTACCTGCCCTGTGCAATAGTTTTGCACAAAATAGCCCCAATCCTCCTCTTTTGGGTCCCCCGCTGACGCTCCTCACTATTCCCAATGGCTCCCGCTGTTGTGACTGAGCCACTGAAGAGCGAGCGGGGGAGGTGCCAGGAGTGAACTTCTGCCTTTAGAACCACTTTAAGTTACATCTACCCAGCCCCCCCCCCCCCCGCCCCACTACCTTTAGAACATTTTATTTTTAGTGGAGGGGAGCGGGTACTTTTTTCTGACAGGTAACCTCTCCCACTTCTGCTCGCATCTCTGTATCGGTTCTGCCTACAGGGGGTGTGCACCTTCCCACCGGCAGGCCGCTTCTGCTGTGATTAATTACAGCAGAATCCAATATGTGGGTGCCGGGCACTGGATGCTGCCGGCACCCGCCGTTCAACAATAACACATACAGAACGCAGATCTGGCTATGTAAACAAGGCAGATCTCCATTCTGACAGGGGGGAAAGAAATAGATTTTGTGTCCCTGCAAAGCAGGGAATAAAATCATCTCTTCCCTTAGTAAAAGCAGCAGATACAGTACACAGTCCCAGCCATTGTCATTAGTACAGTGACAGTGCATATTTTGATCACTGTATTAATGTCACTGGTTCCTGCAAAGTGTCGGTTCGTGTCCGATTGTCCATTGCAATATCGCAGTCCCGCTAAAAGTCGCTGATCGCAGCTATTACTAGTATAAAATAAATAGAGAGTATAAATATATACCATAGTTTGTAGACGCTATAATGTTTGCGTAAACCAATCAATATACGCTTATTGGGATTTTTTTTGTAGCAAAATACATATTGGCCTAAATTAATGAAGAAATTGTCATGCCCGTATGGCAAAAAATGGTCTGCTCAGGTGGTTAAGTAAAGAGAGGATTTTGCTCGCTTTATAAACCACTGCTTGGCATTGCATGCCATTATTAAGCTTATGATTTACCAGATCACCCAGATCCTTCTCCACCATTGACTCCCCCAGTTGTACTCCCCCTAGCATGTATGATGCATGCATATTTTTAGCCCCCAAGTGCATAACTTTACATTTATCAACATTAAACCTCATTTACCACATAGTCACCCATTTAAACAGTGCATTGAGGTTTACGTATAAGTTTGAGACATCCTGTAAGGAGATTAATCCACGACATAGCTTGGTGTCATCTGCAAAGACTGAAATGTTACCTTTAATCCCAGACCCTATATCATTTATAAATATCTTAAAAAGTAAGGGTCCAACACTGAACCTTGGGGTACACCACTGATAACCTTAGATCATTCAGAGTAAGAATCATTAACCACTACTCTCTGAATTCGATCATTTAGCCAGTTTTCTATCCATTTACAAATTTAATCTTTCCAAGCCTGTAGACTTTACCTTACACATGAGCCGTGTGTGGGGAACTGTATCAAACGCTTGTACAAAATCCAAGTATACCACGTCCACCACCACCCCTCTGTCAAAGGTTTTGCTTACCTCCTCAGGAAAAGTCAGATTTGTTTGACATTTTCTGTCTTTCATGAATCCATGCTGTCTACTGCTTAAAATATTAATATGGCGTCATGTTTCCACTTTGTATGTCTGATTTATTGTTCCAGTATAATACCAAATTCACTATAATTGTGGCCATTTTTAAATGATTATTTATAGCATCCATAGCTTCTGACTGTGTACAGATTTTTGTGATGGGATCAGAAAATTATATAGATAAGCCGACAGTGTGAGTGTTTTTGTACAATTGTTTGTGGAATAAGTGTTCCTTTTGTACACTGGTTGAAATTAGAAAAATATGTAAACTCTCATTATTTCAATTCTTTGTTGTGTTGCCTGGCAGGTCACTTTAAGGCCGAAGATAGTGGCTCTAGCAGTCTGAAGGATGTCAAGGAGGAATACATGCAGATGAATTTTTGTCAAGAGCAAGGGTTAGTGGAACTTAAGTCTTCTTGGTTACAAGTTTCCTTAAAGTGACTGTAAAGTCTAATTTTTCTTTCTTTCTATAAAAACAACAAACATGTTATACTTACCTGCTTTGTGAAATGGTTTTGCACAGAGCAGCCAGATCCTCCTCTTCTTGGGTCCCTCTTTAGTGCTCCTGGCCCCTCCCTCCTTTTGAGTGCCCCCACAGCAAGCAGCTTGCTATGGGGGCATCCAAGCTAAACCGCAGCTCTGTGTATCCATTCAGACATGTCCTCTCTCTCTCTCTCTCTCTCTCTCTCTCTCTCTCTCTCTCTCTCTCTCTCTCTCTCTCTCTCTCTCTCTCTCTCTCTCTCTCTCTCAATTGGCTAACTAACTTTGACAGCAGTGGGAGCCAATGGCGCCACTTCTGTGTCCCAGCCAATCAGGAGGGAGGCCGAGGCACTAGTGGATTTCGCTGGATCGAGAGGGGGCTCAGGTAAGTATTAGGGGGGCTGCTGCACACAAAAGGCTTTTTATCTTAATGCATTAAGATAAAAAAAACGTCTGACTTTACAACCACTTTAACCACTTCAGCCCCGGACCAATTGGCAGCCAAAGGACCAGGCCCCTTTTTGCGATTCGGCACTGCGTCGCTTTAACTGACAATTGCGCGGTCGTGCGACGTGGCTCCAAAACAAAATTGGCGTCCTTTTTTTCCCACAAATAGAGCTTTCTTTTGGTGGTATTTGATCGCCCCTGCGGTTTTTATTTTTTTTTGAGCAATTTTTTATGGACTGTAGCCTGAAAGGTAGCGCTAAAATAAATAAAATCTAAACTAAATATAACAATCAAACTAAACAAATAATAATAAAGATAAGCCCACGTGATAAGTGAATTACAGTGTCCCTGATGGGGAAAAATATTCCACAGTAGCAAAAAAATTAAAAAAGTGCCACAGTGTTCATGAGTGCTCATAAAAATTGAAACATGAAAAATAAAGTGAAAAAAAGATGAACAGTGCTCCCTTGACAAAGCAATGTATCTTCACACAGTAGTTTTCAATCAATCTTCCACCACACCGTTGTGCTTAAATGTGTCCACTCCCATAGGAAACTCACTCACCAGATGTAGTTGCCCACACTCGCGTGTAAGGCAAACAAGCGTATACAATCTCCAAAAGTCGATCAGTGATCCTCCAGTATTTTCCACTTAGTGCAATCAAAATACTCCACATGTAAGTAAAAAAAGTGCTCCAATAGTGTAATACTGCAAATTTATTAAAAAATAGCACACCATCCAAGCTTCAAACAGTACACTCACATTTTAAAAAGATAAAACCAGCAAAATTGAATCTCAATATATCACAGCAGGTTCCACTCCAATACTTCAAGCACTGCGATACCACTTCAGAATATAAGCTAGGCGATTGGTCACGGCGGACCTGAGGTGTCTGCAATACCACAGTCTAGTTCTCACCCTCTCCGACCATCGATATTGATCTGCCTCTATCAATTTTGAAAACAATGCAATATTTTTTGCTATAATAAATATCCCCAAAAAATATATAAAAAAACATTTTTTTTCCTCAGTTTAGGCCGATACGTATTCTTCTACATATTTTTGGTAAAATTGGTTTGCGCAAAAGTTATAGCGTTTACAAAATAGGGGATAGTTTTATAGCATTTTTATTAATATTTTTTTTTTTACTAGTAATGGCGGCGATCAGCGATTTTTATTGTGACTGCGACATTATGGCGGACACATCGGACATTTTTGACACATTTTTGGGACCATTGTCATTTATACAGCAATCAATGCTATTTAAATGCATTGATTCCTGTATAAATGACAGTTGTAGTGAAAGAGTTAACCACTAGGGGTTATGGGCTGTGACGTGTGTGTGTTTTTTTTTACATTAGGGGGCGGGGCTGACATCTGACGTCATTGATCGGCTTTCCCTGATGACCGGGAACAGCCAATCAATGACAGGCAGAGTAGGAAGCGCGGTGAGAGGTTTGTTTACACATACCTCTCCCAGTTCTTCAGCTCCGTGACCCGATCGCGGGACACCAGCGGCGATCGGACCCACGGGCAGGCAATTAAAGGGCCACGTACAGGTACGTGATTTTGCCTGCCCATGCCATGTGCAGGGACCGCCCTGTCATCCGTCGGATCAGCGGAGCATTACGGGGCGGATCATTACGGATCCGTCCCGCGTGAAAGGGGCCTAACATGAAGCTGGCTCACCAGACAACGTTTTTATTCATTGTTATTCTTTTACTTTAAGCCAGGGGTCTCCAAACTTTTTACTTCGAAGACCACATTGTAAATTTCATAGATCTTCACGTGCCAAAAAAAATAAGTTATTTATAAAGGCATCCTCAGCTATGTAATACAGTCGAATTTCAAAAAAGGCCCTCATCAGCGGGGCTGAATGGTGCACCTGTATCCTCTGCCTGCACCTAAATGCCAGAGCCTGGTGCACCAGGGCTAAACATTAAGTGTGCATGAGGCCTTACATCTGTGTTCCTGTCAGAGCCACTCAATTGTGTCCTCTTCAGACTCTCCCTACGCGCCTGTGTCCACATTAACCCCCCCCCCCCCCCGCACTTTTCTGTTTCCAACAGAGCAAACCCCCACACATTTTGTGTCCCCATCAGAGCACCCATTAAAACCTTTCCTGCCCATGTCCCAATCAGCGCCCCCCACATGTGTGTTCCCATCAGAGCCCCCTGCTCACTTGTGTTCCACATCAGAGTCCACACATGTGTGTCCCACATCAGAGCCCCCCCTGCGCACTTGTGTCCCCCTATGAGAGCCCCCCCCCCCCACACACACACACACACACACACACACACACACCCATCAGAGCCCCCCTGTGCACTTGTGTCCCCCATCAGAGCCCCCTACACACTTGTGTCCCCCATCAGAGCCCCCTCCACACTTGTGTCCTCCATCAGAGCCCCCCTTCACACTTGTGTCCTCCATCAGAGCCCCCTCCACACTTGTGTCCTCCATCATAGCCCCCTCCACACTTGTGTCCTCCATCATAGCCCCCTCCACACTTGTGTCTCCCATCAGAGCCCCCTCCACACTTGTGTCCTCCATCATAGCCCCCTCCACACTTGTGTCTCCCATCAGAGCCCCCTCCACACTTGTGTCTCCCATCAGAGCCCCCTCCACACTTGTGTCCTCCATCAGAGCCCCCTCTACACTTGTGTCCCCCATCACTCATACACCTTCCTGTGTCCTATCATACCCCCCCCCCCCAAGCCTCTGCCACCCCATCAGAGCCCCCCTAAAACACACATTTGTGTCCTCCTTCACAGCCCCACACACACAGTTCTGTCCCCCATTGGAGTTCACCTTTATACTTGTGCCCCCCCCCCCCCCCCCCCAGCACATTCCTTTCCCCATCACTGCCTGCTATTTCCCCTGTAGATCAGTGTGTTTATTACCGCTGTGCTACTTCTTTGAAGGGCTGGCATTAGAGCAGACATACTGCACTTCCCAGGTCCCGCCCCACTTTTACACAGACACGCTGTTACAGCAAAAGATGAATCTAACTGTGGGGCAGGAGCTGGGAGGTGCAGCAGGTCTGCACTGAAATAGCATAGGCTTTGTTGGCTTACTCGAGTCGCGGGACTTGCGCGGCACACCCCCTCATTGCCTGTCAGAAGGCAGACCAAGCCCTGCAACTCAAGCAGAGTCCGTCCCTGCAGTGAGTGTGATGATTGAAGCTGCGGGCCAGACAAAACATCTTAGCGGGCTGGATGTGGCCCGAGGGCCGTACTTTGCAGACCCCTGCTTTAAGCCATTCCTATTTACTGTAAATACATAATTTGATATCCTCTCTCTTCTGGTAAACTGACCCTCCCTTTCATTTCAACATATTTATTAGTTTTAACTTTGCCAAATAGTGCACAATGCATTTAGGAATCCACAATCCCAGGTTAAAGCAATTATACAGACAATAAATTGTAAGAAAATACAATAAAGACAACCTTTATGCCTTAGGCATGTAAGGTATAAGAGATAGGCAACATTGTAGCCTGAATTGTAGTGTCTGGAGTGGTTAGAAAGTTAGTGTCAGCTCGGGTCTAGCCGACGGTCAGTATCAGAAAAAGGAAAGGAGGAGAAAAGCAAAGACGATAGGAGAAGCAAGAAACAAGAAAAGCCGAAGCTCTAGGATAAGATGGAAGAGAGGAGGGGAAAAGAAGAAGTAGGAAAAGAGGCAGGACGTAGAGAATTCCCATTTACCAAGTTTAACTCTGGATGGGCAGGCAAGTGCTATACCAAAAGAGCTGGATGGCGATATGTAATCTGTATATCTCAGATCTTGGGGAATTTTGGCTTGGTTATTCGTAAGAATGCTGGTCAAATGTTGTTTTAAGAAGAAACTGTCTAGTCTGGTTTCATCTTCGAGAAAACAAGTCTGACGGACATAGCTTTCTTGTCATGTTCTTTGTCTTTATTGTGGCGCATCAACATTTGGGATATAAGCTACAGATCTGGAACCGGCAAGCCCTCTGTCCCTGAAGTAGATCTGCATTTTGTTTTTCGAAACGCATTGGACATTCTGTCTGTCTTGCAGCTGGTTTCCATTTCTGCTCCCAATATTTGTGTTTGTTGCGTATATCCCCATGTTCATGTTCTATACTATCAATGTGTAATACATTTTGAATATTTTTTTTTTTTACCATCAAACTGTTTGTGGCCCGGTTTAAAGTCCCAATCTGAGGAATTCATATTTTGACTCTATGTATCAGGGATGTGATCCACAATCAGTTTAAGTAATTTGTTGCGGTAGAGGGTCTCTTTAAGCTTTGTAGAGTATAAGCCATGTATATTAGGCTGTATTTTAATACGTTTGTTCCAGGGCAAGGACAAATAGTCCTTGACCCCATAACCATGACTAAGGCTACACGCCAAAACACGCAAGCCCTGTAATATTTTGTACCACACCTGGATTAATAAACACATTTATTGTGGAGGATCGAGCTGCCGACTTTCTTTTATCTACATGTGTGCTTGGGTGCTAGGAGGACACTACAAGCCAGTGACTGCTCACCACCTACAGGTGTTTTCTACTATATTTTATTGGTACACTATTTTATTAAAAAATTTGTTTTGTATTTTTTTATTATATATTAAAAATAGGCAAGTCCTTTTTAATACTGTAATTGTTTATAAATCTTATAGTATTAAACATACGAACCTCTCCTTCAGTCTGCGGTGTCATCTGCAAGATGATGTCTTAGTTTGATCACATGCAGGTTGGAAGGCTTCACTGACATTTTGTCATAGCTTTCATAGTGATTGTTTGATGGCAAACCAATTTGAGTGCATTAGAGGTGTCAGTAATCCAGAGCCACCAGTGTGTTGGCTCAGAAAGGGATTAAACAACTATGTACAGTAGGAGCTCAGTATACTGAGCCTCTCAGTCCTGTCTGTAACACGCGCTGTTTAACTGTTAGGGGCGCTCTTGCCAACTCTGCAGTGACATCTGAAAGTGAGAGAATGTTCTGGCACCTTAAGTCAGATTTTGAAGTGGAGCTGGAAGAAGCAGTGGAAGAATTGCTGACTGACAAACCGCAGACCCCAGAGCCCCTTACCTCTCCAGATCTTATTGAATTTGAAAGGTAAAATCTTTCTTTTTTTTTTTTCTTTAACCCAGGGTTATTTTTGCTGAACAGTTGTTATAGATACACACAGGTAATTATAATTACACTTTTTTATTTATTTTTTATTTACTGAATTTGAGTAAAAGAAACTACATTTCTGTAAATCCACTGAAGCTACCAGTATTAAAAATGGTTTAAATAAATGTCTCCTGATTCTTTGAACTGAAAAAGCATGGGTGATATAGTCAGGGAGCTAGTATACAGGAAAAACCATCCCCTTAGTAGCTCTGCCTGACCTGTCTCCTGACTTCACTTCCCTAAAATCATCATCTTTATTTAACAGCATCAGCTAATAAACTTGACAGTAAATGCATGACTAATTTGGAGTCATTATATATATATATATATTATATATATTTTTTAGGATATATAAGGCTTTGGTAGGTTAGTTGCTCCTGACTAAATTTCCTTTAGCATTTTTGTGCAGATCTACAGCTGTACTGCTGAGTCAATGCTGGGAGGGGAGTGCCGGGTGGGCTGACCTGCTGAGTCACTGCTGGGAGAGAGGAGCAGGGTAAGCTGAGCTACTGAGTCACTGCTGGGAGAGAGGAGCAGGGTAAGCTGAGCTACTGAGTCACTGCTGGGAGAGAGGAGCAGGGTAAACTGAGCTGCTGGGTTACTGCTGGGAGAGAGGAGTAGAGGGAGCTGAGCTGCCAAGTCAGTGCTTGCTGAGCTGAGCTGCTGATTCTCTGCTGCATGGAGGGAACAGAGGAAACTGAGCTGTTAAGTCAATGTTTTAACAGGGAGCTGAGCTGCTAAGCCACTGCTGGACAGAGGGAGCTCCAGAGAGAGCACTCTTAATGACTTCTGTGCTTCTACTGTGAAATTTGAGGATGAATTGCTCCACAGTGCCAGCAGCTATAGGGGACAGTGAAGGCTTTCCTAAGGAACATTTACCACTTGGTTAAACACTCGAATGGCTATAGCCTAGCCACAAATTCACTTTAAGCTCAAACTTTTGGGGTAGGCAGAGAGCCAATTACAAGAGCGTGAGAATTCTGGAAAGTGTTAGGATCAGGTTAATTACTATGTTGACCATACACGGGGCAGATTTCTTTCAACCAGCTTTATAAACCCAAAACATATCCATGTCTACTTACCTTCAGGTTATACGATAGGGATGGCTATAAGTTGCCTTGATCCATATGATTTTTTTTGCAATGGAAAGCTGATAAATGTAGTTAAAATCCCTATAGAAAATTGCTGTGTGCCAGCATTACAGAGTGAGGGATATAGCTGCAGAAGTTAATTGTTTTGGCCCCCAAAAACCCTCCAAATGGAATTGCTGTGCCGGGCTCCAAAGCCAAAATCTATGGCTAGGCTCTGCTTTTCTGTTCTGTTGATCATCTGATGAGGCTAATTCTGCTTTCATCACAGGTACCTGCATTTCTATAAGCATATGATGGATATGCTGACAGAGAGCCATATGGTTTCCCCAGAACAGCTTGCACAACCTGTGGTGTCCAAAGTCGTTGCTAACCTGTGGCAAGACCTTAAGCGGGAGGGGGATTCCAGCATCTATCAGTATGGTATCCCCCAGGCTCAAAGTACTCCCTGCTTCTTCACGTTTCTGCCTGACTTAGGCTGCACCGACGGGGGTGCAAAAGAAAGCTCGACAGGGAGCCAGGAGGCCACAAGCTCCTTCCTTTCCTCCACCCCAGAAGAAGTGAGAAACTTATATCGTCTGTATAATTTTGCAGTGCTGTGTAATTCTCTATCAGTTGTAGTGACTTATTTTGTAAGGGGTTAAAGGGGATTGCTTGTATTTTATATGGGTGAATCAGCCTAAAGTGAATGTAAACCCTAAGGCCCCTTTTACACTGGGGCTGGAGCCGCGGTGACGGTAAAGCAGCGCTATATTTAGCGCTGCTTTACCGTCGTTTTAGCCGCGGGATTCGGCCGCTCGCGGTGCGGTTTTACCCCCCGCGAGCGGCCGAAAAAGGGTTAAAATCCCCCGCAAAGCGACGCTTTGCGGCGGTATTACCGCGGTGTCCCATTGATTTCAATGGGTAGGAGCGGTGTATTCACCGCTCCTATACCACTCCAAAGATGCTGCTAGCAGGACATTTTTTACCGTCCTGCTAGCGCACCGCTCCAGTGTGAAAGCCCGCCGGCTTTCACACTGCAGTGAATGGGGCCGGTTTTTTCAGGCGGTGTACAGGCGCTATTTTTAGCGCTGTACCGCCTGAAAACCGCCCCAGTGTGAAAGGGGCCTAACTGAATAATGAATGTTAATTTAAGATGATGTGCATTTTTTAAATTTACCTTTATTTTTTTTTAAAAAGCAGTATTAAACCCAAAAGGAAACATTTTATTATATTACACCTTACCAATTTTTTGGTGTGATAGCTGCATTGGTTATCTTTTTTAGGCTTTCTTTATTTTACCAGTAAGCCTGTGTTTTTTTCAACAAAACAAGCTCTCCTGCAAATGTATCAGTTAAGATGATCAGCTTTTATTTATTCATGTAAAATGAAGAGTGTTACTGGCCAGATCAACAGATGAAAACAAGCCTAAAAAAAAGAAAACGAATGCAGCCAGCACCTCTAATGATTGGTAAGCTACAATATATAACATTTTTTGAGTTTAATACCACTTTACATATTTTAAATATCTTTTCACCCTTCAGTTGCGTCTCAGTGCTGCTGATATCCTGTCACTTCATGTCTATATGCACTGCAGCAATGTCTGCATGACTTTTCTCAGGGTGGGTTATTGATGGTGACAACAGTGAACCATGTCTGTGTAAAGATGTGGAATGGTTGCCAACAGAAACCCAGGTGACAACACATGAGCACATCTGGGAGATGGGGTCGGAGCGTTATCATCCTATAGCATGAAGTGCTTGAACAAGGACCTTCATAACATTTTAGGGCTATGAGGCAGCTCAGACTGGTTTAAAACTCAGCAATTGTTTAATAGGGTTGTTGACTATGGAGAGGGAATATACATATCTGTATGTACTTCGAAACGTTCTTGTAAAAAATTACTGTAATTTTTACATTAATGACAGAAAAACACAGTACGTTTTAATTTACCTTTTTGTGTAATTTCACCCAAATCTGATTTCCTAATCGTACATCACAGGGCACAGAGGAGTTAATTAATAATCTTGACTATTTGGGTTATCCTTCTACCTTCAGGTGAATGGACACTGGACACTGGCCAAAAAAACGCCTCTGTTTTTTGCTAGTGTCGGAAGGTGATAGATGCTTTCTTGTGTGCCTCTGAGGATCTCTTTTCCCTTGTTCCCACATCTCCTGGCCTGTTCCTTACACATCTATTGGGGCAGATGATGGCTCTTTTCAGATTTGTCGCTACAGCCAGCAGGCCAAGAGGGACTGAATGCGTATCCCACTTGCAAGAGCAGGGACAGCCTGCACTGTCTGCTGTTCAGCACTGAACCCTGCAGACAGCGACCTCTGGTCTACAGCAGGACCAGGTGGCAACGCTGGCAGGGTGTTCTTCAGGTCCAGGGCAATGTTTCTCTTGGAGGTGAGTCAAGTCACTATTGGCTCTACAGGTTACCCCTACCATGATGGGTGAAATCTAGGCCTAGGATGGCCCTGCAGCATGGACTATGTATGTGGAGTAGTGACATTCTCCCCTTGTGAAGAAGTGGCAGAGCCCCCTTGACCGTGTCCTGGGTTTAGAGGCTTTGTTCAGCTGTAGGCAGTCGGGTAGCAGTAATTATAAGGCCAGGTGCAGTAATTCATCATAGGGTACCATATTACAGTGACTGTGTGTGAGGGGGGATCTGGTACAGTGCACATGCAATGACATCAATGCATGTGTCTGCCATTTTGTTCAGGTTCCAGACCTCGCACTGACATCACGCAGAATCCAGAATGAATCTTTGGCCAGATTAAACCTCAGCAAGCCATGGCCTTGCACATGCAGAGAGGTGAGAAGGACAATGGGATGGGCTTCCAAATCCCTTTTTCAGGTAGGGAGGTCCTACAATTTCATCGAGAGATTCTCCTGCAAAGTATTTTTAAACACCAAATCACTTTACTCACCAGTACCCCATGAGAAAGAATTCGACAAAAAATTGAGATCTTCGGCTTGTGATCAAGCCATTTCTTATCAACAAGACCCTGACAGTCGCAGTGGATGTGGTCCCGGTCTTTAAGGACACCACGGATGGGAGGTAAAAGTCCCGCTTTAAGGCATCCTTCGCTCTGGCAAGAGTGGCTCTGCAGCCTGCAGTGGTAGTTTGCCAAGCCCCTAAACTCTGGGCGGGGTGGGTGTTTCATTCCAGGGAATGAGTTTAGGAAGACCCTGCTGTTCAGCAGCCCCTGTAAGACTTTCCAAAAGCCCTGAGTTTCCAGTTGAAGGCCTTGGAAGACTCCAAAAGGCAACTTTCACTAGTGGATACCATGCTGGTCCACATGACAAGGATCCTATGGCTCAAGTGTTGGTCAGCGGACATTCTCTACAAGAAGCAGATAGAGATTAACTATTTCTGGATACCTTTATCCAAAAAGTGACTGTAGGAAAAAGCACACTCTTCTTAAGAAGACTATTAGGGGGACTGGCAAGAAACAAGTGATGCCTTCACAGTCCAAGAAGGGTTCCATTCATAAGCAACCAGCACCAGAGAATCCTGCCTTTTTTTTTTTTTTGTTGCCCGGTGTCCATTCACCTGAAGGTGAATAACCCAAGTGGTCAAGATTAATTCCTGTGTGTGCTGTAATGTACTTCCAAGAAAAGGTTTTACAGGTAAACCAAAAATCTTGATATTTCAGTTTTAGATGTTGGTGAGCTGATTGATTAATTGGCTTCTTACAGGACTGAATTCCCAGCTCCACTCATATGCTGCAACCATTAGGAAATAAAAGAGGTGTGTGAGGGATTTTCCTTTTTTATTTTACTTTGTTGAGAATGCAGGGTGAGTGAACTTATCCAGCTGCAGCAGATGTGAAACACCAACATGGGGGCTGAATCTGGACTTCAGATAGAGTACATTTATGAATCTCTTAATGATAGAAGAGCATAATTTGTAGCTCAATCCAACAGCTTCTAACAGAAATTGTAGTTTTTAATGGACTTGCCATTCACTCTAAAACTTTGACCTTTAAAGTGCTCGTGGAATATCCTTCCAGCCATTGCCCAATGTACTGTATATTCCTACAAATCTATATAACAGTGCAGAGGAGGTAGAACCATCTTGAATTTCATTTCTTTATATTCTGGCAGCAGATTCTGTTTGAAGATGCTTTCGATGTGGCTTCAGATTTTCTAAACCATGGTGCTATTCAGTCCACCTCCAGCCCCAGGTATAGTCCCAATATACTGTAGTTTCTTTTATGTTTGTCTGTTATGTGTAATTTAGTTAGCGGTAACAGTTTTTGTGTTGGTAGCCCCACTATTGGAGACATTGCAGTGGCGGGAGGTTCTTTATCCTTTTTTGTTGGGGTAAAAATTATAATTTTGATTTTGTATATGTAGTTATTTATTTTAAAAAATGTATTTACCTTTTTAGGCTGCCTCCCCTTTTGCTAAAAAACAGTTGATTAAATAAATGTCATATTTACCGATCCCTTCTTTTTCCAAATAAACTGGTACTGATCACTCCTGTGTTTATTCATAAATGAAGAATAGTAAAGGAAGCCTCTGTACAAAGAGCATTACCTGCATGCAGTAATATATACATTGTGCACAATCGCTGCAACGCATTGTTTCATTGCATCGCAGTGCTTGATTTTGTGTGTTTTTTGTTTCTTGTTTATTTTTTACATGTATTCAACTCCTATGTGTGGCAGCGTGTTGCAGTGCATTGAAATGTACCAAGTTGAAATAAAATGGTATGCCAACATCATTTTATCACAATGTAAACTAATGCAAGGCATTAGCACAATGCATACCATAGTTCCTATAACCAACTACCAGATTGCTTATAGTTTTGCGTACATTTGAATATCACCATTTCCACAAAAAGGCACAATGTTAAAATGTTTGTTATTAACTATACAGTTTTTTTTAGCTTTTACATTTTAGTAGGATTTTTTTTTTTTTTAAGTGATACTAAAGTCTCATGTTTTTTTTGTTTTGTTTGAAAAAAACTAACATGTTATACTTACCTACTCTGTGCAGTGATTTTGCACAAAACAGCCCAGATCCTCCTTTTCTTGGAGAAGCTTGCTATGGGCGCACCTGAGCCTAGCCGCAGCTCTGTGTGTCCATTCAGACATGGAGCCGCAACTTAGCCTCAGCCTCTCTCCTCATTGGAGACACTCGTGCAACATCACTGGATTGAGATAGGGCTCAGGTAAGTATTAGGGAGGTTGAGGGGGGACTGCTGCACACAGAAGGTTTTTATCTTGATGCATAGAATGCATTACGATTAAAAAACTTTTGACTTTAGAACCACTTTAAGTTATGTTGGCTATGTGAGTGTAATAATGATTTTAGTGTATTTTTTTTTAAACAAAAATATCTTTTTGATTAAACATTTGCACAGCCATTACAGGACCTACACAATCAATAGTGCCATTTATGAACTCTGAAAGCTGTAAGTTGAAAATAGCTCAGGTCCATACAAAGATAGGAACCTTCTGTTATGGAGCTGGAGGAAGGGCTACAAATTGGTGTGATTTCATTTCGCTACTGCTCCAATCAACCTCCTCCATGCTAGATTCTGGTGTTATTCTTCTGTGAAAATGCATTCAAGGATAATTGACTAGAATTCCCACCTCACTGACAGACTGCGGCTGCCACACATGAGTGAGCAGCATCCATTCAGTCTCTCAGTGTGCTGCTTGTTCATTTTGTGACATCGTTTCATTGAAGGAGGAACTGGAAACAGAGATGGAGACACCAAGTGTGCATCTGCAGAGTTCCTTCTGTCATGGTGGCAGATGGGACTTGTAGTCATTGAATGTTAGCAATCTCAAATCTGGATCATGATGCTGTGTGGGCAAAGCCACGCACAGCCAGGCTGAAATAAGAAAAAAAATTATAATTAGGGATTAGATTAGAATCAGATTCTAGTAAAGGGGGGTGGAGATTTGTAAAGTGTCATGCAAGGCTTAACAAGAGTGACATCACAATTCAGTGCCTGCACTTCTACAGATTTAGTGTTTCTGCCCTGCTAGTGCTGAAATGAGTGTCTTTTTCCATTATGTTTGGCAATGTATACAGTTTCAGTAAATTAGTTATTTGTTAATGTGTTAGGCCCCTTTCACACGGACGCAGTCATTTAGGCACGTCAAAAACGTATCAGTTCTTATCCGTTGTCTCATCAGTTTTCATCCGTCATCCGTTCCGTTAATGTCCGTTTTCATCCGTATTTTCTTCCGTTAACATCCGCTTACATCCGTAAATGCACACGTTTACGTCCGTTTTTTTCATCCGTTTTTGTATACGTTTTGTTCCCTAGAAAATGACCCAGAATGCATTGCTCCTCCCATGTTTTTTTTTCAAACGGATATTAACGGATCGGACGTTGACGGACAATGTCCGTCAACGTCAGTTAATATCCGTTTTGACGGATCTGGACGTAGCCTTGTACATTAAAAAAAACCTGATAAAAACGAAAGCGGAGGTTCACTGATGGTGACGGATGTTCATCCGTCTGCCCATAGGAATGCATTGTCGTCCGTCGACGGATGGAGGAAAAACGGATAGACGGTCCGTCCGTGTGAAAGGGGCCTTACATTTTCTTACCTGAAGATCATGTTGCTCTTTGCTCCCCAGTATCACACATGCCTATATAACATTTTTGCTTTTCCTGAAGTGCTTTACATGAACTTTTCCCTTGGGAGAGCCCTGAAGGAGACCTCTATCTGTACCAGCAAATATATGACTTCCTGAGGTCCAGTCTGTCCTCTTACACCAAGGTACAAAACTGATACTAGTTTTTATAAGCCTTTACAGGTAAAGTGGGATGGTTTTTGGTCGCTTATTCTTAAAGTTTTTCAAATCTTTACAAGTGCATAGGGGTATGTTTTATTCAATTTGTTTTATTTTAAGTATTTGTATGTAATCTTTAGTTTACAGGTCAACATTTGTTTCAGGCTGCATCAATGATTAGTTTTCAATCCATACTTGTTTCCTAGTACTGCCCTCCAATTTATTATAAACTACTGTTTCTTTCTCGCTCAATAAGCGTTAAAGTGGTTGTAAACCCAAAAAAAAAAAAAACCCTGTAAGACAAAGGCATAATGAGCTAGTTTGCACTAGCTCATTATGAAATACCTTAGATCGGAGCTGTTGCAGCGGCCCTGCACACCGATGTGACCGGCGACATGTCTCCCAGAGTTTTTGCAGGCTCCGGTGCTGGGATGATGTCACTCCCGCGCGGGAGCCGCCGGCCACGGCGCAGCTGCTGAAGAAACGGCAAGAGCGGGCCATTTCTTCAGTGCGCATGGGCCGATGATGTAGGCGCAAGTGTATATGGTAAATATCTCCTAAACCGTGCAAGTTTAGGAGATATTTACAGTACCTATAGGTAAGCCTTATTATAGGCTTACTTGAAGGTACAAGTGGTGTAACTAGGTTTACAACCACTTTAAAGTGATTGTAAAGTCTCGATTTTTTTATTTCTTTCTCCTTTAAAAATAATAAACGTTATACTTGCCTGCTCTGTTGCAGTGGATTTGCACAGAGCAACCCGGATCCTCTTCTTCTCGGGTCCTTTTGTGACCCTGGCCCCTCCTTCCTGTCCAGTGCCCCCACAGCAAGCAGCATGAGTCACAGCTCCCTGTCGCCATTCAGACACAGAGCCCCGACCCAGCGCCTGCCCCCTCTTTCCCCTGATTGGCTAGCTGACTTTGACAGCAGTGGTATCCAGTGGCGCCGCTGCTGTGTCTCAGTCAATCAGGAAGGAGAATCTCGGATGGCTGAGACACACGGGGACATCACTGGACAGAGAGGGACCTCGGGTAAGTGTTTGGGGGTTGAGGAGGGCTGCGGCACACAGAAGGCTTTCTGCCTTTACAACCCTTTAAGAGACACAGGAAGTCAAAACCTTTTGGATTATACTGCTGCTTACAGTAGGCCTGAACACTGGCAAACAAAAAAAAAAAACTGCAGGTCAGCCCATATTCTCTCCTTCACAGCAGCCCTTTTGTTTCTACACTTACTTGAGTTTAACATTCAGTCCTCACTCACAATTCGCCTGCAAAGTCTAACGCTCCAAGCCTGACAAGTCTTCCTTGGTATGAAGGTGCACCTCCACTTTTCAGAGTGGGAGTATGCCTATTGACCTTTCCAGATGCTTGCTTGCGGTCCAAATGCTTGTGAGCAGAAGGGGTGTCATAGGGCTAGAAACTCAAGTTTTGTCCCCTGCCCCCTCCTCGTTTTCTGACTCAATTTTCTGGCCCTCTCAAGTCTTCTGAATCAGAGTGTCCTTGTCCTAGTTCCTGTAGTAGAATTCTTACAGGGGTTTTACTCTTACCTGTTCACTGTTCCCAAAGCCAAAGAGCTAATTCAGGTGCACTGACCAAAGGTCTAGGTATTTAGACAGGTCACTAGCTGTGTAATTTACCCTGGAGGAGTACAGTTCTTGGTAAAACTGCAAGAATCTATTACCTATTGTTACAAGGGTGGTCAGGGGTGAACCATCCGTGTTCCTCAGCCGCCCTATATGAGTCGCTGCATATTGCCCTTTAGCCAACCAGGCCAAAAGCCTGCCATTTTTGTCCCCATATTCGAACACCCTCTGGGCACTGGCCAGCATGTATTTCTTGGTTAAGTCTACCCGCAACAGCGATCGTTCCCTAATGGTGCATTGCCAGGAGACATAACTATCGGAGCGCGGGTTGCTGACATACAGTCTTTCTTTCTCCTGAGCTTGTACCTCTAATTGCCGGGGAGAGACTGCATAGATTCCCTCTTTTTTTTTTTTGCTATTTTTTTTTATGTATTCCCCCCTCACCCAGGCCTTAAACGCATCCCATGTGATCAAGGGGCTAGTGGAGTCCGTATTACTCAGCCAAAAATTGCACAATTCCTCGGGCATCTCCTCCTGTATCTCCGGTTCCATTATCCAGTACTTGGATAGTCTCCACAACCTCTGACCCCCAGGTGGCGCCGCCTGGACTGTGACCATCAACGGTGCATGATCTGAAATGCCGCGGGAGAGAATCGCAGTAGAAATTGTCTCCCGTAGAAGATCAGGGGAGGCAAAGGCCATGTCCAAACGGGACAACGTCCTATATGTAGTGGATAGGCAAGTAAACTGGGCATCAGAGGGGTGGAAATGGCGCCAGAGATCCGTTAAATGAAAGGAGGATGCCCATTGGGACAATCCAGTATTGGAGGAAGGAAAGGAATGCAGCCTATCCAATACGTTTGACATTACCAGATTAAAGTCTCCTACGAACAGCACCCTACCCACATCATATTGCACAACAATTTGCATCAGCGTATGAAGCAGGGTAACATCAGCAGGGGGGGGGCAAGTAAACTCCCACAATAACATATGGAGAGCCAGCTATCAATGCTTGTACCAGGACATATTGTCCATCGGGATCAGTTTTAATTGTTACTAGTCGAAAGGCCAGGGATTTATGCACCGACACACTTACTCCCCTAGCATAATTAAAATAGGAAGCATGATAGTGAGCACTAATCCAGACCCTTTTCAACCCCAGGATTCTGGAACCTATCAAATGAGTTTCTTGTAAAATGCATATCTTGGGGTTATGCTGCTGTAGGTATTTAAACAAAAGGGAAAGTTTTATGGCTGAGTTAAGGCCTCTGACATTCCAAGACAACACTGTAAATTTAGCCATATTCCTTGCTCAGCCATAAAAGGAGGATAACAGCGCATTGAAATATTCCCTGCTCAGCTGCAGGTGTGCAGCCCCTTACCAATTTATGCTCCTCTGAGCCTGCCATTCTCTCGCGGTATGGTGACTGCACTCCCCTGAACGTCCGCTTGACGTATACATTAAATAGAATCATGCATAGATCAACCATTTGAACCCCCACCCCCACCCACACCCCCACCCCACCCCGTGCATCCCCAAACAGCGAGGAGCACATGATCCCCCACAGGTTATTGAACCAAGTTCAAAAGAATTGAATCGGGAGGCGTGGGCCCGATTAAAACTTCCCAACACTTACAGAAATAGTTACCAAGAACCGAGAAATAAAAGGAAAATGTCACTAGATTGAGTTGAGTTGCTGGTGATTCAAAACACAAAACACAAAAAATAAAAAATTGAAAAAATAAAAAGAGAAAAGCTCAGACAGATCAAACATGTCCAAGGTAAACTTCTGGATTGAGATAAGGGCTGGTGTAGATAAAATAGCACTGTGACTGCAGCTCAGGGCACAGTACAGGAAGGGCCACAGAAAGCACAACATAGTTTAGGATGAACAGAATTAGGCACTGCGTCCTCCAATTGTTCTCAGGGTCATAGAAACCAGGGTTATGTTGTATGAAACAACACCCTTACCTCCGCAGTGCAAAGTCCCGACTGTAGCTGCAACTATCTCATCTTTAGGGCTAGTGAAGGTCCTCACCGTTTCTCCGTCAACCACTCGCAGTTTGGCCGGGAATAGAATACTGTACCGTATACCTTTGACACTGAGAGACGCTTTCACAGTGTCGAAGGACCGGCGCTCCTCTGCGTCTCCAGCGTGTAATCGGGAAACAGCATGAGCTTGGTATTCGGTAAGGGATGTCCCCTGCGACAAGAGCTGCTCTCAGGAGCTCATCCCTGTCCCGGAAATTTAGCAGTCGCAGGATCAGCGTATGTGGGGGTGCACACTCCGGTCCGGGCCATGGCGGTACTCGGTGGGCTCTCTCCACCATGAAATAAGGCGATAGCTGAGCCGCGGGAAGTGCCGACCGCAACAGGTCCTCCCATAAAGACAGTGGGATTCCGTCCCTCTACTCCCTCCAGAAGCCCCGACAATACGAAGGTTATTCCTTCGGCTCCGATTCTCAGAATCTTCTGCCCGATATTCCAATGCCTTGACCTTTGTTTGGAGAGCTCTAATGGAAGCCTCATGGTCAGTCACCTTGTCCTCCGTGTCTCCGATTCGCTGCTCCACCAACGTTATTCTGGAGTGGATCTTGTCTAGATCCTGCCTCAGCAGTCCTAAATCCAACTGTACTGCTTGCTGACTTTTAATAATCGGACACTTACTTGTCCCAGGGTCCAGCGATGCGGGGATCAAAGCCCCGCTCATTCTCCGCTCCGCTCGGCAGCGCCGGCATTCTTACTGTGGGCACCTGGCTGTGAAGCCATCTGAGACCTGTCACATGTCCCAGATGACTGACTGCACCGAGGGGAAGTGATGTCACCAGCCCGGGCACTGAAGAAGGCAGACTACGAGGGACCCCTTAGCAACAGGCATTTAGAGGTGAGTAAAACATTTATTTTTTTCCAATTATTTTATTTTTTATTTTTTTAGGAATTTTTCTTTTTTGGTGGAAACTCCACTTTAAGGCTTCACTTGGTTCCCTACTCCCTGGGATCTAAATCTGATTCTGTCTGCGCTTCAAAAGCCACTGTTTGACTGTTTAAACCATTAAAGACATTGCTCTCTCTTCTCTTACCCACAATGTGTGTGTTTTTATGTTTTTGGGTTTTTTTGGAGCGGGAGGAGTGTCTGAATTGGAAACCTTATCTTTCAAAGAGCATTTGTTGGGCACAAGGTGATTTTTAGGCCCAGGACCCTGTTGACATTGTTTTACTTTCCCTCTTTCCATTTCAGGTTCATAAAAAAAAAAAAAGTTATTTCCATTGTCTGGATGTGTTTCGAGCTGTGGGAGTCTTTCTAGCCATTGCTTCTTTCGGAAGACTGATTCCCATTTTGTCATCCCAGATGGGCCACAGAAGGGTGCCCATCTTCTTGTTCCATCATGTCTAAGTGGCTAAGACAAACCATCATTCAAGCTAATGGTCTTAAGAATTCCCCTCTTTCCTGTTGAGGCTTATTGTACATTAATACTCTGGTGCCCACCCTGCAGCCCTTTTGGCAATTTTTGTTGAGGCCTCGGGGCCCCTACAGACACTAACCTTTATTTCCCTATTGCCCCATTATAGCAGTGATTTTTAGCAGTCTCATGTAATATGTCTCCAATTAATGACTGTCCCCTGAAGCATGTCCCCTGTCTCTGACCATATCTTGTATCATGTTGGCGGTCTGTGACCATCTCCTTTACCATGTCTGCAGACTCTTACTTTTGCTTCATGTCAGCCGTCTCTGAACGTCTTTTGTATCATGTCTGCAGTTTCTGACCATAACGTGTACTATGTCGACAGTCACTGAGCATCTCTTGTATCCTTTCCACAGTCTCTGATCACCTTCTGTTTTATGTCCACGGTCTCTGACCATTTCCTGTATCATGCCATTAGTCTTTGACTAAATTCTCTTGTCTGCCTGCTGTCCCCTGACACTGAATACTCATTGAATTTTATGTCGAGGCCCTTCATATCATGAAAGTTGACCACTACTGCTCTACTAGATCTGCAATAGCTTTTTGGCAACAAGAAAATGTTTCCCAGATTTGTAAGGCTGCCACCTGGTCTTCTGTTTTCATATTATCTAAGTTCTACAAGAGGTTTCAGCATCATCTGATGGTGGATCATGCCTGAACAATGTGCGACAACACTGTCACTTGTACTCTGCATTAGGAGTGCACTTGACAGGGTGACAAAACTAGTGCACAGTTGACTGGGACTGGGAGTTGTCACCCTATAACAGGAAGTGCATGAACAAAGACTTTCATGGCAGGATCACCATGCATTTTTTAATGAAAGCTGCAGATTTAAAAACATTGAAAATAACCTTTGAAATGATTTGAAATTTTAGGGCCCATTTACACCAGAAACTGTGCGTTTACTGCATGTTTTTGCATGCACAGTGATCTTTCGAGGTCACTTCTGTATTCTTTTTTCTTTGGGCTTTTATATGCAGTGCTTTGCAATGCATTTTTGTGTATTTACATGCATTTCTGTGCAGAAAAATGCAGCTTGCTGTGCTTTTTTATTTATTTTTATTATTTTTTATTTTTTTTACTGCACTGCAATATGGTGATGCATACCCATGAGATAACCTGGATTTGGAGTGCAGTCAAAAATGCATTCCACGGCATCTGGTGTGAACGAGCCCTGACAGCTTGAAATTTTAGCGATTGTGTTTAGATCTGCTTTAACTCTTCCTTACTCTATCCAAAACTAAACTAAAAAAAAGTCCAGAGCCTGTGCTGCACCTAAAGCCATAGATAAGCTGCCTGTTACACTGTCACGCTGTAAGGATGACCTTCTGCCTCAACTTGTACAATGAGACATTATAGTTTAACATCCCTAAGTCAGGCAAGAGTCAATCAGCTGACTTGGAAGTTATCCACATTTGTTGCACAAGATCATACAGGATGAAATTCTTATCTTGTATGAGGGACTTCTGATTCATGAATTAAGGGTTCTCTTGACTACTCAGCAGAAGTACATCCTGAAAAGTATAAGCCAAGCCTCTCCAAAGGGAGAGATGACTTCTGGGTAAAGTGTTCCTAAGAAGTCCTCACAATGTTGCACCTGATTAATCCATCACATTTCGTTGCTGAATTGGAGAACCGGCCTGTCAACAGAACTGTGAGCCTCCAAGCACACCTGCTTTTGCAGAGGAATATTTGCATTCGGTGAAGCCCCCCTACCAATGTTTTATTTATGTATTTTCTGTGATTAATTTACTGACTAAAACCAACAGCCCGAGTCTATATTTTTGGTGTTTTCTGTGCCAATGAGTTTGTGTGCTGCCTGTTGCAGTTTTCCCTGCACTACCATGTGTTGTGTTGATGTAAGAAAAGTTGCTTTACGTCTGTATTTTGATCCATTCCTGTGCCGTTAACTGCCTTAATGGAATGTACATACAGGAGAGGGGAAGTGTGAATCTATCCTCTGAGTGTGCTGTCTCAGCCTTTCTGTCTGGCAAGTTTTAACTACCCCCCTTTCCATAACATAACTTTTAAAGTGGGCCCATTCAGACTTATGTTTTGCAGTAATGAGAAGTACAAAACCTGCATACTGCAGTGTGTTGCAGTGCCACTCATTTTGAACAATGAACATGCTGTGCATAGTCGTCAATTACATTGAAAATAAAGGGTCGCACAGCTTTTTTTTACATTTTTGGGCTAACCTGCCACAATCCACAAGGGACTGGACAGGTCTGAATGCAGTCCTAGGATTTCGAAGCTCCGCTATCGCTGGAGTGGCAGCTGACAGATTAACATTAGCCATGTTCTCCTAATTGTACAGTACAGGACACCAACTGAATATTCATAGAACCTGGGTTATAGGCTGGTACCTTCAGGTGATTTGTCACCGGCAAGCTTTTGAGGACAAGCCCCCTGGGCATCACCCCTATAACCCTACCCCACTTTGTGAGTCCTCAGTTTTTCTGCTATTGTCCTAGGGTGGTGAACCTCTTCTTCCTTACAGAGAAATAACTATTAGCTTAACCACTTCAGCCCCGGAAGGATTTATCCCCTTCCTGACCAGAACACTTTTTTACAATTTGGCACTGCGCTGCTTTAACAGGAAATTGCGTGGTCATGCAATGCTGTACCTAAACGAAATACATTTTTTGCAATATAAACAAAAAAAGACAAAACTGAAAAAAATTGATATTATCTACTTTTTTATATAAACAAAAATACAATAAACTAAATTTTAGTCATACATTTAGGCCAAAAAGTATTCAGCCACATGTCTCGGGTAAAAAAGAATTCAATAAGCGTATATTTATTGGTTTGCGCAAAAGTTATAGCGTCTACAAACTAGGGTACATTTTCTGGAATTTACGCAGCTTTTAGTTTATGACTGCCTGTCTCATTTCTTGAAGTGATAAAATAGCAGGGAAGTACAATACCCCATTTTGGAAAGTAGGCACCCCAAGGAATTTGCTGAGATGCTTGTTGAGCACATTGAATAATACATTTTTTTTGTCACAAGTGATTTGAAAAACGACAAAAAAAAATAAATAAATACATTTTTACACAAAGTTGTCACTGAAATTATATATTGCTCAAACATTCCATGGGCATATGTGAAATGACACCCCAAAATATATTCTGCTGCTTTTCCTGAGTATGGGGATATCACATGTGTAGGACTTTTTGGCAGTCTAGCCGCGTACAGGACCCCGGAAAACCAATCACTGCTTCAGGATTTTTAAGGGTGTTAAATTTTGATTTCACTCCTCACTACCTATAACAGTTAGCAAACCCCAACCGCCCCTCCCCCCCCCCCCCCAAATGACCCCATTTTGGAAAGTCGACACCCCCAAGCTATTTGCTGAGAGGCATGTTGAGTCCATGGAATATTTTATATTTTGCTACAAGTTTCCGAAAAAATGTGAATTTTTGCAGCTCTTGCTTTTTGTCACAAAGTTTTGAAAAAATAAAACATTTTTTTTCTTTTCTTCATTTTCAAAAACAAATGAGAGTTGTAAAATACTCACCACTCACCATGCCTCTTAGCAAATACCTTGGGGTGTCTATTTTCCAAAATAGGGTCATTTGGGGGGGGGGGTGTTATCTGGACATTTCAGAGCCTCCCTAAGGCCCCTTTCACACTAGTGCGACATTAGAGTCGCGTGATTATACTGCGATTCGCGGGCGTGATTTTTGCTGCGATTTCAAGGAATGCCTGTGTAAGTGGCATCAAAATCGGACCAAAGTAGTGCAGGGACTACTTTGAAGTCAGAACGACTTGAAGTTGTACTAATATGAATGGCCGTCATTCAAAATCATGGGGAACGACTTGTCATGCTACTTTGCAGTCTTAAATCGTGGGACAAGTCGTTTAAGGGTGAAAGGGGCCTAACTGTGATAGGTAATGAGGATTAAAGTCACAATTTTATGCCTTTTAGAAAGCCTGAAGGCGGTGCTTGGTTTTTGGGGTCCTGTACGTGGCTAGGCTCCCAAAAAGTCTCACACATGTGGTATCCCCATACTCAAGAGAAGCAGCAAAATGTATTTTGGGGTGTAATTCCACATATAACCATGCCATATTTGAACAATATATCATTTAGTGACAACTTTGTGTAAAAAATTGTAATATTCCCTAAACTTGTGGCAAAATTTAAAATATTATATGAACACAACATGCCTCTCAGCAAATAGCTTGAAGTGTCTACTTTCCAAAAAGGGGTAATTTGGGGGGGGGGGGGGGGGGGTTGACCTGTCCTGGTATTTTATGCACAACATTAGAAGCTTATTAACCACTTGAAGACAAAGCCCTTTCTTTTTGTTTAAATGGAAAAATATTATTTTTTTTTGCTATAAAATCACTCTGAACCCCCAAACATTCTATATTTTCGCTGATTTACGTATTGTGAGAGCAAACGCTGTTGCTTTCAAGATAAGTAAATCAGTGCTGCACCTGAAAAGCAAACAACTGTAACAATAAACCATTAACTCAATAAAACCACAACAATCTGTGGGAAAAAAAAAATATGCCGAACCATGGGGGCATATATAAAACAAAACTTAATAGCCTGCGCCAAATGGAATGATATTAAACAAACATAAATTGTGAAAATCGCATTACAATCACTATGCGATAAAATAATCACGTGATACAAACTACTGCTGCTGCTGCCTGGAAAGGTTAAATGAACCTTGAAGACTGGAATATAGGCAATTGAAGGCTGCGCTAGCAAATGTGACTCACCACTGTGAGTATAGATAAACCATACACAAAAAACAAAATTAGAGACTAAATTAGCAAATGTGACTCACCACTGTGAGTGTATGTGAAACAAATAGAAACATATATATTGATATAACAATCAAATTGTGCAACAATGGCTACAAAAATAGAATAGTGTCAAAGGTGACTTATTGTATTAATCAAAAATTAAATCATGGGTGATAGACAGAACTAATTACCCTGTTTCCCCGAAAATAAGACCTAGCGTGATTGTCGGTGATGGCTGCAATATTAGCCCTACCCCCCAAATAAGCCCTGCACTGTTTCCCCGAAAATAAGCCCCATCCTGAAAATAAGACGTACAAGGACTTTAACTAGGGTTTATTTGTGGAGTAGGGCTTATATTGCAGCCATCACCGACAATCACGCTAGGTCTTATTTTCGGGGAAACAGGGTAGACTATTAAAATGATTGAAGTCATTAATTGCAGGTGGTCATTTGGACGATGGTCCCCTTTTGAAACCCCACTCACCAAAACGAAATGACCCACGGCTTTGCAGTCCTAGGGTCTTAAAAAGTATTTTCAGGACGGTGAAGTGGATGATGTAAAAGATCCTATTGAAACTCGGGGTGGATCAGCAGGGACTCCAGATAAATATCAAAGCCGTGGAAAGGAAAGAAATAAAACAACATGTGTAGTATCGCCGAGATAGACCTGTGGAACACTGTACAATAGTAACTCACTATTGAGCAGACAGGGATCAGCGAGTTCCGGTTGCGCGCTTGGCGTGCGCTCCAAAACAGAACAGGAAGCAGCGTCACTGGCTTACTGACCGGAAATTGCGTTGACGCGTTTCGCCCCTCCTCCAGGGCGTCATCAAGGACATGGAAACATTCGCTGACGCTTTGTATAGCACATAGGCGTTCAGCAGAGCCAATTGAAATAAGTATACAGACACTTTTTTTATACCAGCGTCTGGCCTTACGGGCAATTAAGTACGGTGCCATCAACTGGTCGTTGAGGTCCACCCCTCCCAAATTAAGGTTGTATTCGTGGACACAGAGCGGTTTTTCCACAACAGCAGTCGCCATTTGAATTTGGGCCGTCGTGTCTGCGTGAAGGGAGAACAGAACGAAAACATTCCATGAATCCCTCCATTTCACTGCAAGCAAATTATTACTTCTCAAGCAGGCTCTCTTCCCCAGCCTAAGATGGGAATCTACAAGCCGCTGGGGTAAGCCCTGGCGATTAGATCGCACAGTGCCACATGAGCCAATTCCATGATCAAACAAATGACTAAAGTGTCACGCTTGTGTAATAATTGTCAACATACAAGTGGTACCCCTTTCCGAATAAGGGTGACACCAAGTCCCACACAATCTTACCAGTGCTCCCTATGTAGTTTGAGGCAGTTCTCAGGCTCCACGTGACTATCTTTTCCCACGTAAACCATAAAACTATATGTATAGCCTGTTGCCCTGTCACAGAGTTATTACATGTTGACCCCATATCTGGTACGCTTGCTGGGAAGATACTGCTTGAATGACAAGCGGCCAGAAAACATAATCGGGGACTCATCAACGCAGACAACTTGATCGGGAGTAAACAAGGCTGCAAATGTTGGTTGAAGTGGTTTACGAGGGGCCGAATTTTGTGGAGCCGATCGTATTCAGGGTCTCCCCGCGGACGACAGAGTTCATTGTCGTTGAAGTGCATAAATCTCAAGATCTGCTCGCATCTAGCCCTGGTCATGGAGGCAGAGAACACAGGCATATGGTGAATCGGGTCAGTGGACCAATATGACCGCAACTCACTTTTTTTAGTTATGCCCATGAGGAGGGATATGCCCAGAAAGGTCTTAAATTCGGAGACTGTGATATGTCTCCTATCTCTGGCAAGGGTCAACTGGGGATTAGCAGCGATGAATTGACCAGTATACAAATTGCTTTGGTCCACAATAGATCTATAGAGATCTTCTGTGAAAAACAGCGAATAAAAATGTGACGTAGAATCAATTGTTTCCACCTGAATTCCGGGTTGGCCAGTGAACGGGGGAAGTACAGGTGCTGCAGAAGTGGTGGGCTCCCAATTCGTATTGGCAAATTTCAGCAGGAAGGGCACTATGGGATCGACAGGCCTATCTTTTGTCTTCTTGGTGGCTGCGGGACACTAGTTGTGCTAGCCACCTCACCAGCTTGAACTGCACTTATGGGACTCGCCACGTCACCACGTGATACTGCAGTGCTGGTTTGACTATGACCAGGGTGTACTAGGCCGCTGGTGCTTGCCAGTTCACCAGAAGGATGAGCGTCACTAGTACTGGCTCTCTGCTTCATACAAGAGCCCTGCGGTACTTGCACCTCAACAACAGCAGAAGAAGGGCGTCGGGTACGCCTGACCTTAGCTCTGACAACGGAGTAGTGGTCCCTGCCATCTGTCAGGATGCCACTGCTGTCTACTGGATAGTATTCTGAGCCTGAATCTGAAAGATGGGTGACTTCCTCTTCACTCTCATCTGTCATGCTCAGAAACGTGTAGGCCTCTTCACTAGTGTGCCTTCGATTGGACATTGTGGCCTCTAAATTTACTGATACAACAGGTGAAACTCACAGGTTAAAAGAGCACCTGACTGTCAGCGACTGCTTCAAACGCTACCAAAAAACTGTTAGCATTCGCAGGGATCAGGCCTGTCTCTGTGAACGTTGCAGTTATGTGTGTTGTGTTTTGTAAGTGACAGTAATCGATTGATACTGCACTTGGGTGGGCTGGGCTGGGCGCAGGGGCTAAACCCAGGTTCTAGCAGGTATCTGGGCTGATCCCGCTAACTCTGCATTTTTGGGAGCCCTAGACTACTGAGGACGCTAGTATAGATCTGATCAGATATTGATCCGTTCCGACACTATACTACTAAGGAAAGTGTATGGTGCGTGCGAGGGTGTTAGCGCTACTGGCACTAATCTGACACTGCCTGAGGTGACGCAGACCCTGACTGAAGCTAAAACATAACTGATGTCACCCGCCGGGTGATCAGGAGGTTAAACCTTTATTTGGTAATTTATGGCGGATGCCCTAACGCTATAAAAGACAAACTAACTAAGCAGCGTCACCCGTGACACTTATACGGTGATCACTGGTGATGGGGTGAAAGAGTTAATTAGGGGGCAATCAGGGGGTTAAAACCTTTTATTAGGTAATATATGGGGGTACCTGACGCTATAAAAACCTGTTGGTAAAACTAATCAACCAACTGGCTAACTAGCGTCACCCGTGACACTAATACGGCGATCAGAAAAATTATCTATTAGTGACACTGAGGCAGGGGAGGGAGTGGAAGGCTTTAACTGTGGGGGCGATCAAGGTGTTAAACCTTTATTAGGGGGGTACCCTAGACCTAACGGGGCCTACTACTAATTGCCCTAACACTGATTAGAGTCACAAGTGACACCAATGCAGTGATCAGTGAAAAATCTGAAAACTGCAATTGGTGACACAGTGACAGGGAGTGAAGGAGTTAACTGGGGGGGCGCGATCAGGGGGTGACAAGTGTACCTACGTGTACTGGTGTTAGTGTAGTGTTGTGCAACTCACAGTAAGACTTTCCCTCTCCTCTCTCTGGAACGGAAAAGAATTCCAGAGCGGGAGATGACATCACTTCCCCTGTCTGCGTTTTACACTTACAGACAGGGGAAGCATTTTCATTCACCAGAACCGATCAGCAGGTCCAGGCCAGAAATCATTGGCTTGGACCTGAAGACTGACCGGTTCTGCTGCGAATCTGAGTGCCGCAGGGGCATGCACGGCCGATGTACGGGTACACGATTATGCGCACCCGTGCCACTTTGCCGATGTATAGTGCTAGTGGTTAATTGGTCTATTGTTTTTTTTTTCTTTAGATTCTTCAGTTCAACTCTTCAAAAACAAGAATAGAAGCAGTGCATTTGGATCGGGGAAACCTCTATAGAACCTTGGGAACTGTACCCGGACCCCATGTTGTGGAAACGGCCTGTAATGTTACTTTAGGCACTGGATTCTGGATGGGAGCTAATCTCAGCACTTTGTGCAATGCGTGTAGTTAGCCACCTGGTGCCATACATGTCCAGGACTGTGATCCATCGCTCTAAAATCCAGACCATGAAGATGCTTCTGGGAGTATGTCCACCATGACGGCCAAAGCCTGGACCCTATACAATATAGGGACCAGCAACATGGTTGTTGTATATTCTTTTTGGAATATGCTCGCCCTATCCCACGGAGGGGGATACCCTCTGTGGTAGTGATGGGGAAAAAAGGCAACAGAGCTATGGCAAAAGCTCAGGCAAATTTTTGCTTTGCTGAAGGCCCACACAACACTTATATTGACAAGGCTGTCCTTGCACTAGAGCAGGATCAGATTCTGGGCTCTATCTCAGGCATGCAACAAGTGGGCCTGACTAAAGCTGGCTACACATTAACATTGATTTTCTTGTACAATTTTAATTTCGATTTACCAAAAACCATATAAAATGAGCTCAAACCTAAACAACACTTTCAATTTGTATGCAATCAGACAGGCACTTGCACTACCTAGTTGAAGGTAAATCTAAAGGAAATTAAACAAAAAAAATAGTTTAATGTGTAGCCAGCTTAAAGCAGACTTTTCTGTACCTATGTTACAATTCCTAAGACACCTAAAGGCTTTAATACAACTATCACTTTCCAGGTTTCCAAAATGCCCGATTTTTCTTAAACCTAGGCACCTATGCACCTGATATTATGACTTTACGCAATATGCTTGCGAATGTTGATATGCTCACTTCTACTGTGCACAAGAGCCCTGGCGTCGTCACAATTGAATACATGAATATGGTACAAAAAGACCTGCTAAATAAAAAGACATTTCCTGTTTGTTAACAAATAGAATGGGCAATTTATTATGATTAGATCAAACAGAAAACACTTTCACCGCTCTGAAAATCATTGCTGAGCTCTATCCAGTGGAAAAGGTGTTCACAAAAAAAGTGGTGTGCTGTGGTAGTAGACTCTGTCATCTCAGTCTTAAATATCTCACTAAACCAATTGAAGGTGTTGCTTCATTCAAAGATTCTGCAGATAGGAAGTTTGAGATGCTCTTAGAGGCTCTCTTTGCTCTTGCAGGCCAAGCTCTGCAACTAACTATTGTTGCAATTTTTGTCTGTCAAACTGCAGCTAACTGAACTAGGGCAAAGAACAATTAACACGATCTGATATTCCAGGACTGTACTTTACCTGCGGAATTACCTTCTGCCCTGCTCTTTTGTGTGGATGCCTTAGAACAAGTTATGACACAAATCTGCAGAATGTCTCCAATTTCCATTCATATGCGTAGAACCTTGTGGCTCAAACCCTGGTCAGCTTAAGCTGCCTGTAAAAGATGTATTCTCTTTTGAAGGAGGATGCCTCTTTGGCGAAGCACTTGAAAATTTAATCAAAGATCTCACAGGAGAAAAGATTCTTCTTTCACAGCGGAATGTTATAACATCTCTTTCCTTCTAAGCCTAAGTTCAGCCTTTTCTTGCGGTGCAGAACTTGGCCCACCAGTCTTCCCAATGAAGCCATCCTCATTCCGAAAATTGGGAGAATGTCTGTTACAGTTTGCCATCTCTAGGTCACAGATGTCCCAGATCTAGGGGTTCAGTTGGTGGTTTCAAAGGGGTACCATATAGAGTTCAAATCTTTACCCCCTCTCATCACTTTCTTCTCTCAAATCAATCAAAATCTACCCAAGGACAGTCAAATTTGCAGAATGCCCTGAACCCTCTTGTCCAGGAGAGTAGCTGTGCCAATACCTGTAGAGGAATCCAAAACCAAAAGGGCATTCGTCCTATTGTGGACTTAAAATCCATAAACGAATATCTTCAAATTCCAAAGTTTTACATGAAATGCCCAAGGTCAGTCATTGACTGTCAGAGAATAATTTCAAGATGCCAGCCTGCATATTCCCATTTATCCATGGGTAATCAACTTCCACAAATCTGCTCTCCAGCCTTCTCTTCACCTGAGCAAACTTGGGGCAGAGTTTCCAGATATAGCCCAAGCAAAAGTCCTCTTCCTAGAGAATAAACTGCTATGTCTCAAATCTCATGCTCAGGACTTAATTTCAAAGAGACTCCCCTCTGTAAGATTCTCCATGAGAGTTCTGGGTCTCATGGTGGCCTCCTTTTGAGGCTGTTCCATTCACCCTATTTCATTTGAGACCCCCTCCAACGCAACATTTTGTTGCCATGTAACAGGCATGTTGCTTGGTGCCCAGCCCTAACAATGGGGAAGTTCTTTCTGCCACATCACTGAAAACTAAGCTTTAAGCCTTAAGCCCTTCAACATCCTATATCTGAGCTATAACGATGGTCCTGCACCACTAACACCCCTCCTTCTACAAGAACACCAGTCAGGGGGCAGTCATACAATGCCATGGCTGTACCTTACATCAAACACCAACGGGGCAACAGGAGTCATGCAGCCTTGAAGGAAAAAAAACAGATAATTTCATGGATGGAGAAACACTGTCCAGTGATAACGGTTCTTAATATCCCAGGAGACAACTGGAAGGTGTATTTACCCTACCTGGACCAAGGGGAATGGACCCTTCACCCCAACATCTCCAACCTGATATGTCAGAGATGAGGGACCCCAGGCGTGCATATTCTGGCCTCCAGATTCAACAAGTCACCTCTGTTTGTGGCCTGGACTAAGGATCATCTGGCACTGGCATTGGGTGCTTTGATAATCCCTTGGTCTTGGTTTAGGCTAATCTGTGTGCCTTCCTCCAGTGCAAATTCTGTCTCGCCTGCTCCACAAAATAGAGCAAGAGAATAAACTGGTCAATCTCATCGCACCAAACTGGCCTAGAAAAACCTGGTACACAGGCTGCTAGGAGATGATTCCTTTTCTCTACCCAACAGGCCAGACCTGCTGCCCTCTTAGGGCCCTCTACTCCATCCTGCTTCTCCATCACTGTATTTAAGGGCATGACTGTTTTAGCTCAGAGCAGAGGGGTCTCTGAGTCTGGCATTGCTAGTTTACTAAAAGCAAGAAAAGCTACGTCCAGAAAAATCTACTGTCACATCTAAAAAAAAATTTGGGGAGGAGGAGCTGCAGAGATCCACAGCTCAGGTGGGAGAAGCTGTTCGCAGGATAACTATTAGTCGTTCACTCCACAAATCTGGCCTTTATGGAAGAGTGGCGAAAAGAAAGCCATTGTTGAAAGAAAGCCATTAGACGCCCCGTTTTCAGTGTGCGAGACGCCATGTGGGGGACACAGCAAATGTGGAAGAAGGTGCTCTGGGGTCAGATGAGACCAAAATTTAACTTTTTGGCCTAAATGCAAAGCGCTATGTGTGGTGCAAAACTAACACTGCACATCACCCTGAACACACTATATCCACCGTGAAACATGGTGATGGCAGCATCATGTTGTGGGGATGCTTTTCTTCAGCAGGGACAGGGAAGCTGGTCAGAGTTGATGGGAATATGGATGGAGCCAAATACAGGGCAATCCTAGAAGAAAACCTGGTATGCCCTGTACACATAATAGGATTTTCCGACAACAAAATCCATGGGATTTTTTCCGACAGATGTTGGCTCAAACTTCTTGCATACACACGGTCACACAAAGTTGTTCGGAAATTCCGAACGTCAAGAACGCGGTGACGTACAACACGTACGACGAGCCTAGAAAAATGAAGTTCAATAGCCAGTGCTGCTCTTCTGCTTGATTCCAAGCATGCTTGGCACTTTGTGCGTCGGAATTGTGTACACACGATCGGAATTTCTGCCAACGGATTTTGTTGTCGGAAAATTTGAGAACCAGATCTCAAATTTTGTGTGACAGAAATTCCTATGGAAAAGGTCCTATCGTGTGTACAGGGCATAAGAGTCTGCAAAAGACTAGAGACTGGGGCGGAGGTTCACCTTCCAGCTGGACAACGACCCTAAACATACAGCCAGAACTACAATGGAATGGTTTAGATCAAAGCATATCCATGTGTTAGAATGGCCCAGTCAAAGTCCAGACCTAAATCCAATTGAGAATCTGTAGCAAGATATGAAAATTGATGTTCACAGATGCTCTTCATCCAATCTGAGCCATTTTGCAAAGAGGAATGGGCTAAAATTTCACTCTCTAGATGTGCAAAGCTGGTAGAGACATACCAAAAAGGCTTGCAGCTGTAATTGCAGTGAAAGGTGGTTCTACATAGTATTGACTCAGGGGGGGCTGAATACAAACGCATGCCACACTTTTCAGATATTTGTAAAAAAGAATTTGAAATGCATTTATCATTTTCCTTTCACTTCACAAATATGTGCTACTTTGTGTTGGTCTATCACATAAAATCCCAATAAAATACATTTACGTTTTTGGTTGTTGTAACATGACAAAATGTTGAAATTTTCACTGTATGAGTATCACATAATGATGATTGTTATTGTACATGTATGAGAGACAATGTTGAAGCACTGTGTGGTTTACATGTGACATGTAAATTTTATGTGGTGTTAATTGGGTAATAGGGTAAGAGCGCTACACTATTCACTCTTGTACTTTTTTCTAATTGAGTCTTGATTGCTTGCTCTAGCTAGATCGTTTTTTTGGGTAGCATTCATGCAAAGGGATCTCGATCTTAGACAAAGCAACAGCTTCTGTCAGGAAGACGAACTTCCTATTTGTTCCACTTTTAGGACCTTGCAAGGGACATCCCTTGAAAGTTTGTGTTACTCTGCTTTGCTTGCTGCAAAACTGAGGACTTACGGAGTGGGATAGGGTTATAGGGGGATGCTCAGGAGGCCTGTCCTCAAAAGCTTGCCAGTGTCTAAATAACTGTAGGTACAAGCCTAAAATCCAGGGTCTATGATTATTCAGCCTGTGTCCTATACTGAATTTCAAGATATGAAATGTACAGGTAAGTCAAATTCCCATTTTTTTTTTGAAGGTTTATATATATATATATATATATATATATATATATATATATATATATATATATATATATATATGGTGTGTGTTTCCTTTTCCAGATGTCTGCCCCACGGTTCGATTATGAGACAATGTTCCTGAGATGTACCGAGTCCTTTGACGATGAAGATGACCTGTGAACGCGTTAAAATCCATCTTTTCAGCACTTACACCGACAGGAAAGAGAATAGTCAAAACAGCCACCATCTTCCCGGTTTGATTTAAATCTGCAGGCCACTTTTTGTGCCAAAACCGTGTCACAGATTTCCAACAAACTCTTAGAGCAGACAGATATTAAGTTATTCTGTGTGCAGGCTGGCTGTCTGTTGAACACAGCTAACAATCGATATTTCATTTTTAAACTTGATGGGTTACAGTGTAAAGCCTGCTAAATTTATACATTTTTAGCTGTAGCCATGTTAGAGCGTTTTTAGCTTGTTTCATCTTTATTCTCAAATATCACAGGGAAACCAGATTTAAGGCATTCCGTGCCCTTAAGGAGTTTCTTCAGCCCACAAAACATACTTTATCGGTGGCTATGTTGAAGTGCCTTAACAATGTCACATGATCCATGCAAAATGCCTGCCGCTGCCAACAACCAAAAAGCTGGCCATGTATATGCATTTTTTCTCCACTTTTCTCTAGATTGTGGTTGCCTGGGGTTTGGTGTCCTCTTCAGTGGAGGGGACAAAATTAAACCCAGTTTTTTTTTTTTTCAATTTAAAGTGTACATATAACTAAAACTTTTTTTAGTTTTGAATAGGGAAGGGGTTAAAACTCCAGTTAGTTTATTTTTTGTGCTGTCTGTCTCTTTAACTTCCTGTCCTGGAGATGCAGAAGGAAGTAAAGGGAAATATCGGAGAAGGGAAATGATCCCCTCATTTTTGTCCCTGTGTGAAGATTCATCGTCTGTTCCTGTTCTGGTGACTGCTCCATCATCATGACAAACTGAGAGGGTGAATATTCCCAGCAGGGACACAGTAATAAAAACATGACAGAAGGTCTAACTCTTCCAAACGCCATCCAAAATCAAGTTGTGGGTATGCATACACCTTTGAGGCCCTTAACTATCTTTTGGACCAGAAATGTTATTTCTGAGAAGCTGAAACCAACTTTACTGTTTCAGCACAATAGGGAACACTCCACCCAGCAACTGACATCTGTCGCCCCTGCTGGAACAAAGTGGGTTTTAGCTTCTTGGAAGTAGCAGAATGCGGCTTCGTTACACTGAGCTGCTCTGTGTGGGAGGACATGGATGCTGACCAGAATTGTTCTTGTCTTAAGTTATATATATTTATATTAGAAATGTAGCAGAAAGTTTTAATACATTTTGTTTGACAAAAAAAAAGTATTTATAAGACTATAAAAAAAACAGATGTTTTAATCTATTTATTAAGACATGCAGCGTATTTAAAATATTAAAACATTCCTTCTTCATTAGTGCTTTTACTGTGAGGGAAGAAAGGCATTTCTAAACTGCTGTGCAGAACTGTTTCCTTGAAGTTTAATTAAAGTGTTCACCTTCTGGATATAAGGTGTGTTTGATGTATAACGACTAATGTTCTATTTTTTTTGTAATGTGGAGTTTTTCTGCAAGACCTGTTACAGTTTCCCAAAGAAAGCCATACAAAATCAGGTCCTTTCTATTAAAAGCCAAAAAGGTTGACTTTTCTTGATGTGATCATTGGGTGGCATTTATGAAAGAGAGGAACTTTTAGAAATCCACTCGGTTGTAAAAAACACTGTTCATATCAGTACAGAGTCTAATGCCACGTACACACGGCCGGACTTGCCGACGGACTAAGCTCTGTCGGCATTTCCGACGGAAAGATTTAGAACATGTTCTATATCTAAGTCCTTCGGAAATGCCGGCAGAAAAAGTCTGATGGGGCATACACATGGTCGGAATGTCCGATGTAAAGCTCCCATCTGACTTTTTCTGCCGGAAAGTCCGGCCGCGTGTATGTGGCATTACAGATCTGAATGCCATAGTCTTATATATGATGGGCCCATGCCCACAGCTGCATTGTGCTTAGTAATTATTATTATTTAAGGTACTTGTATAGCACTGTCAATTTAAGCAGTGTTTTACATATACATTGTACATTCACATCAGTCGCTACCCTCAAGGAGCTTACAATCTAATGTCCCTAACTCACATTCATATACTAGGGCCAATTTAGACAGAAGCCAATTAACTTACCAGCATGTCTTTGGGGTGTGGGAGGAAACCAGAGTACCCAGAGGAAACCCATGCAGGCACAGGGAGAACATGCATACTCCAGGCAGGTAGTGTTGTGGTTGGGATTCAAACCAGCGACCCTTTTTACTGCTAGGCAAGAGCGCTACCCATTGCACCACTGTGCTGCCAAAATCTTGTGCTCTGTTAAAGCGTCACTAAATCCACATAATAAAAAACTATCAATAAATGGTGTATTACAAGCTATTCATACTCTCTCAGTCACTATGAGATCTGTTTTGTCTATTCTGCAAAAAAACTGGTTGATCCTACTGCTCTCAGTCTCCCCTTTCTGTTCATGTGCCCAATTTAGCTAGGGATTTTGCAGCTGTGGTGGCAACTATGCACTTGCTCAGTTTTCAGTGAGTTTCTATGCTGAGCATTTCCTCATATCTGAGCAGCCCATGTGACTATAGAGTCACACATGTGGGTGTATACACAGTGGTAAATGACAGCCCACTCCCTCTCTCATCCATGCCCACTAATCAGCTAAACACAATGGGGGCAGGATATTACATGTAGATTAATGGTGGCTTCACCTTCCTCTTATTCTAAGACAAAGGCTGGAGGGGTGTGACTAGCAGACATCTGCCCACACCGTGTTATTTCCACAAAATAATAAAGGTTTGGTTTCAAATATATATTTGTATGACAGTTTAATGGTATTATTTATTTTTACTATGTATTCCAAAGTCAGTTTTTTTTTATTTTGAACATGTGACCAGCAGCAGAGGATTAGAAGCACCTTCTGCTTATGTTTCCCTGCAGACAGGCTGGGAAAGAGCTGTGCCATGTAACAGCTGTATATCGATTAGGAAAAAGGTACTTGGATTTTTTTTTTAAATTAAAATAATCATAGTGCCATCATCAAAATACAGAAATAGAAGGGACAATGTAAGTTAATCAGTGTATGTTTAGTATAACTTTAAACTGCACAAAATCAAAATAGAAAATTCTGTATCCTTGCATAAATTACACATGTAAACACATGTTGATTTGAAAACGGGGCTAGAGAAATGTAAATAGTATTTTTTAACCAGTTGCCAACCGGGCCATTACCAGTGTGGTCGGATAAGTGTGGTCGGATAACTCTGTGAAGCCGTCAAATGACGTCCTCCCATCTGGGGCGCGCACCCGGCAATGTCTGTGACCCTCCTCCGGACACATCACAGGACGGGGTAATGAGCCAATGACATCGGCCCTTTACCACATGATCAACCCGTCCAATGAGAAATCAGTTGTCAACAGATGGGAGCATGTCCAGTTCCTCCCACCGATCGTTACAGTGTGCGAGGAGAGGAAGGAGCTGTATGCAGCAGGGCTGTGGGCTGAATCTGAAGTGCCCACAGCGCTGATCTCTGCCCATTCCTGCCCATCTATGGCTCATCCATGCCCACCCATGGCTTATTCATGCTCATCCATGCCACATGTGTGCTCATCCCTGCATGTTGGGCCTCTGTATGTGGCCAGGCTGTGTAAAAGCTCACATGTGGTATCGCCATACTCAGGAGGAGGAGTATAATGTATTTTGGGGTGTAATTTGTGGCATGCATATGCTGTGTGTGTGAGAAATAACTTGTTATTAAGACAATTTTGTGAAGAAAACTAAAATTTTAATTTTGCAAAGAATTGTGGGGAAAAATACAACTTAAAAACTCACCACGCCCCTTACTAAATACCTGTCAGAAACTTTGAAATCAGGCCGAGACAGAAGTACAGTTAAATCACACTTGTTTAATAATAAAAGTAAAAAGAACAAACGTAGTCAAAACATAGCCAAAGTTCAGTAACCGGAACGGATAGTCAGCCAAGCCAGAAGTCAGGGATCAATGTGGAACAGCAAGCAGAATCTGGAGCCAGAAGGGATGTCAGCAAAGCATGTCTTGAACAGGATCGCAGGGGATAGTTTCTGTGATGTGACCAAGGCGAAGGCAGGGCTCCTCTGGACTGAACGGTTTAAGTAGGCAGGACTGACTAGCAGGATCATCAACAGCTGAGTAGCTGTGGAGAGCTAGGATCTGGCAATTAGCCAACAGCTGAGCGGCCAGCTCAGAGAAGGAAGGGCCCACCCTGACAATACTTTGGAATGTTTACTTTCTAAAAAAAGGGTCATTTGGGGTAATTTGGGGGTTATTTGTAGTTTCCTGGCTTGTGGGTGTCTCAAGAAATTACATAGGCCATCAGTACATCAGGTGTGATCAATTTTCAGAGAATGGCACCATAGTTTGTAGACTCTATAACTTTCACAAAGACCAAATAATATACACTGATTTTGGTTATTTTTTTACAAGAGATATGTAGCAGTATAAATTTTGACTAAAATGTATGAAGAAAAATTACTAATTTGCAAAATTTTATAACCGAATTGAAGAAAAGTTTTATTTTTTTACAATTTTTTTTTCATTTATAGTACAAAAAATAAAAAACCCAGTGGTGATTAAATACCACCAAAAGAAAGCTCAATTTGTGTGAAAAAATAAGACAAAAATTTCATATGGGTACAGTGTTGTATGACTGAGTAATTGTTATTTAAAATGTCAGAGCACTGAAAGCTGAAAATCGGCCTGGTTAGGTGGGGGATGTGAATGCTTTACGGACAGGTACACATGTAAACAGAAGCAGTTTATGGACCAATTATTTTTTTTTAAGCTGGACCTTTCTGCCAGTGAGTGGATTTTAGTATTTTATTATGCCCATATGTGTGTGCAAGAGCCTAAAAAAAACAAACAATCAAGTAGACATCCTTGAGTTCCAATCCAGTGACTTTTCCTCGTCTGCTGCAGGCAAGAAGAAACATTTCCTCCGTCTCCTCTTCCTTAGTGATCAATCTGCAATGTAGCTGTGTAGCAAGTTACAAGGTGAGAGGCTGCAGCAGGGGCTGATCTGTGCTAGATATTTATTAACAACGCTATGCAGGCACCAATATCTACATGATTATGTTATCCCTGAGCCAGCACCTTAGCCCAGGAAGTTAAACGGTGACCCTGGATGATGCCTGAACAAAGATGGAGCCATTCTTCTGGAGAGAAAAGCGGATGAAGGAATTGTCTGGTGGAGTACTGTGATCTGTAACGTGCACACTGTATGCACTTTACATGAAAAATATCTGACGGGTTTGCTTTAGGCATTTTGAGGCTTTTTTTTTTTTTTTTTAAGCTTGCTGAGCACCTTTCAGCTCCACTCTGCCAGTATTAAACATATCTTAAAGGACATTTGCACTAAGGAAATATGTTGTCTCGTCATGGCCAAGTTCTCATTTTCATCAAATGGATTTTATTTCTTTGAGTCACTCATCCAATATAAGTATGTTTATACCAAGGATCTGGAATTTCCAGCAGCAGTTAAATTAAACAGGTTTTCTTTAATGGAACCGATGGCTGTAGCAGTGGACAGTCATTTAAGAAAATTCTAGTAAATCTTGTATTACTCTTTCCACAATGGAAAAAAAAAACACACCATTTGCCTCTAGTTCTACTTCAAGATGCTGGTGTGTCATTAAAAATGAATGAGGCCGCAAAGGAAATAAGACGCATAACATGCATTGATGTCTGCTGCAGTAACACATGCCTTACCACAACTCACTACTGTATAGCAGAAAAGTATGAACCCAGTATAAAGGATACCAAGAGTGAGAGAAGCTGCAATTACTGAACATTTCTAAAAAATGTCCTCTGTCGTGTCAATCCAGTATTTTTTTCTTCTTTCCTACTTAATCAAAAAAAGTTTTTGGTGAGTCATGCATATTAACCACTTCAGCCCCGGACCAATTGTCAGCTTAAGGACCAGAGGTCTTTTTTCAATTTCGCACTGCACTACTTTAACTGGTAATTGCACGGTCATGCAATGTTGTAACCCAACGAAATTTGCGTCCTTTTCTTCCCACAAATAGAGCTTTCTTTTGATGGTATTTGATTGCCTCTGTGATTTTTATTTTTTGCGATATATATAAACGGAAAAAGACCGAAAATTTTGAAAAAAAGAGAGATTTTCTAATTTTTGTTATAAGAAAAATCTAATAAACTCAATTTTAGTCAAACATTTGGGCCAAAATGTATTCAGCCACATCTCTTTAGTAAAAAAAAATGCCAATAAGCGTATATTTATTGGTTTGTGCAAAAGTTATAGCGTCTACAAACTAGAGTACATTTTCTGGAATTTACACCGCTTTTAATTTATGACTGCCTATCTCATTTCTTGAGGTGCTAAAACCCCCCCAAATGACCCCATTTTGGAAAGTAGACACCCCAAGCTATTTGCTGAGAGGCATGTTGAGCCCATTGAATATTTTTTTTTTTAGTCCCAAGTGATTGAATAAAGACAAAAATAAAAACATTTTTTTTTTTTTCAAAAAGTTGTCACTAAATGATATATTGCTCACACATGCCATAGTTATATGTGGAATTGCACCCCAAAATACATTTTGCTGCTTCTCCTGAGTATGGAGATACCACATGTGTGGGACTTTTTGGGAGCCTAGCCGTGTACGGGGCCCCGAAACCCAAGCACCGCCTTCAGGATTTCTAAGGGTGCAAATTTTTGATTTCACTCCTCACTACCTATCACAGTTTTGAAGGCCATAAAATGCCAAAATAGCACAAACCCCCCCCAAATTACCCCATTTTGGAAAGTAGACAACCCAAGCTATTTGTTGAGAGTCATGGTGAGTATTTTACAGCTCTCATTTGTTTTTGAAAATGAAGAAAGTAAAGAAAAAAAATTTTTTTTTTTTTTTTTCAATTTTCAAAACTTTGTAACAAAACGAGATCTGCAAAATACTCACCATACCTCTCAGCAAATAGCTTGGGGTGTCTACTTTCCAAAATGGGGTCATTTTGGGGGGTTTTATGCCATCTGGGCATTCCATGGCCTCCGAAACTGTGATTGGCAGTGAGAAGTGAAATAAAAAAATTACACCCTTAGAAAGCCTGAAGGCGGTGCTTGGTTTTTGGGGTCCCGTACGCAGCTAGGCTCCCAAAAAGTCCCACACATGTGGTATCCCCGTACTCAGGAGAAGCAACAGAATGTATTTTGGGGTGTATTTCCACATATGCCCATGACATGTTTGAGCAATATATCATTTAGTGACAACTTTTTGTAAAAAAAAAAAATATATATATTTTTTTTTTTTTCATTATTCAATCTCTTGGGACAAAAAAAAAAATATTTAATGGGCTCAACATTGCTCTCAGCAAATAGCTTGGGGTGTCTACTTTCCAAAATGGGGTCATTTGGGGGGGGGGGTTTGAACTGTCCTGGCATTTTATGCACAACATTTAGAAGCTTATGTCACACATCACACACTCTTCTAACCACTTGAAGACAAAGCCCTTTCTGACACTTTTTGTTTACATGAAAACATTTTTTTTTTTTTTGCAAGAAAATTATGTTGAACCCCCAAACACTATATATATATTGTTAAAGCAAAGGCCCTACAGATTAAAATGGTGGGTGTTGCATTTTTTTTTCCACACAGTATTTGCGCAGTATTTTGTGGAAAAAATACACTTTTTATTTTAATGCACTAAAACACACTATATTGCTCAAATTTTTGATGAAATAAAAAATATGATCTTAGGCCGAGTACATGGATACCAAACACGACATGCTTTAAAATTGCGCACAAACACGCAGTGGCGACAAACTACATACATTTTTAAAAGCCTTTACATGATACCACATTAGATTCACGGAGGAGGTCTACTGCTAAAATTACTGCCCTCGATCTGACCTTCGCGGTGATACCTCACTTGCATGGTGCAATTGCAGTTTACATATGACGCCAGACCAACGCTTGTGTACGCCTTTGCGCAAGAGAAGGGGGGGCAGGGGTGCTTTTTTTTTTTTTTTTTTTTTGTTTTTTTTTTATTTATTTAGCTTTTTTATTTTATTTTTAAACTGTTCCTTCCATTTTTTTTTTCTTTGTTATCATTTTTATTGTTATCTCAGGGAATGTAAATATCCCCTATGATAGCAATAGGCAGTGACGGGTACTCTTTTTTTGAAAAAATTGGGGTCTATTAGACCCTAGATCTTTCCTCTGCCCTCAAAGCATCTGACCACACCAAGATTGGTGTGATAAAATGCTTTCCCAATTTCCCAATGGCGCGGTTTATATTCGGGAGGGGGGACATTCCCTCCCACTGCTTGTAAAAGCAGTCTAGAGGCTAATTACCCGCTAGAATTGCTTTTACATGAAAGCCGATCACTGGCTGAAAAGAATGATACCAAGATGATACCTAAACCTGCAGGCATCATTCTGGTATAACCATTCAAAGTCCAGCAACATACTGGACATATATTGTAATCTTTTTTTTTCATGCAGCCTCTTGGCTGAACGAAAAAAAAGAGATTGATTGGTGGGTATGCCCACCATTAGAATACCTCCCTTCATCCACCCACTTCTAATGATGGGCATACATGCACCATTTATATATGCCGATGCATGGGGGCATCCTCCCGCAAAAGTTATGCCGTGTACACACGGTCGGACTTTTCCACGGGGCAAGCCTCCGTCGGAATTTCGACCGTATGTACGTGGCATTAGGATCCAATCGCTCCTCCCCCCTCTGCTGCCCCCATGCTTCGGCACATATGCTCTTTTTTTTAACTGTGGTGGTGAAATCACCTCCTACAGCGTTGGAGTCGCGGCTTTATGTATCGTGGGAGCAAACGCTGTTGCTGTCAAGATAAATAGATCCGCGCTGCAACTGAATGGCGCACCTGAAAACAAAAAAATGCTTAACACTAAAACACAGTAAACAAAATTACATACCTGAAAAGCAAGCATGATAAAACATAATAAAACATTGCAGAATAGAATGGAGTAAAAAAAGAGCAACAATAGAGAGAGAGAGAGAACAATAAAACGACAACTATTTTTGTTTTTTTTATTTTTTTGAGATTCACAGGTAAAAAAGCTTCTGACTGTTAGCGACTGAATCAAAACGCTACCACAAAAAAAATGTTAGCGATCGCAGGGATCAGGCCTGACTCTGCGAACGCTGCAGTTGTGTGCTTAGTGTTTTGTGAGTGACAGTGATCGATCGATACTGCACTTGGGTGGGCTGGGCGGAGGGGGAAAACGCAGGTGCTAGCAGGTATCTGGGCTGATCCCGCTAACAATGCGTTTTTTTTGGAACCCTAAACTGCTGGGACGCTATTATAGATCTGATCAGATCAGATATTGATCTGTTCAGATACTGTACCACTAAGGGAGGTGTATGCTTTGCGTGTGGGTGTTTGCGGTACTGGCACTAACCTGGGGCGACGCAGACCTTATTTGACCCTAAAACCTAATTGATATCACCCGCCGGGCGATCAGGGGGTTAAACCGTTATTGGGTAATAAATGGCGGGTGCCCTGACAGTATAAAAAACAAGCTAACTAACCAGCGTCACCCGTAACAGTAATACGTTGATCACTGGTGAAAGGGTTAACTAGGGGCAATCAGGGGGTTAAAACCTTTATTAGGTAATATATGGGGTACCTGACGCTATATAAAAACCTGACGGGGAACCTAAATAACGAAATAACTAACTGGCTAACCAGCGTCACCAGTGACACTTATACGGTGATCACTGGTGAAAGAGTTAACTCTAGAGGCAATCAGGGGGTTAAAACCTTTATTTAGGTTGTAATATGGGGGTACCTGACCTATAAACCTATTTATGAACCTATATAAACCTGGCGGTTAACCTAAAAAAAAAAACTGGCTACCTAGCGGCACCAGTGACACTAATGCAGCGATCAGAAAAACGATCGCTTAGTGACACTGGCAAAAGGGGGTGAAAGGGTTAACTAGGGGCAATCAGGGGGTTAAACCTTTATTAGGTAATATATGGGGGTACCTGACGCTATATAAAAACCTGACGGGGAACCTAAATAACGAAATAACTAACTGGCTAACCAGCGTCACCAGTGACACTTATACGGTGATCACTGGTGAAAGGGTTAACTCTAGGGGCAATAAGGGGGTTAAAACCTTTATTTAGGTTGTAATATGGGGGTACCTGACCTATAAACCTATTTATGAACCTATATAAACATGGCGGTTAACCTAAAAAAAAAATGGCTACCTAGCGGCACCAGTGACACTAATGCAGCGATCAGAAAAAACGATCGCTTAGTGACACTGGCAAAAGGGGGTGAAGGGGTTAACTAGGGGCAATCAGGGGGTTAAACCTTTATTGGGGGGGGGGGCTACCTTAGACCTAAAGGGGCCTAAAACTAACTGCCCTGACAGTTATTGCAGTCACACTGACACTAAATGCAGTGATCAGTAAATAAATGATCACTGCAATTAGTGACACTGTGACTGGGGGGGCAGGGGGTGACAGGGGGGTTATTTGTGTGCCTATGTGTACTGTTGTGCACTAACCTGTACGTGTGCACAGCTCGGCGTCCCGGTCAGATAGACAGACGCACCGAGCGTGACATCACTTCCGCCTGCCTGTCTATACAATAGACAGGAAGGGGAAGCTTTTCATTCGCCAGGAGCGATCGCGAGGGGGTGGCCAGAAACCACTGGCCGTCCCGGATCGCTCCTGAAGCGATGCCGACCGTCCCCGCCGGCGGAGGGGGTTCCGATCGGACACCCCACCCGCCGGAAGAATGTCACGTACAGGTACGTGATTTTGCCTGTACGTGCCATTCTGCTGACGTATATCTACATGGGGCGGTCGGCAAGTGGTTAAAACTAAAGTCTGGCCAAATGGCCCAGTAACCTAACTTGTAAGATACATGCACATTGTTATCCTTGCTCAAAAAAAGATTATCTCCTTCCTCTTGTATGTCTGCTCACAGTGTTAGGCAGCCAATACATGGTGCAAATTTATTTCCTGCAGCCATGGGGTTGTAGGAAAGAAATTTGCACAATTTCCCCATCAACACAGACAGTGTTGACAGGGGAATCAGCAATTGTCTTCTCCCGCCTGGAGCCGCCCTGCTGGGAGAAGACAGTGATTATCGCTAGCAAATCCGTCAGGCTCATACTCAAGTTGATCGATCAACTTGGTGCATTCAGCTTGCCCATTAATGGTTCGAATCTCGAGATTCAAACTGACTATGGCCGGTCTTAGCCTAGAGTTTGCCATAGATGGATCAAAATGCAGCCAGTTCAGCAGGGAACGGACGGATTTTGATCCATCCATGGCTTTTCCCTTTTTAAAGGAGGGGATCTAATGTATGGGACTGTTGATATATTTTCATTCAATCAGTGCTTGCAGCCAATTGGCTACAGTGCTGATCAGTGAATTCTGGCAGCGGGAAGATACTTCGCTTGTGTAGATTGGGACATCTTCATCTATGGCCAGCTTTAGGACTAGTTTACACTAATGTTAGACCTCTGAATAAAAAAAAAAAAAAAAAAAGGGAAGCACATAACTGCAATGAATCTTTTTTATTAAAATATAGATTTTAAAAAAGGTAAATGCACTCACATGTTAAGAAAGGTCAGTGTGTCCTTAAGTAATCCACAGTAAAAATTAAGATGGTCTGATCAGAACGCCTCGTCTCAGCAATGGATAAAAAACTGCCTCCCATGTCTATCACTAATGCCGGTAAGCTGGAGTAAGGAAGCTACAAGCGCCCACAGTGGTAATACGATGGCACAGGAAGATGGCTGCGCTGATCATAGAGTACTACTGGAAAAGAGCGTGGCAGGTTGCCATGGATATGACGCATTTTGGGAGCGTGCTCCCCTTTCTCAAGCTTATGGCACACTCTCCACATTTGTGTTTATAAAGGGACCAAATGCACACACCTTAACCCCTTATGTGATCTTCCTGTAGACTGTACAATAAGACTCCCCACTTATAATAAAGTGTGCTTCCTTCCTGCTTAAGGTGCTGATGTCATCAAGCTATGCCCCCGACATGTTTCACCGCGCCCACTGTTGCTTCGTCATGGGAAAGTTGCATTTGCAGATTAACGCCTATCAGTACTGTGTTTCTTTTGATTATATTGTGATTGTGCTGCACTTTTTCAAGGAATAATATTACCATTGGTGCAGGAACCCATGATTTGCATGATCACTGGGTAGCATAGACAAAACAATACAAATATTCCCACTTATAGTGCTAGTCCTCTAAAGAGTGATCCATGGTGGATCGCTCTTCAGAAGCATTAGGTCACCTCCTTGCCTGTTTTAACACCCCCAAAAACCTGCAACACCATGTGAATGTGCAGCATTCATTGGGCATTACTACCAACAAAGCGTGCTTGGTGAACATTTTTGCCACTCTGTCCACTGCCTTTGCAGCTGAAGGGTGGGCAGTATAAAAAAGGCTCAACCACAGCAAAAATGATCCCCCCTGCTGTGTTTGGCAGGCAGTATAGCCTCTGAACGTGACCCATTCAAGCATATATACAAGATTGCTTTGCAGCATTTACAGGGCTGCCTCACCACCTGTCAAACACTTCAGCAAAGCGAACTGCCTGCACACTGCTTCTCGGTTCTATGCATTAGGATAAAGAATAAACCTGTGCTGCAGGATTCCCCCAGCCCCCCGTATTCTTAACTGAGCCCAATCCAATCCAGCGACGTGCACAAGAGCAGCAGCGCTCACCACTGTATTCCTCCTCATTGGGCAGATTGATAGTGGCAGCAGCCATTGGCTCCCGCTGCTATCAATCAGATGCTATGTCACAGTGGCAGGGTGGAGTTTTACCAGTCTGTGTCAACAGACTCAGACTGGGTTGCTCAGGAGTAAGCATGCACCGGTGCCCCCAAGAAAAGTGTCTTTCCCTGGGGACACTCACCAAAGAGGAGGGGATCACAGAAAAGAAGGATTGGGGCTGCTCTGCAAAACCATTGCACAAAACAGGCAAGTATAACGTTTGTTATTTTTAGTTTAAAAAAAAAGGTTTGATATCACTTTAATGCATTTGTTCACATCTTTAGAGCTTGCAATTACTTCTTCATGGCCAGCGTCCTAACACATGGCTGAATTCTAGAAGTCAAAGCACTTTTTCCACCTCCCTACCGCAAACATGAAAATCTTCAAGTTGAACTCCAGCCTTCCCTTCCAACTTGCACAGTTGTACAGGCTCCTCTCCTGTACTGAAATAGTTTGCTCACAATGTGCATTAGAAGCTGCATAAAGTCAACCAGAGCCCACCTCATTTCCTGGCTAGAGGACATCCAGCATCCTCTAACCCTTTCCTCCCCAGCTTGACTATCTCTGTCCCCTTTCATTAATTGCATGAGGTTAAAAAGTTCTAGTTAAAAAATTAGAATTGGCATGTTGATAAGGAGGGAGGAACCAGCGAAGGCAAAATATAAACAAAATAGACTTAAGTTTTAATAGTCACATTACCACTGTAAATGAAACATTATTTAATCCTTTAAGAGCGCTCTAAAGACATTGTAAACCTTCTACTTGCACAAGCTGTGCATTGATCATATAGTTTCATGGTGTCATTTGTTGCTCTGTACACACACCCTATAGTAGTGTAAATCTTCACATTCCAGTGTCAGAAGTTTCATTATGTGATCAAACATGAGGCATGGGGGCTGGCACTGTACAGATTACTCCATGACCTCTGTCTGTTGTCTGAGAACTGACACTTCCTGCATAGAAACTGCATATCCCACAATCTCTGGGTCTCTTTTTTGCTCTTCCAGTGCAGTAATTAGATCCGACAGACACGAGCAGGTAAAACATTCAGACACATTTTTTTTACATTAGCAGTCTCACATTTGTGATGCCACAAGGAGTGGATAGCAATGCATGCATTGGACGCTTTGACCTGGAACAGGAAGTTCCCCTGTCACTTTGGAGAATAGGGACAAGCTGGCTGTAGCATACCATGGACATAGGGGAATTGATAAGCCAGGACACAACAAACTGCAACCATAACATGTGAGCCCATTATTACAAGGTAAGCAGGGCTGGCGCAAGCATAAGCCACTTGAGAGCACCGGGGAGAAAAAAATGCAAATCCCCAGCCATTAGCTGTGAATTCTGATTTTTATCCTCTTCCTGCTGCCTATACACACCAGTGTTTGGGCCGGGAGCATGCTCCCAGCACAGAGACTGGGCTCTTACCAAGAGCCCCAGGTTACATACTAATGACTGGGAACCAGGACTCCAGATTCCTGATCACCTGATTGCTGTGATAGCCTCTGATTTACTATCACTGCAGCCCGCCCATGTGTTTTCTTTCTCTGAATGGAGAGAAAGATACATTGCATCTTTCTCTCCTTGCCAGAGAAGAAAGATGTAAAGAACAAAAGTGTGTAAATAACATTTTAAAAAAAATAGCTAGATCAAGGCTTGATCTAGGTCAGGGTTAGTGATAGGGTCAGTATATTTTGGGTAGGATTTTTTTTAAGCATCTTTTAAATTAGTGTCAGTGTGTTTTAGGTAGGATAAAAAAAAAAAAGGCAAAAATGCACACTATTGTTACCCCTACTATGGGTACAAATAACACACATATGTGGTATCACTGCAATTGTCAGGAACAGGAGAATTTATTTTAGGTTGTCCTTTATAGATAATTTATGGTAATAGCAAGACATATGTCAGCTAAAATGTATCCTTTGGATAATAATAAAAAAATCTGGAGATATCTATTACTATTTACCACCAAAAGAAAGTCCATTTTTTTCTGGGGAAAAAAAATATATAGTTCACCACCTGGATACACAACTTAGTTGTAATGATTAGGGATGGGCCGAACACCCCCGGGTTCGGCTCGCACCAGAACCCGCGAACGGACCTAAAGTCCGCGCGAGCATTAGAACCCTATTAGTTACAATGGATGCGAACGTTCGAAATCAAAAGTGCTAATTTTAAAGGCTAATATGCATGTTATTGTCATAAAAAGTGTTTGGGGACCTGGGTCCTGCCCCAGGGGACATGTATCAATGCAAACATTTCTTTTAAAAACGGACGTTTTTTCAGGAGCAGCGATTTTAATAATGCTTAAATTGAAACAATAAAAGTGTAATATTTCTTTAAATTTCGTACCTGGGGGGTGTCTATAATATGCCTGTGAAGGGGCGCATGTTTCCTGTGCTTAGAACTGTCCCTGCACAAAGTGTAATTTTTGCAGGAAAAAAAGCTATTTAAAATCACTTGCGGCTAATGTATTGACGGCTGCCATTCATAAAAAAAAAAAAAGTGTGGGGGTCCCCCAAATTCAATAACCAGGCCCTTCAGGATTTTAAGGGGAACCCCAGCCAAAAAAAATGACGTGGGGTCCCCCTCAAAATCCATACCAGACCCTTATCCGAGCACGCAACCTGGCAGGCCGCAGGAAAAGAGGGGGGATGATAGCGCCCCCCCCTCCCTCCTGAACCGTACCAGGCCACATGCCCTCAACATTGGAAGGATGCTTTGGGGGTCTGAGACCCCCAAAGCACCTTGTCCCCATGTTGATGAGGACAATGGCCTCTTCCCCACAACCCTGGCCATTGGTTGTGGGGGTCTGCGGGCGGGGGGCTTATCGGAATCTGGAAGCCCCCTTTAACAAGGGGACCCCCAGATCCCACCCCCCCCCTGTGTGAAATGGTAAGGGGGTAGTACCCCTACCATTTCACCAAAAAGTGTCAAAAATTGTAAAAATGACAGGAGACGGTCTTTGACAATTCCTTTATTAAAATCTTCTTTCTTCTGGTCTTCCTTTCTTCATCCTTCGGTTTCTTCATCTTCTCCTTCCGGCATCTTCTTCCTGCGCTGGTCTTCTCGTCCGTCTTCTTCCATGGCGTCGGCGTCTGTTCTTCTGTCAGGCCGCTCCTCGCAATGGGAGGCTCCCGCTGTGTGAGGCTTCGCTCCGTCTGATAGGTCTTTTATAACGGAGGGCACCTGGTGACCCCGCCCCCCTCTGACATCATGGGGAAAGCCATAGGGAAGTCCCCATGCGTCAGAGGGGGCGGGGTCACCAGGTGCCCTCCGTTATAAAAGACCTGTCAGACGGAGCGAAGCCTCACACAGCGGGAGCCTCCCATTGCGCGGAGCGGCCCAGAAGAGACGCTGACGCCATGGAAGAAGATGCCGGACGAGAAGACCAGAGCAAGCAGAAGTGGATCGGAGGAAGAAGATGATGGAAGAAGAAGATGCCGGAAGGAGAAGATGAAGAAACCGAAGGATGAAGAAAGGAAGACCAGAAGAAAGAAGATTTTAATAAAGGAATTGTCAAAGACTGTCTCCTGTCATTTTTACCATTTTTGACACTTTTTGGTGAAATGGTAGGGGTACTTTTGTACCCCCTTACCATTTCACACAGGGGGGGTCGGGATCTGGGGGTCCACTTGTTAAAGGGGCTTCCAGATTCCGATAAGCCCCCTGCCCGTAGACCCCCACAACCAATGGCCAGGGTTGTGGGGAAGAGGCCCTTGTCCTCATCAACATGGGGACAAGGTGCTTTGGGGGTCTCAGACCCCCAAAGCACCCTCCCAATGTTGAGGGCATGTGGCCTGGTACGGTTCAGGAGAGAGGGGGGGCGCTCTCATCCCCCCTCTTTTCCTGCGGCCTGCCAGGTTTCGTGCTCGGATAAGGGTTTGGTATGGATTTTGAGGGGGACCCCACGCCATTTTTTTTTTTTTTTTGGCTGGGGTCCCCCTTTTTTTAACAAAATGTGAACTTTATTCATGTTAAGTGCATACAGGTCAGTTTACATAGTAAGGCAATACGGAGCGAATAAACATCATACAGGTATCTCACACGACATATCAAAAATGTAATAAGCAGTCAATAAGGACAGTATTAATCATTGATCTCTGTTCCACATCCTTGGACACTGGAGGGAGGGAGGCAGGAGGAACAGAGTAGCTATACAGGGGTTCGAAGGAGAGAACTACTGTAGGATAAGGAAGGGTAGCAGGGGGAGGGGAGAGAAACAAGAGAAAAATGAAAAGAGGAAAGAAAAGAGGGGGGAAGGAAGCGGGGCGGGGGGAGGAGGAAAGGGAAGGAGGAAGAAGGGGGAGAGTGGGGGAGGGGGAGGGGAGGGACGGGGAGAGAGGGAGACCATTCAGAGCATACGCCCTGCATGCTTGGGCCTCCAGATCCCAGCCATCGGATCATACATCGGCCTCCGGGTCTGGAGGAGATAGATCCGGCGGCAGGGAACCCCAGGAGTCTATCCAGGATGACCAAATCTTATCAAATTTATGTGGACAGTTCCTATTGACATAAGTTATCTTGTACAGTGGTAAAACCATATTTAAGGTGTTTCTCCATGTGGTGATGGTGGGTGGGAGCTCGGCCCTCCATTTCAACAGAATCTCCCTGCGAGCGTAAAATGTAGCAAAAGACACAAATAGTTTCTTATACTTCCCAATCGAGGGATCGCCTATCACATTCAGGAGCATGATTTCTGGCTGCAGCGGGAGGGAAAGCTCTGCTGATTGATTAACGTCGGCCAGTACCTGTTCCCAGAATTCCTGTAACGCCGGGCATGACCAGGTCATATGTAGGAAGGAGGCGTCTTCCCCCCCACATCTCGTGCAGTTGGGAGACCTGTCCCTATAAATACCCGCCAATCTCTGAGGTGTGTAATAGGCTCGGTGAAGAAACTTCAGCTGGATGAAGCGGTCCCTAGCCGAAATTAGAGTGGAGACATACGAAGACACACAGGACTCCCAGTCCTCCTCCTCAAGAGAGGGTATGTCCTCTTTCCATTTTTTATACACCTTGGGTAGTGGGGTAGAAGAGGAGGCTGTCATGTGAAAGTAAATTGTAGATAGGGGGGCCTGTAGGACCCTAGAAGCGAGAAGTCTCTCAATCGGATCTGACTCAAGGATGATCCCCCCAGGAAATTGGTGCTATAAGGCATGTCTTACTTGGAAGAATCGGAAGAGTAAATGGTATTTATCTTTCAATTCTGGGAACGTACACAGTCTGCCTCTCACCATCAAATGTTGTAGATTCGTGATCCCCCTAGTGGCCCATATTTGGGGGTCTGGGATACTGTGGAAATGGGAGAGATTAGGGTTACCCCATAATGGCATGTGGGGAGAGATCGTACCCGGGGTCCGATGTACCCCCCTGACTCTACTCCAGACCATGATAGTCGTGCGCATCAGGGTAGTCAAGTTGGGATGTGCTCTGGCCCCCCTAAACACTAGATTACCGAGTGCTGTGTACGACCCCAGGATCGCAGCCTCCAGAGTTACCGCTGGGTTGTCTTTTGGCTGTGAAAACCACCATCGGGCAGTCACTAGGATGGCCGCCCAGTAATAGTATTGGAAGTTGGGAAGAGCAAGCCCCCCCTGACCCACAGACAGTTGTAACGTGGCAAGTGCTAGCCTGGGCACCTTGCCCAGCCATACAAATGAGGAGATTATAGACTTAATCCTAGCAAAATAGGTCATTGGGATTACTATAGGGCTGTTCCTGAAAAGGTAAAGGAACCTCGGCAGGAAAACCATCTTGATAAGGTTAACTCTACCGACCGGAGTCAAGGGGAGCGACTTCCAATCCGCACATTTTTTTGCAAAGTTATTAAGAAGTGGGTTTAGATTGAGTTCCATGTATTTGGTCACCGGTCCGCCCATAGTTATCCCAAGATATTTAAATTTATCCACCCAAACCAGGGGATTCTGCATAGCAGGTCTAGGTCTGTCAGGGCTCAGCGGGTAGATCAAGGACTTGTCCCAGTTGACTTTGACACCAGAGTACGTGCCGAATTCATTGACCAGCTGTAGGGCAGCTGGGAGTGAGGAGGAGACATCGCTCAGATACAGGATAGTATCATCTGCATATAAGGATATTTTCTCCTCCACCACTCCCACCCGTATTCCCCTCACCGTATGTGCAGCTCGTATCTTGGAGGCCAAGGGCTCCACGGCCAAGGCAAAAAGCCCCGGTGAGAGCGGACACCCCTGACAGGTGCCCCTTCCTAGTGGGAAGGCCTGTGAAAGGGAATTATTAGTTCTGATACGGGCACTGGGGGAGGCGTACATTATGCGCAGCCATTGGATAAACACCGGTCCGAAACCAAATTTCCGGAGGACAGCCCAGAGGTATCCCCATTCAACAGAGTCAAAAGCTTTCTCTGCGTCCAGGGACACCACAGCCCCCAGGCCATCCCCCGGAGCTCTATCCATATGCGTCAACAGCCTGCGTACATTGATGTCTGTCCCTCTGCCCGGCATGAACCCAGACTGATCCGGGTGTACAAGAGCCGTGATCACTGTGTTCAAGCGACCCGCCAGAACCTTAGCTAGTACTTTCAAATCCACATTCAGGAGCGATATGGGTCTGTACGATGAACACAGGTGGGGGTTCTTGCCGGGCTTAGGGAGGACCACAATAACCGCCTTAAACATGGAAGCTGGTAGACAGCCCCCCTCCAGTGCCCTAACCAGCACCTCCCTGAATATGGGGAGAGCTTCTTCTGCATATTGTTTATAAAATTCCGCCGGGAACCCATCCGGGCCCGGCGTCTTCCCACTCTGCAAAGATTTGACTGCTACCTGGATCTCCGTCAGTGTTAGGGGACTGTCCAATTTCTCTTTGACCGAGTCTGTAAGGCACGGCAAATCAATCTGGTCCAAATATGTACTGAGTTCCTGCTCAGTGTAATGGGCCCTGGAGCTATAAAGGTCTTGATAGTAAGATGCAAATCGGGCGTTAATTTGGGATGGGTCTGTCAAAGTTTCCCCTTCTGGGGACATTATCCTTGATATGGAGGTCGGGGAGGAATGTTCCCTGGACAACCAAGCCAGCAATCTACCGCTCCGTTCTCCCTGCTCAAAAATCTGCTGGCTCTGGTGGAGCAGTCAAACTTTAGTTGCAGAGGCCCGAAGGAGATTGACATCACTCAAGGCTTCCCTATATTGCAGATAGACCGGGGGAGAACGATCCCTGACATATTCTGATTCTAGGGTTTGCACTCTCCTCTCAGCTCTGTGTAGTTCCTGACTAGCTTCTTTGCGGATCTGACCGATGTGGGACTGAAAGTGGCCCCGCATGCATACTTTAAAGGCATCCCATGAGTCTGTAAGGGGGATGTTCCTATCCCTCGTGCTCCAGAATTCGTCTATGTCAGCCCTACCCGGGAGATCAATCCTTGAGTCAGCAAGCCAAAATCTCGAGAGAATAGGCCCTCCAGAGTAAGCCAGGTCAATTCTAGAAAAGGCTTTGTACGACGCCGAGTGGCACGTATAAGCCCTCAGCGTCGGATGTCGCCAACGCCAAACGTCAGTGAGATCGAATGTCTCGGCCCATGCCCTCAGCTCCGAGGATGACCCCGATATCTGAGTCAGTCTGTCCATTTGAGGGTCTGGGACCATGTTAAAGTCACCCAGCAGTAGGACATTGTCTGTGGGATACTGTGTAATCTTCGTGACAATTTGGTACAGAAGAGATATTGAGGCCGGGGGAGGGACATACAACCCAACTATCACTAGTGTTATAGACAAAATACTGGCATGAATTATTACATATCGCCCCCCTGTATCCACCTCTAATGCCAACAGTGAGAAGGGCAGGGACTTACGTACAAGAATGCTTACCCCACGTGCTAGGTTGGAGTAAGTTGAGTGATAGGCATACCCTACCCAGGGCCTACGTAGGCTTATGGTTCTGCCCCCAACTAAATGTGTCTCCTGGAGGATGCAAATATGAGGAGATTGTTTCTGCAGAAACTGGAACACCAGCGATCGTTTAATCTTAGAATTCAAACCCCTGGTGTTCCAGGACACTATTTTGCAACTAGACATTGAGCAAGTTCATACCACTCTGTGGGGTCCCCCTTAATATCCATAGCAGACATGAAGGGCCTGGTTATTGAATTTGGGGGGACCCCCACGCTTTTTTTTTAAAAATTTTTTTATTTTTTATCAATGACTTTTTTTTTTTGAATGGCTTTCAATGAATGACTGTTCCCTGTGTTACGGGAGCCGTCAATTCATTAGCCGCGAGTGATTTTTAAATAGCTTTTTTTCCTGCAAAAATGACACTTTTTGCAGGGACAGTTCTAAGCACAGGAAACATGCCCCCCTTCACAGGCATACTATAGACACCCCCCAGATGTGATACTGCAATGCTGTACTAACAGCACGCACACACTAATCCCCAGAATAATAGCACATAATGTCAGCAGTCAGCAGCACATAACACTGACGCTGGAACACAACACAATATGCAAGGCCGCCGGTGCGACGTCCTTTTATACTGTGGGGCATGTACTAAACCCCCTGAGCTATAATTGGCCACAGGCATCCTGCCTGTGGCCAATTATTGCTCTCCTCGCCGATGGCTCTTTGATTGGCCAAGCATGCGGGTCACAGTGCATGCTTGGCCAATCATCAGCCAGCAATGCACTGCAACTGGCGCAGTGCATTGCGGGCCGCTCGCATCACACGAATTTGATGCGAGTGGCCCAAATAGTTCTGGGCTCGCCGAACGGGCGAACACCCGATGTTCGATTCGAACATGGGTTTGAATCGAACACCGGGCCCATCCCTAGTAATGATATGTACAGTTTTACTAACACATGTCAAAGTTGCAAAATTGCGTTCAGGCATTAAGATTTGTTTTACCTTCCGCCACAAAGGGGACCTCTCTTCCATTCTCTAATGCTGTGCCCTCTCTCCTACTGAGCACAGAATGGAAGTTCTAGTTTGCCAGCTGCCCGTAGCCAGTGAGGGAAACAAAGAATGCATAACCCCGCCCCCTCTTTACACACTGCGTTTACTGGCAGTTCAGCATAGCTCAAATTTTCAATGCTGTGTGACATACTTCATGCTGCACCCAATAAGATTCCGAGTACAATGTGAAGGAGGTACTAGCACGTGTGTGAGGGGGGGGGAGGAAGCAAGCACACACAAAATGCATCTTTGCTGTGTAGGCAAAAATGTTTAAGCTATACAACCACTTTAACCCCTTGCGCCCGAAGGGTAAACCAAATCCTAATGCCTAAGTACAATATTGAAGCTTTGACATGTGTAAGTAAAACTACATATCATCACAACTACTTTGTGCATCCAGGGGAATTATACCTTGTTTTTTTCAGGACAAAGTGGGCTTTCATTTGGTGGTAATAGATATTCCCTGATTTTTTTTTTATCAAAGAAAAACTGTCCCAAAATAGTAAAAAAAGACTATGACTAAAACTAAATCAAAAAGATTATGACTAAAACTAAATGTCGAAATTAACACTGCACTACCATAGAAGAATAAGTATGGGGTATCTACTAAGCTGCAGAAAGAAGAAAAAAATAAGAAAAAGGCTTTTATTAAAGTGGAGTTCCACCCCCCTCAAAAAAAGAAATGTATTAATGTGCTTAAAAAAAACATTTGGAGAAATATTTATTTTTTTACTCGCCTCTAAATGCCTGTTGCTAGGGGGTCCCTCGTAGTCTGCCTCCTTCAGCGCCTGGGCTCCTGACGTCACTTCCCTCGGCGCAGGAAGGGAGATCACCTCTCCCCTCCCTCTAGGCGATCATCTGGGACACGTGACAGGTCCCAGATGATTGCGCGGCCAGTCGCGACTCGCGCAGGCGCCCACAGTTAAAATGCCGGCACCGCCAAGCGGAGGGGGAGACGAGCGGGGCCATCGCTGGACCCTGGAACAGGTAAGTGTCCGATTATTAAAAGTCAGCAGCTGCAGTATTTGTAGAAACACCGCTTTAAGATTTAGTGCTGGTAATATATTCATGTAATATATGCAATGGCATTAAAGCCAATAGAGTTCACATTTTTTTTTGTTTTTTTTATATTTTAAAGTTGCACTTCTGTTTGTCAAATGTTTATAAAACTTGGTTTTGTTTATAAAGACGTTATATATCACAATGGCTAAATCTGTGTCTGTAGTGCATGTTCAAACCTTAATACCATCAATAATGTTATTCAATTTTTACTCCAGGAGTATATAATGAGTTTGACAATTCTAGAGAAATGCTTAGAAAATGCATTACAGTTTAACTAAACCCATTAGATTTAAGTTGACTAAAATACAAATAAAACAATTCAGATGCCTAAAACTAAAATAGCATTTTAGTCAAAAGACTATGATTAAAGCCAAATCGAAATTTGATGCCAGAATAATCTCTGGTGACAGAACTCTTTAGAAACTAGTATTACTGTTGCTTTTCCATGCAGATAATTGAATGACTCAGTACTCTCCTCCCTTGTTTGATCATACTGCACTTGGACATGTTTGAACTCCAGGTCATACAATGTTTCCTACAGTGGATCTATCATTGTCCTTTCTGGTTGATATCAGTTTGGACAAACTTTGTATCCAGACCTGTCTACACAAGACAATAGAGCTAAGCACAATGTCAGGTCTTATCATTGTCTCTGTATATCTTGAGACTGCACAGAGATATTTGCAACATTTATAGTTATTTAGATCTTGGCAGTCCATTTTGGTCTCCTAAGAAAGGCAACTCTTTTGCATATTAGACCATTTGCTTTGGATGGATATCGTACACTGTGTGCTGCTTTCCCCTTATGAGTTTAAAATGGCGATCACAGTGCTCTGAAGTGGTGTCTTTCATTCAAGTTTGGATATTTGCATATATACAGTGCCTTGAAAAAGTATTTATACCCCTTGAACTTTTCCACATTTTATCATGTTACAACCAAAAATGTAAATGTATATTATTAAGATTTTATGTGATAGACCAACACAAAGTGGCACATAATTATAAAGTGAAAGGAAAATGATAAATGGTTTTCCATTTTTTTTTTACAAATAAATATCTGAAATGGATTGCATTTGTATTCAGCCCCCTTTACTCTGATACCCCTAACTAATATCTAGTGGAACCAATTGCCTTCAGAAGTCACCTAATTAGTAAATAGAGTCCACCTGTGTGTAATTTAATCTCAGTATAAATACAGCGGTTCTGTGAAGCCCTCAGAGGTTTGTTAGGCCCCTTTCACACTGGGGCGGGAGCAGCGTTGGCCTCCGGCTTTCACACTGGAATGAAAGGGGCCAGATTTTTTCTGTAGCGCCTGAAAAATGCCCCAGTGTGAAAGGGGCCTTAGAGAACCTCAGTGAACAAATAGCATCATGAAGGCCAAGGAACACACCAGACAGGCCAGGGATAAAGTTGTGGAGAAGTTTAAAGCAGGGTTAGGTTATTAAAAGATATCACAAGCTTTGAACATCTCCTGTAGCACTGTTCAATTCATCATCCGAACATGTAAAGTGTATGGCACAACTACAAACCTACCAAGACATGGCCGTCCACCTAAACTGACAGGCCGGGGAAGGAGAGCATTAAATCAGAGAAGCAGCCAAGCGGCCAATGGTAACTCTGGAGGAGCTGCAGAGATCCACAGCTCAGGTAGGTGAATCTGTCCACAGGACAACCATTAGTCATGTACTCCACAAATCTGGCCTTTATGGAAGAGTGGCTAGAAGAAAGCCATTGTTGAAAGAAATCCATAATAAGTCCTGTTTGCAGTTTGCGAGAAGCAATGTGGGGTACACAGCAAACATGTGTAAGGTGAGAAAAGACAAAAATTTTACTTTTTGGCCTAAAAGCATGTGTGGAGGAAAACTAACACTGCACATCACCCTGAACACACCATCCCCACTGTGAAACATGGTGGTGGCAGCATCATGTGGGGATGCTTTCTTCAGCAGGGACAGGAAAGCTGGTGAGTTGATGAGAAGATGTGTAGAGCCAAATACAGGGAAATCTTAGAAGAAAACCTGTTATGCCCCGTACACACGGTCGGATATTCCGATGGAAAAAGTCAGATCGAATTATGTTGTCGGAAAATCCGATCGTGTGTGGGCTCTAGCGGGCTTTTTCCACAGGATCTCAAATTTTCCGACAACAAAATCCGATCAGACTTTTTCCGATCGTGTGTAGGGAATTCCGACGGACAAAGTGCCATGCATGCTCAGATCAAATTACGAGACCAAAGCTATTGGCTACTAGCCTCTACGTAATTCCGTAGTACACAACGAACATCACCACGTTCGGAACGATCTGATTTTCCGCCAACTTTGTCCGACCATGTGTATGCAACACCAGTTTCGGGCAAAATCCGTCGAAAAATTACGGACGGATTTTGTGGTCGGAATATCCGACCGTGTGTACGGGGGCTTAGAGTCTGCAAAAGACTTCAGACTGGGGCGGAGGTTGACCTTCCAACAACCCTAAACATACAGCCAGAGCTACTATGGGATGGTTTAGATCAAAGCATATTCATGTGTTAGAATGGCCCAGTCAAAGTCCAGACCTAAATCCAATTGAGAATCTGTGGCAAGACTTAAAAATTGCTGTTCATAGACGCTCGACACAAGTCGATCTATGTACAACCTGTCTGTTGTTTTTTTCCTGAATGATCAATGGCGTTAGCCAGTAACACTGATCGTTGTATTCTGCCGGTGGGGAAGGACCCCACAAGCAGAATACAATAGTGCAGCAGGAGTGGTTCCCCCCATCCACATCAAATTTGTGTGGATGGAGGCATTTGTTTTTTTCTTTTTTTTTTTGTTCAACTCACTGGTTGAACGGAACAAAAAAAAGAATTATGGATGGCTCACCTTAGACATTTGCTATTGGAGACAATCCACTGTCAAGGAGTCTAACACATGAGACAATTTACTATCCAGCAGTATATAATATGTGTTTTCTGAGCATTAAAGTGTTACTAAACCCAGTAATATGAAAAAAGTTCATCCGGCCCCTCAGTGCCCACAGCTTATAAATCTTCTTTTTACATTAACCACTTGCCGCCCACCATATAGCAGAATGACGGCGGGAAAGTGGTTTCAATATCCTGACTGGGCGTCAAAATATTGAGCCGCTGCGTGCCCCCGGGGGCGCGCATCGCGGCGATCGTTGTTGCGGTGTGTCAGTCTGACACACCGCAACTACGATCTCTGTAAAGAGTCTCTTTACCACGTGATCAGCCATGTCCAATCACGGCTGATCACAGTGTAAATAGGAAGAGCCATTGATCGGCTTTTCCTCACTCGCGTCTGTCAGACGTGAGTAGAGGAGAGACGATCGGCTGCTCCTCTGACAAGGGGGGTCTGCGCTGATCGATTATGAGTGCAGGCCCCCGAGGATGCCCAGCACCAGGTATGCCACCCTAGACCACCAGGGATGCCAGTCAGTGCCAACAATGGATGCCAATCAGTGCCCACAATGGGCATCACTGATTGGCATGCATTGTTTGGCACTGATTGGCATCCATCAGTACAATACATTAAACTACAATGCTGCCTATCCGTGCCGTCTATCAGTGCCCATCCATGCTCATTCGTGCTGCCTATCCATGCCCATCCATGCTGCCTATACATGCCCATCCGTGCCACCTATCCATGCCAATCCGTGCCACCTATCAGTGCCAATTTGTGTCACCAATCAGTGCCACCTATCAGTGCCCATCAGTGCCACTTCATTGGTGCCACCTCATCAGTGCCGCCTTATCAGTTCCTGTCAGTGCAGCCCCATCAGTGAAGGAGAAAACTTACTTATTTACAAAGTTTTGAAACAAACAAAAAAAAAAAACATTTCTTTTCAAAATGTTCGGCCTTTTTTTATTTGTTTAGCAGAAAATAAAAATCCCAGGAGGTGATCAAATACCACCAAAAGAGAGCTCTATTTGTGGGAAAAAAATTATAACAATTTTGTTTGGGTACAGTGTAGTATGACCACGCAATTGTCAATTGGTCTGGGCAGGAAGGTGTTTAAGTGCCCTGTATTGAAGTGGTTAAAATACTGCAACTATATACCATTTTGACTGATCTGTATACCACGGTCACGTGATAAACTGCAGGGTTTGCCTGAGTGTTCAGGTAGGAGGAGATTTCCACTACAGCCGGTGTCCAGGTGGATCATCCACGAATCAAGATGTGAGATCCCACTCACTGTGTTCTTTTTTTAGTTACTGGGTATGGAGGAGGAGGGAGGGAGGGACTGGGCTGTCATTTAGGATCTGTATACATGCCCAAATGTGTGATGTCAATATCATGTGACCTGAAAATCTCAGCTCAACAAGGAAATATTCTCTCCAGCAATAGAGGCCAAACTGAGCATGTGTAGCTTTACTACCCTCACTGTGTCTTATCTGGCCTTGCCAAGACAGACCATGCAGGAGGGGAAGGATCTGTGCATACAGGATCAATAAGCCTTTTTACACAATACAGAGGATTAACCACTTCTGGACTGCAGCACGCCGATGTGCGTCCCTACTTTGGGGACGGATATCGTTGTTATGGCAGCAGCTAGCTGCCATAATCCCGGTACCCCTGTGTTCGGCCGGCCGTCCGGTACAAGATAAAAGCAGTTTCTGTGGCAGATTCGCCACAAGATCACTTTTATCAGCGGTGGGAGCGTGGCCCCTCCCGCTGCGATCCGGTGCCCTCCGCCGCTTACTGGAGCCGTCGGCAGCGGTGGAGGCGATCGCGTCTGTCCCCTGGGCTGACATAGAGACGAGTGAGGGGAAGATGGCCCCCACCCGTCTCCATGACACTGCAGGGCGGAAGCGACATCAAACCACCACTTCCGCCCATAGCACTTAAAGGGCTATTTTATTTTTTTAAATTACAACATTTTTTTTTTATTATTGCATTTTTGTGTAAATGTGAGATCTGAGGTCTTTTTGACCCCAAATCTCATATTTAAGAGGTCCTGTCATGCTTTTTTTCTATTACAAGGGATATTTACATACCTTGTAATAGGAATAAAAGTGACACATTTTTATTTATTTTTTTAAAACAGTGTAAAAGGTAAAATAAATAAGAAAAAAAAATGTTTTAAACACACCGAGCTTGCGTGCAGAAGCGAACGCATACGTAAGTAGCACCCGCATATAAAAATAGTGTTCAAACCACACAGACCTCCTCTGTAACTCAAAACATGCAACCTGTAGTGTATTTTAAAAAAAGTGCGCTTGGAAGACCGCTGCGCAAATACGGTGTAACAAAAAGTATTGCAACGACTGCCATTTTATTCTCTAGGATAGATTATACTAATATTTTCCCAGAGGACTTTATGCCCTGTAGATGAGTAGTAATAATAATATAATCATGACCCCTATGGATATGACAATGATCCTTTCTCTAGGACAATGATATTTGATACATTTGGATTGAGGGATATGAAAACTTCATCTCCCTCTTTCCTTCTATCCCTCTCCCTGTTTTCTTTTTTCCCCCAAACATGCATGTTGGTGATGTTTTGGTTTATTCCAGGGGTCCTCTGTTGCGGGTGTGCCGCTGCCGGCTCTCTTCCCCCTCCCCCTCCCGCCGCGCCCTGGGATCCCCATTTGGTGAGTCAGCATCAAGCGTGACCCCTTGCAAGCCACACGCGGCCTGGACATTTTGCCCCTGGCTGGATCCGCCTGTGGAGGCCACTTTTGGAAGCCACCTGGAGAATCGATGGGAGTTTTATGAATCCCCATACAGAAGACTTTACTACACACATACTGGTAACTATATTGATCTAAGCCACACACCTGTGCCTGTTTATATATATATATATATATATATATATATAGACACAGGTGCGACATATTCTAGATATAATTGAATAGTTGTTGTTATGTTGTCTTTTATTCCAACAGACAAAAAAACTCTGAAGAAGACCTACACAAAACAAATAGGTCGAAACGCGTCAGGTATTTTGTCACCCTCCATTGATCTCTTCCCCTGGCCCCATTGGCTAAGGGACTAGCTGTCAATCATTTGGTTTTATCTGTATGTACTGTCCTGCCTTTTAATATATTCTGTATGGGCTTGTGTTTTACATTTCTACTTGTCAATCTTTTAGACACCAATAAATATTCTAAACTGATTTGGACGGACTGTGTCTCTCACTAAACCCACTTTGTCGTATGACATAATATTTTTCACCAAACCCTCTGCTGCCTAAAAACCCCACCACCTCAGGGGGGATTTTTTCTTTTCTTTTGTATCCAATCCCGGGGTGAGCGGCAACCCATTGCCTCCTAGGTGTCATTATCTGTTTCATTCTCTAGGATGTTAGACAAGAAATGTATACTGTTTGGGGATTCCAAGTAATTTTCTAGCAAAAAAAATGTTTTTTAACTACTTGTAAACACCACATCTAAAAAAGAGGCCCAGTCTTAAAGTGGTTAAGTTCCACAGTGAGTATAACAAGAATGCTATTCTGCATATACAGACAGATTTTACTGTTGTGGGTTTAGTAACACTTTAGGTACTCTGAGGAAATTATTTTCAAATAATATCTTAGTAAAATGACATGTACGGTGACATTCAAGGATAAAATCATGCTAAAGCCTGGAGCACTGTGCTCTAAAGTGCTTCAGTCTATGATCTTTCCATTATATTGTCTATTGCTGATTAACAGATTGCATGCTTTTTTTATCATATTTAGATGTTTATGCTTGTGGGGCAAACTAACTCATCAAAATATATGTTTGGCAGATAGGCCTTAATGTTAGGGTTAGGGGGTTAGGGTTAGCTTGCCCCGATTTAGTTGGGTTAGGCGGAACACTTTGGTGGGGGTGGGTCAGCCAGACCTTTGACCTCTGGGGGACACACCTGCTTACCTTTGGGGGAGGTCCCTATTCCAATCCCCGAGTCCTAACCTTGTTCTTCTAGGGGAAACCCTAACCCGGATATTTTGTTAGGACACCATTTAAATTATGTGTTTAGTATTTAAAGATTATAGTATGTAATCTAGAGACACAATAACAAAGGTCTACTTTAAAGAGGTATTGAACTCAAATTTGTAAAAATCTGTGACAGGGTTTTTATAAGAGAAGTCATAAATGCCTCTCCCTGAGTTATGCAAGCCCTTTGCATCTCTTTGCTGTGGTGATGTGATTCCGGTGTGCATGCATGGGAAAGAGGTTATCGCCACCCGGCCATTCAAGTGTCCGAAAAAGACAGAATCCGGAAGGAAGACCAGGCGAAGATGGAAGTGCCCAAGACCAGCGGGAACAGTGACAGCGCTACAAGGGAGGGCTCCGTTTGACAGCTAAGTCTGTAATACTGTGCTAACATTGGGTGCATAGTAGCTAGCATGTTATGGCATAAACCTGCAAGGGGGGGTCTTTTTTTTTTTTGCAGAATTTAATGCCACTTTAACTTTACTGTATTTTTCGGGGGGAAACCCTGCTCTCTTCGGCTTTTGTTTCAGTTTTCATTTGAAGAGGATTTCTATACAGATCCATACTTGACCAACTTACTCTGGGGCCAATTATTATTTTGTAACTGCTCTCTGTGTCCCTGATCTAGAGAGCGTCCCTCTTTACTTGTCTCGAGTACACAAAGTGGTGGGAAATCCAACGTTTTGGGCTTTAAATATACTTTAGAAGTGTTTACATTGTGCTTGTCGTTTTAACTTTGGATAGTAAAACATTTTATTTCTGCCAGTAAATACCTTATACAGCCCACTTCCTGTTTCTGGTCAGGTAAAAAGCCTAGGCTTATGACCTCATGCACAGCTCTCCCACTCTCATTCTCGCGAGAGTTTGCCAGGAAGGTAGGGGGGGCGAGTCATAAAAGGGCCAATGAGAGCTGGAGGTGTGCTTCTGTGTAAATCCAGGAAGTGAACAGGCAGCAGCTTCAGCTGCCCACATTTAACATGCTTGCAGCCAGACTCAGTGGACGGAGATTTCTGCAGTATATTTGGCAAGTACAAAATCACAATATATATATAAAATAATATGCAAAGTGGTTGGAGGGAAGCTTCAGAATGGCAAAAATGTTTTTATTACAAATTATGTGAGCAGACTGCAGTTCTTTAATGTGCGACTTCTTCAAATGAAAAAATGCTTTAAAGTGTTACTAAACCCACAACAGTAAAATCAGTCTGTATATGCAGTAAAGCATACTTTTTATACTCCCTGGAACCTAAGGGGTTAATCCTCTGCATTGTATAAAAAGGCTGTTTTATCCTGTCTCCTCTGATCCTCCTCTTCTTCCATTGTGCCCAATCAATTTCCTGATAAGACAGAGCCTTTGGAGTGCACTCTGCACATGCTCAGTTTGGTGTGTATTGATAGAGGTTTTTTTTTTTCTTCTTGGGAGTGTGCATGTGATCAGCACAGGGCCAATCAGCCTCACAGGACAGTCAGAGGAGAACGAAAACTCCTGCAAGCTTTAACCAGACACTGATAGAAGTGACAATACTGCTGATAAAAAAAGGTATTTAGCAGTTTATATTTACTAAACTAATTGCATTTCCATGTTCTGTGTACTGAGACCAGATATAGTCAATGCAGGGTCCTGGGTTTAGTAACACTAAAGGCCCATACACACGATCAAACTTTTTGACAACAAAACATGCAAATTAGCTGTTTTGGACCAACATCTGACTGTGTGTACGCTCCATCGGACCAACTTTTTCAGTTTTCATCGGACTTTTGTTGGCTGTGTGAACGGACCAACTTTCTGCCAACAAAAGTCTGATGGAGCAAAGTCTGATCGTGTGTACACAAAACCATAGGACTTTTGTACAAACCAATGCAAAAGATCAGACAACAATACAGAAGTTGACCAAAGGTGGCGGTAAAGAGCAGAAAAACCACGTGATTTGGTGAAAGTTGGCTGAAAAAGTCCTGCTGTGTGTATGCAATACAAGTTCAGGGCCGACGCCCTTTGTACAAAAATCCACGGAAAAGTTTGTACAAAGTCCTATCGTGTGTATGAGGCCTAAGTATGACATGTTTGTTTTTGTTTTGCCTTTAATATCACTTCAAGCATATTAAAAAATTATATACAGTATATATAAAATATATACGATTAACCAGCCATGCGCTTTTGCAGTTCCATGTTCTGTGTACTATAGGAGACCACATATAATGAATGCAGTGTCCTGGGTTTAGTAACACTCTAACCAGGTTATAAATTACTCCTATTGCACGATCACAGGTTTCCATTCAGGAATGGCCAGTCGTAAATGGGGGCAGAGACACAACGCCAGAGTTGATGCCAATCAAGTACACAGTGCTGGTGTTTGTAGATGGAACTTTCAGCAGGAACAGAGGAGCTGTACGATCTAAAAGAACTCTTAAAGCCATTTAAAGCAATCGGATATTCAATGAATAAAAAGGCAGAGGTAAACACTTACCAAGTACTATATAATAAAATAACAGTGCCCAGAATTGAGCTTTCCACTTTTTCCAGCAAGCACTGCAGCTGGTTTTCACTGTCAGCTGGTGTGTAGAGGGTGCGTATTTAACATAAGGGAGGATTACAGGTAGGTTAGACAAAGCACAGTTTAAATGTGTGGACATTTGCAGCGATTACATGTATAAGTTAAACATCTGATTTAAATAGTCTGGATTTTTTTTTTCTATGACATTTTGTGTCCCATCTGTTGCAGCCGTGAAAGGTGCTTCCTGGAGCTCCCAACGTCGTCTGGTAATTGTCCTTGACCTGTGAGACACATTGGACGCCATCAGTGTTTTGTCTCCGTGTAGCTGTTCAAGTCACCGTTCTCAGTCACAAAAGGCATTTCTTTGGGTTTCGGACAGAATGGGATATATCGGAGCCAAGAGGCGGTGCAGAATTTTGTTCCAATACCAAAGGGGAGGTCATAGACATTGCTCACATCGCAGCAATCCAAGTCTGTCTCGCCGTTCACCTCTTTCCAAGCAGTGATTCCTCGCTCTTCTTTTGTGCCTGCATAAGTAAGGAGAAAATAAAATAAAAACATCCTGTCACAATGGCCAGATTTATGGCTATTCAAAAGGAACTGCTACTGTGATAAAAAGTGGAAGTTTTATTTGTCCTGTATAATATGACCACAAAATGATGTTTCTTAAAGTGGTTGTAAACCCATTACAACCACTTTAACCTACAGGTAAGCCTAGATTAAGGCTTACCTGTAGGTGCAAGAAATATCTCCCAAACCTAAAAGGTTTAGGAGATATTTGCAGAAGTAGCGGCACTGATGTCGAGGTAAGTTGCACAGACAGATCATTCCTTATAGGTTTGCCTGATGGTTTTCATGCTTCAATTCAAACATAGATTAATTCGCTTTTTATACACCTTCAGTTTTAAAGCCATAGAAGCTGGTGTAAGGCTTTAACGGCCGCCATACTAAACAACATCACTTATTTTGGAGCCAAATCACTCGACCGGCTTAAGGTAAAATCACTGTTTATTTATTGATTAAATTTCTTACTTTATCAATATATTTTTAACTCTCGTTTTCTTGCACCACCTTCATCACACACTGTCGCATTATGCCTTCACATGGCTCCAAACACAACTTATTCATTACTTTTTGCACTTTATTTTATTTCATGTGTTTTACAGATTTCTTTTTAACACTGTACACCTCATATCCATACTTACCTTACCTCACTTCATCACAATTTTTTCCCAACACCGCACGTTTTTATAGTCACTCATCAATTCACAATACAGTACTTTGGTATATTCAATAGGCTTTTTACATTTGCATATAACCCATTATTACTAACATAGCTAACCCCAAAGATACGACCATTTTGGTCACAGGTGACTCAATTTATCGCGACAAATTTTGACCTACCTACTATTTGCAGCCCAAAGTGGTGTATATTGGCGGTCTTTGAGGATGTGGACAATTTTTACATCTTTTACTATACTATGCCAGGAAAACGGTGGTTATGCAATGGATACACTCCACACAAATTTCGCTAAATCTATGGAAGAAAATAATTAACCAGGTATTGCCAGTTTACAAACTTACATATGAAGCCAGAGGGTGTGCAGATAAATTCATGAAGAGATGGGGGAAGTGGACTGACCTTATGGATACATGTGAATACCCTGACGAGGAATGTAATTGAGTATTTTCATTAAAATAAACATAAAAAGAGGATAAGATGGGTCTCCTGGAGCGGATGAATGGACCGAGGTCTTTCTCTTAAAAAGACATCAGTGAATTGTGTAATATGTAATATGGCGGCATAGGCTTCTAATATCTACTACCCAGTATGGAATGTGAAGCAGTGTAACCAATTGAAGTTGTTCAGTGTAATAAAATACAAAATCTTTCTTCATCACGAAAGTGATATCATAGAATCACTTCTTGAAGTATGGATGGAAATGTAGAGGAGAAAATATATTTTATATGAATAAATGTAATAAGTTATTGATGATCTGACAATTGTATAAGAAATTGCTTATGTAAAACATTTGTAAATGTATCCTTTTTGTGATGAAGAATAGTAAAAACAGTATTAAAAAAAAAAAAAACATAGCTAACTCCATGCATGCGCACATCATGTGGTCAAACAATTATGCTGGATCGCACATAAATAACCAAGATGATAATCTTTAAATAGATTATTGTTCGACCAGAGGGGTGTGTGTACATGCATCCAATGACCAAATAACTATCCAATAATTTAGGTCAATTGAACTTGACATTATTAATCATAGCATGGTAATTACCAAGCCAGAGATGATCTGTCTGACACTCCTTGACTATACTGGAATTAAAATAAAATTTTTGATTTCGGATATATAGATAACTGAAGGTACCATTGTGCTCTCCCTCCCCCCCCCCAAAAAAAAACACATTCTCCTATGCCCAATAAGGGGTGACTGCTTGCAAGTTGTGTGGAGGTGGGGGGGGGGTCTCTGCTTCTATCAAGAGCGAGGGAACATTCCGGGAATACACTGGGATCTTTTGGGCTGGAGATGCTTTTAGAAGAATGGCAATTCATCTGACTATGAAATGTAGTCCTCTCGTCAAGAAGTGGTAAATATACACACTTAACTTTGCTACAACCAGAATAAAATGATTATGTAAAATAAATGATGCATTTGTAGACAATATAATTTAAACTTTTTCTTATAGAATAAACACCACTGAAGAAGACTGTTACATATATAGGTCGAAACGCGTAGGGATATCATGTGAAACACTCTTAAAGTTGTTTGTTTCTATACATAGAATGAGTTCATATGTGGTTTTTCCATGTTGACGAGATATGTGTTTTTTTTATGAAAAGACCAGAATTGCTTTTTATGACTCCTATGCATTAATGCATTATCTCTCCTTTTTGATACTAAAACTATATTAAAGAAATACTACTTTTAAAGAAATCAATCATTGTTGTTTGCCTAAATATCTCCTTGCTGCTAAAAAAAAAACCCTGAGGGATTTTCCTTAAAAAGAAAAAAAGGCTAATCCTGCTGTCTCAGCCAATGAGGGAGAGTCCCCAGAGAGCACATCGCTGGATCATGAGGGAGCTCAGGTAAGTATTACAGGGGGCTGCTGTACAGAGAAGGTTTTTTAGCTTCATACATATAAAGACTGAAGGTTTTTTAGCTTCATACATTCTAACTACTTTAAAAAAGGGACAGTCTAACTAAAACAAAATTATATTTCAGTTTACAGTGGATCCAGCTGAGGAAACAAATGCCCCTCAACTACATAAATGTTTCCTGTGAGTCCTACTAACCTCTGCCCATATAAATAGTTGTCATGCAGAGCTGCAAATGTCAGCAAGATAATCCCAGCCCTGGGGTCTCCAATATTAACCCATTGTTGATTTAGCCCACCAGTCCCTGCCTTTTTTTTTTATTATCAGTTTTGGGTGGACTGACCTCTTCAAAAAAAGACAGGTCTTCTTTAGTGCTAAACCTTGCTTACCTGGTATGGTGTTGTCTAGAATGAAGCCTAGGGAACCTCCGACAAACATTCCTGTAGTTAGTAGCACCAGGATCACTTGGTCTAGCCCACTGATTCCTGGGAAGAAAAGAAACGTATGTTTTTAGTTATATTCTTATGTGAAAGACCTGCACACCCGCCACCGAGCACCGCAGCATCTTTCAAAAAGCTCTTCAAGCCGCCGGCGGCTCCGGGCGGGGGTGTACCAAGATGGCCGACACCCCCACACCGCCCAGCCTCTCCGCAGCGGCAGGTCGCAGCAGACCGCAAAGGACTCCCCACAACAGCTCCCCCCCCTCTCCCAGGCCCTGGACACACCCCACAGGGGGACCAGGCCGGAACCCACCCACAAGAATACACCCAGTGCACAGAGGCCTTCCCTAAGCTACTGAGAACAGCCTCGGACCCATGCCTCCACACAGGCACCCTGTCCCCCACAGCATCTGACTCAGCAATGGACTTCCCCCCCTCTCCCAGGCCCTGGACACCCCAGGGCGGACCAACAGCCCCCCACTGAGCAAGGGGCACAGTCCGCATGGCAGACACTACCCCCCCCAGGCCCCGGGACCTTACCCTGACCAGGGACTCACGTGCAATCCCCCCCATACTCCCCCAAGCAACTCAGGGGAACACACGGCACCCAGAATACAGCCCACCGGCCCCCACCCCGAGCTCTCCCCACGCCACATCCTGGGCTGAACCCTGGGCACCCCAACCTCCATGGGACACCCCGCAATTGAGGGAGACCCCAGCAAGCAGTCATGCACCGACCCCACAGCATCTCCACCAGCCTCCAAGTTACAACGGAGACCCACACCCCCCATGGCAAGCATACCTGCAAGCCATCCCCACCAAAGAGGACTTTAAGCAGCTGATAGCTGACGTTAAGGCCACCTGCCGCTCCGAGATCCAAACACCTCCATGCAGGCCTCAAGCACCTCTCAGACAGAGTAAGAGATGGCAGAAGAGGAGATCCAAGAGACCAAACTGGCCGTACACCGCACACAACAAACAGACATCAGATCACCACATTATGCTCCGCGACATGCAACGCCACGTCGAGGACCTCGACAACAGGGGCCGGAGAAAACAATATTAGGGTACGAGGACTCCCCCGAAACTGACGATACCGAAGACCTGCAATCCACTTTACAAATCCTCTTTAACGAGATGCTCGGAGAGGACCCCAACAAACACATAGAGATGGACAGAGCACACCGGGCTCTCCGCCCTAAAGGCCCCGCAAAGGGGGTAGATGCATTGTATGTTTTAGGGGAAAAAACGCCTCCGAGTTATTACCACAACTAAAAGAAACTGACCTCTTGGAATTAAACACCCCCATTACCACAGAGGAATTGACGGCGACCATCAAGGCCCTTCCAGCACACAAAAACACCCCCACCTACATACACATCTTAGGCCCGTACATGACCAGACTATTTAATGCTTTCCTCCGACAGACCCCATCCCGAACGAGATGCTAGGCTCATACTTAACCTTGGCCCTTGCGCCAGCTACAGACCCATAGCCCTTCACAAATCCCGGGTCCAGACGGATGGAGGAGCCATTCTCTGACTTATGCTGTCAAGTTAAGGCCCCTTTCACACTTGTGTGACTTCAAAGTCGCACGATTTTATTTCTATTCACGGCTGCGATTTCAAGGAATGCCTGTGTAAGTGGCATCAAAATCGGACCAAAGTAGTGCAGGGACTACTTTGAAGTCGTACTAATTTAAATGGCTGTCATGGGGAACGACTTGTCATGCTACTTTGCAGTCCCAAATCGTGGGACAAGTCGTATAAGTGTGAAAGGGGCCTAAATGAAAGTTGTACCAAAGAGAAGCATATAAAAAGGCTGCCTATGCTGACCTCCTTCTGAAATGCTAACTGTCTGGTGGTCATGCTGATCCAACAGCTTTGATACTTTCAGTCACTGATTCAAAACGACTCACCCTTGGTCTGTGTCAGTGAATTGAGGACAGGATGACAGAGCGGCAACTACCATTTTCAGAAGGAGGTCATTCATTTTTTAATGAGATTTTTACCTGCTTGCTGATCCATATTTTGATCAATGTATTTCAGATACAGTTCTCCCTCTAGTGGTCATAGCAGAATTAGCAGCCACGCTCAAAGAGATCCTGTCACCCTGTCCATTGAGGGCAAAGTGACAGTGTCTGTGTAAAGCCAATCCCTGACCCCGTTATACTCACCTCTCTGTGCTCTTTTTTCTGTGTCTGCCATTGTTAAATACAGATTACTTCTGGTTATAGGGGAGCCTCTAACCTCCTCCCATGACAGAGGGGGTGACACCACCCCTCACTCTGAGCTCGGACACCGGGTATTTTGGTGCCGGCTGCAATAGAAAGGGAAGTCACAGGAAAGTACTGAAAAAGCGAGTATAATGTGGCCCTTACAAATTTACATGAATATACCCCTGACGTCACAATATACAGAAACTTGTCAAATGAAATACAACTTTTATTATTATTATTATTTTATTAAAATCAGTTCTTGCTATTCCTTCTGCGTATGCCATTTTGCAGCGACCTTGCCTTATAGTGAATGTAAACCCGAAAATCTATTTTTTTTTTTATAATAAATTTAAATGTATAATGTAGAGTATAAGATTTCCTATCATTTGAGCCCAGTCTTGCCACAAAGAGTTAATCCATCTCTGAGCAATCCTCTTTTATTGTTCAGTGAGATAAATCTTGACAGAGAAAAACTTTGTCAAATCCTCCCCCTTGCTGTGAGTGACAGGTGATTTACATATCTCATGCACTAGCCTAAGAGACATGCATTTTTTTTTTTAATTCCCTCCCACTCCTTTCTTTGCTGCTCTGCCAGGATTGGATGTTCCACACCTCAGCATAATTGGGCATGCTGAAGTCATGTGGTTGCTTTCCTGTCTTTTTTCACTGGATGTTAGAAATCATAGCAGAAGTTCAGCGTAAGAAATACACAGAAGAAAATGCATATTGACAAGGAGTGTAGAGGTGGGCGGGGAGTCTACTGACATCACGACTCCACCTACCGAGCTCAAGACAACAGACCCACCCACAGAATCTGCAGTTTTTCGGGTCTCATAACAGACAGAGGGGAGACATTTGACAGGTAAATATACATGCAGGAGGCATGTATATCCTTATAGATAACCCCTATTGTTTATAAAGGATGACATTGGGTTTACATCCACTTTAAGTATTCCTTTGCCTGAATGTGTACAAAATATGTAGGTGCATGTTGATGTCAGGATTGATGTTGTTACTTTATGCCTATTTCAATACCAATAAAAAAACTCCTTTGGAATAGGGCTGGTTCAGAACACAATTGCTTTTTTTTATATGGTTTGTGAATACTTATACTTTGTTTTCATTTAGAATGCCTTGACCCCTAGCAGATAATTTAACACCTGAAGAAGCCCTAACGGGCGAAACATGTCGGGATTCACCAGTACAATACCGCTATGTAACTAATGACCACATAAATTGGGTCATAAGTGCATACGTTTTTATATGGATTTAATATTTTAGATTATTGTTCAATAAAAATAGTTGAAGGAAAAAATAAAACCTTTGTTTACCATTATGTTGCACCCATAAAGTCCAATTAATTGCTCCTCTTTTTCTCATATGAAGTGATGGCTCATCCACATTAATGCATATATCCACCAGGAACATGCTTGCATTCCTGTGTAATTTGAGCGTGGTGCATTTTCACTGCATTCATTTGACTAGGCTGAAATCGCACTGCATCAAACCAAAAAACGCACTGCAACTGGATCGCATGATACTTCTGTACCATGTGATCTGGTGCAGGCAAACACACTGCGTTGGTGTCAGGGCTGGGCTCAGTCCTTCCTTCTCTGACCTGGCCGCTCAGCTGTGGGCTAATTGCCTATCTATCCACAGTAACTCACCTGTTGATGATATCCTGCTCGTCAGTCCTGCCTACTTAAGCCACCCAGTCCAGATGATCTCTGCCTTCGGCTTGGTCACATCTCTAGAGACGCTCTCCTATGTTCCTGTTAAAGACTTGCTTGGCTGACATTCCTTCTGGCTCCAAATCCTGCTTGCTGTTCTACTACGCTGTTCTCTGGCTCCCTGATGTTTTGGCTTGTCTGACTATCCGTTCCTGAACTCTGGCTATATTTTGACTACGTTTACTCTGTTTACCTTTTTTATTATTATTAAACAATTGTGATTTAACTGTACTTTTGTCTCAGTCTGATTCATGGTTTCTGACAGTTTGCAACCTGTGTTTGGGGTGTCCTTAGCATTGCATTGACACCTGCTGCAGATTGCAAGGGTAGTGCGTTTTGAACGCGTTGTGTGATGTCAGTCTGCTGCAGGCAGGATGAAGCATTTGCACCAGTGTACAGACTGCAACTTTGTAACCTGGTACCAAGACACAAGGTGAGAGGCTGCAGCAGGGATTAATCTGACATCAGACATTAGTGTACACAAAGAAAAGACTGCACATGCACCATTATTTACATGATTATGTCATCTCTGAGCTGGCATCCCAGTCCACAAATTATATGATGACCCTGGGTGATGCCTAAACAGATGGGTACTGTCATTCTGGAGAGAAAAGCAGATAAAGTCAGAGCTTGGCTCAGCCCTTCCTTCTCTGAGCTGGCCACTCAGCTATCGGCCAATTGCCATCTCCTATCTCTCCACAGTGACTAGCCTGTTGATGATATCCTGCTCGTCAGTCCTGCTTACTTAAGCCATCCAGCCCAGATAATCTCTGCCTTCGTCTTGGTCACATCTCTAGAGAGTGAGACGCTCTCCTGTGTTCCTGTTAAAGACTTGCTTGGCTGGCATTCCTTCTGGCTCCAGATCTTGCTTGCTGTTCTACTATGCTGATCTCTGACTCCCTGACGTTTTGGCTTGTCTGACTATCCCTTACGGTTCCTGAACTCTGGCTATGTTTTGACTACGTTTACTCTGTTTAGCTTTTTTTGTTATTATTAAACAATGATTTAACTGTACTTCTCAGTCTGATTCATGGTTTGACATGAAGGCATTGTCGGGGGGGGGGGGGGGGGGGGGCTACCGTGATCTCAGTGAGAGGTAATAAATACCTGCCAGCGTTACACTGACATATCCATATTAAGTGTGTACTTAACATGAAAAAATTATTGATGACAGGTCCACTTTAATTGGATGTAAAATGATTACTTAGATGAGTGGCATATGGCAAAAAACAACAAGTCTAATGGCTGTATAAAAAAAAAAATTTAATTATAGAATTGGGGCAGTTCACCGAGTAAACTCTCTTCCTTACCAGTTTCTAAAAGTGCTGCATTTTTGTTCACCCAGTTTGGAATGGTCAGGCCACAAAATATGGAAAATCCAGCTATAAATATATTTCTGGAGGAATTCATGTCGGCAAACTGTAAAAAAAATAAAACCAGAACAGATCTTCATGTGTACCAAAAGCATTGTATCCAAGGTCTAGAGAGTGTTTATATTTCTTAAAGTGACATAAAAAAAAAAGACAACACCACACACAAAGAACGTCTTTCCCATTCACCTGCAAATTGGACATCCCAACTGCCGCAATTACCCCAAACATCACCAGGAACATTCCGCCGACTACTGGAGTCGGTATAGTGGCAAATATAGCACCAATTTTACCAAACATGCCCAGTAGAAGCATCACTATCCCTCCGAAAACAATGACCATCCGACTTCCAACCTGAAAGGCAGAAATAAATGTTAGAGTCCCATAGAAATAGTACAAATCCTGCAGGTGGACCATTGCAACGTGAGCCTGACCTTGCAGTTAGTGCCAGTTAGTCACCTAAAACACTCGGAACTTGATACCAATCACTCCATCTCTCTGACCTGTATACCCCCTTATGGATTGGAACAATTATTATTATACAGGAAATATATAGCGCCAACTGTAGCAATTTTTACATTTCCCCAATGGGCCTATTTGGTGATAACTTTCTAATTACCGTATTTATCTGCGTATAACACGCACTTTTTCCCCCTTAAAAAGTCTTGGTTGCGTGTTATACGCCGATCCCCCGAAAAAATGACAAAAAAAAAAAAAAAACGAGCGGCGCCGAGAAATAGCGAGCGCAGACGAAAAAGACTGAGCGCCGACGAAAAAGGCCGAGCAGACTGCTCGGCTCCGCTCGCAGTCCCGCCTCCCTGCACTCACTCCAGAAACAGCAGGGAAGCGGGACTGCGGTCTTTTTCGGCGGTGCTAGCGCGGTCTGTCTCTGCGGCAGGAAATTTAAATGTGGACAAGCTGCAAATGACACTGGGCAAGGCTGCAAATGAAACTGGGCAAGGCTTCAAATGACACTGGGCAAGGCTGAAAATGACACTGGGCAAGGCTGAAAATGAAGTTTTTTTTTTTTTCCCTAAACTTCCCTCCTAAAACTTTTTCTCCTTAAAATGCCCTCCTAAACTTGGGGTGCATGTTATACGCCGATAAATACGGTACTTAAAAAAAACAAAAACAATTTAACTAAATTAAAAATGTAAGGGGAAAAAGGGCAGGAAGGAGTAAAATTAAAACTGATTAGCCAGCGGCGGGCATGACTGTAGGAGAAGAGAAGCAGGGCGTAAGAGATGTATCCTAGAAACATTGTTGATGTTTTTAAAGATGTCCCTTTTTTGTTCAAAATCAAATCCTCATGCAATCAATTATTGATACCTAGGGGCAAACCAGAGCTTTGCAAATTGAATTTAGATCAAACCAACCCAAATGGTATACATCTCTGTTTGCCAACACATAAAAGTGTATCTCAAGCCAAAAGCTTTTTTGGACAGAGTAGGGAAGCATTTAAAACGGTCATCCATCCTTAGAAGCATTTACCCTCAATTCTTGTCTGCTGACAAAGGTTTCACCAGACAGAAGGTGAAGGAAAATCTGCAGCAGAAATAGACAGAAATAAAAATCTAAAAGGGGCTCCAGTCTCTTCCTCCTATACAAAAGGAAAAGCCATTATATTTCTGGCTTTACTGCTGTTGGAGAGTTCCCCTCATTTCCTGTCTGGTAAATCACTTGTCTGTCTATAGTCTGCTGACTGTTCACTGCATCCCATGATGAGAAACATCCAGTCAAAATACAGTAAAGGCAGCCAATCCTGGGAGAGCTGGAGGGGAGGGGAGGCGGATGAGAATTGTGAACTTTTTACACAGGATGTGCCTGTCCTAAGCTAGTGCATGAGATATGTAAATCACCTGTCACTCACAGCAAGGGGGCGTCTTTGACAAAGTTTTCAAGACTTTGTCAAGATTTCTCTAACTGAACAATAAAAGAGGATTGCTCAGGCCTCGAGTAAATCTGTGTGGCAAGACTGGGCTTAATGAAAGGAAATCTTATTCTCTACATTATGACATCAAAAAATAAAAATAAAAAAAATGTGGGGTTTACATCCACTTTAATGCATCCTATGCCAGTCACCGGCCCCCCAGTGCCCCGTTTGACTTACCTGAGCCCTGGAATTTCCAATGGCAAGGATACGCTGTCCCTCTGCCCGGGGTTCTCTGCACTTGATTTGATAGATTGATAGCAGCGCAGCCATTGGCTCCCGCTGCTGTCAATCAAATCCAATGACATGGGCGCCTGGGGGCAGGGACCGAGTCCGGCATTCGTGTCTATGGACCCAAATGCTGGACTCTGGAGCACACCCCGCAAGGTAACCCCCTGGGAGAGTTCTTCTCCTAGGGGGTTATCTGATGTGGGGAGGAGCCGCGAGAGCTGCCAGGGGACCCCAGAAATCGAGGATCGGGGCAAAGCGAGCTGCACAGTGGAGGTAAGTATGATATGTTTGTTATTTAAAACAAAAAAACAAAGCTTTACAATCACTTTAACCCTTCCTCCTATGCGTGTAGTGTGGGTTTTTAATAGTTATTGATTTACAAGAAACTTAGTAATAGTTTTGTGTTAGAAGTAATCACTTCTATCTATATACAACATGCTTAATGCATGAGACATCTGCTTCATCATGCTGTGGGAAGTTATCAACCTCTGACCTTTTCTTTTCAATGGTGTGGTTTAAACCAGTTTTAGCTATTGTTTTCCCTGCCGTATATTATATATTAGATAGATAGATATACATACACACACACACACACACAGGACTCATTTCAAGTCCTGAGCTACTAGCCAGGCCTCAAGGGTTACTTGCCCCGCCCTCATAAATTATCTCATGAAATGACACTTGTGACAGGAGTGACTTTGGGTCGGGGGTTTGTGGAACTCAGATTGCCCTGGAGAGTTCTGGAGGCTCCTTGTCCAGCTTCTCCGGACCTTCTTATGTGTAAATCACCCTGTGTCTCATATAATAGGGGCACAGGGTGAATGATAACCCCACTATAATCTGTGCTAGTCAGATTCAATGGCGTATATATGTATATATAATGTGTGCTGTCTCATGCTGTTGGACTATTTGCTGTGATTCGTTTGGGGTGTGGCTGTATTCCAATGTTCTATTGTGTCTGTCTGCCTTAGACATTATGGGATGTGTATCTCTATGGAGGGAGGGGGGATTCCTCCAGCAGCCCCCCTGCCAAGACTGTTTACTGATGAGAAGTTAAACACACCTGACCTGTGTGTCCATTGTCATTGGACAGTTTAACCTGCCCAGTGTTCCAAGGGTGGGGGGGGGAGTGTTTTGAAGTGTATAACATGTGTTTGAAATAAAGGAGTCTGTTGGTTTTTTTACCCTACACTGGTGTTGTCTGGGTGAGCTAAGGGGTCTTGGATTGTGTGGTACCGGACAGGGGAAGCATTTGCGGTGGACATCTTGAGTACGGGGTCCGTCACAATTGGCTGGCAGCGGTGGGATCGTGCTTCCTTGTCGTGAACACATCCAAACCATCACCTGGATCCAAGGCCCGGATAGCAGGAGAGGAGAGGTACAGATAGGTCGTCATGGAAGAGGAATTTCAAAGGAGGTTGCGAGTGATGCGGATACAGCACTGAGGACCAGTATCGGTGCAGGACCTGCTGGGATGGTTTGATTCTGACCACCTACAACTCTGGAAGGAAGCGCTAGCCCGCGAGCAGCGACACCAGGGAAAAGTTCTCCCCTCCATCCATGTAAGGTACTGATCGCAGTATGAAGTGCGAATGCTTTTCTTGGGGGAACAACCAAACCAGGAGTGGACAGCTGAGTTAAGCAGGCTGATCCAGGCAGAAATGCGGTTGGACGAGAGCTACAGAGCCCTTCGGTGTTATGTAGCCCAAGTGTGCCCATGGACAGCGGATGACAGGCCCACGGAAGGCTTTGACTATGATGGCCTGGGATTGTTGTACTGGAGGCTGTCCGAGGACCCCGACTTTGGGAGTGATCTGGAGTGGCGTTTGGAGGAAATAATGGAGCACAGAGAGCAAAGACTGAATGTCTCGGAAGTGCACGGAGCACAGGAAGATTTGGAGTTTATTGCCGTTCAGGAATGGGAGCTTGAGATCGCCTACAGACAGCTGCTAGACTCTGCTCAGCAGCAGAGTGGGGCTACCTTGGCCTGGGACTATCAGCAAATACCAGCAGACAGCTCTGAAATACTGGCTGAAGAGTCGGCAATGTGGCATAGTAACAGCGATAGAGAAATGTCATCCCAGCAACCAGATGACAGAACAGAAAAGGAAGCAGCCGGCTCACCTCCCCAATGGCAGCTACACCATTTAGGAGTGGAGGAAGCCAGCCTCCTGCCACAACAGTTAACTGAAGCGGAGGATGTGGAGTCCCCAGCAGAAGTGCTGGCAACAGGGCAGAGTGCTATCAACATCTGCCCAGCACCGGCAACTGTGGAGTAACAAGAGACTCCTCCAACTGAAGTGCTGGCCACCGGACAGAGGGTCCAAGTCCTCTGCCCCACACCTGCAGTAGTTCTAGGGGCCCATGGTGAGCCACTCCCGGTCACTCCCCAACAGTTAGCCGGAGTGGATGATGTGGGGTCCTCAGCTGAAGTGCTAACAGGGCACAATGCTACTGGCCCCTACACACAACTGCAGCTTGAGCTAATATCGGGGGATGGGACTGCAGTCCCCACTTGTATACTCCAGGGATGCTGGGCGGTCGGCCCAAATCCCCAATAGCATGATGGAGTGATCCCAGTTACCCTGTCTTCTCTCCAGTGGCTGAAATGACTCCAGGGAGAAGGGCCAGTCCAGGCCTCTCCCCTGCGGCGGGCATGTTCTCTGAGAGAGGCAGCGGTTGGCTGGGTAAGTAATGCTATGTTTGGGACAATATATTTGGGGTACTGTGTGGATACCGGCATTGGGAGACTGGAACTACTGACTAACTTCGGAGTCAACCCGTCTGGGGTCTCCTCCTGTGTTAGTCTCCTGCCGAAAGAGGAGATGTGTGACAGGAGTGACTTTGGGTCGGGGGTTTGTGGAACTCAGATTGCCCTGGAGAGTTCTGGAGGCTCCTTGTCCGGCTTCCCCGGACCTTCTTATGTGTCAATCACCCTGTGTGTCTCATATAATAGGGGCACAGGGTGAATGATAACCCCACTATAATCTGTGCTAGTCAGATTCAATGGTGTATATATGTATATATAATGTGTGCTGTCTCATGCTGTTGGACTATTTGCTGTGATTCGTTTGGGGTGTGGCTGTATTCCAATGTTCTATTGTGTCTGTCTGCCTTAGACATTATGGGATGTGTATCTCTATGGAGGGAGGGGGGATTCCTCCAGAAGCCCCCCTGCCAAGACTGTTTACTGATGAGAAGTTAAACACACCTGACCTGTGTGTCCATTGTCATTGGACAGTTTAACCTGCCCAGTGTTCCAAGGGTGGGGGGGGGGGGGGAGTGTTTTGAAGTGTATAACATGTGTTTGAAATAAAGGAGTCTGTTGGTTTTTTACCCTACACTGGTGTTGTCTGGTGACTGGGTGAGCTAAGGGGTCTTGGATTGTGTGGTACCGGACAGGGGAAGCATTTACGGCGGACATCTTGAGTACGGGGTCCGTCACAACACTTAAGGGTCCTTTCACACGAGGCGGATCAGTGCTGATCCGCCCCGTGGATATCCGCTTGCTCAGCGGGGATCGCCGGAGTGATCTCTGCTGAGCAGGAAGATGACAGGTCCGTCTCTGCACACAGCGCATGGACAGACATGTCAGAGCGCCGCTCTCCCCTATGGGAGATCGGGTGACGACGGACCGTAGAGTCCGTCGTCATCCGATCCGCTCTGCAGACGGATGAAAAAATAGGGTTTTCCTCCGTCTGCAGAAACGGACCATAGCGGACACGGACGAGATCGGGTGTCAGCGGATGCTCATCCGCTGACACCCGCTATCCCATAGGGATACATGTATGTCCGTTATTCATCCGAAAAAGGAAGGATGAAAAACGGACATACGGACCGTCCGTGTGAAAGGACCCTAAAGGTTTTATGCAGAATTAAGTTACAAAAATAAATATTAACAACAACTTTATCAGTGCCCCTTAGCACAGCCTCATCTGTGCTCATTAATGCAGGCTCACCTGTGTCCACCAATGGAGCCTCACCTGTGCCCACCAATGGAGCCTCACCTGTGCCCACCAATGGAGCCTCACCTGTGCCCATCAATGTAGCTTCACCTGTGCCCATCAATGTAGCTTCACCTGTGCCCATCAATGCAGCTTCACCTGTGCCCATCAATGCAGCTTCACCTGTGCCCACTATTGCAGCCACACTGTGCCCATTGCCCACTATTGCAGCCTTGCCTGAGCAGAGGAAGAGAGAGGGCAACCGGATCATAACTGGAGGAAGAGGAGAGCCGCTGCTCACCGTCACACACAGCCCCGCCGCCTCCTCCTGACCACCTGGAGCCTGTGATAGACAGAATGCATCCCAGGATTGGACCAGTGTTTTGTCTATCACAGGCGCAGGTCAGGAGGAGGCGGGGCTGTGTGTGATGGTGAGCAGAGCGAAGGCAATTGTAATGTAAGCTGTTGCTATCCGTGTTCTGTTATCGCGCAGCTCTCCTCTTCCTCCATGCTCTCTTCCCCCAGGGCAATCGCTGGCAGAATGGCTCCTGATCAACGCCGCCCGCTGGTGGAAACCCCCCCCCCCCCTGCTCACAGGCAGCCCAGCTCCTCGTCAGCCCTCATTTTCCACTTGCAATATGCAAGTAGAAAATTTGAGGGCTATATATAAGACCAGGGGCTAGCCGAGTTGGATTCTGAAGGGAAGTATCTCACAGGCTATCGCCTACAGGAACTTCTAATGAAGAAGTTGTGAACTCCCCTGGATTGAACATGCTGTATTTATCTAGGTTTTATCATCTGTAATACATCTTTAAATCAAGCCAAGTAAATTCCTTTTATTACTATAATCTTGAGTCAACTGAAATTATTGTATGATATCCGTATATCTGAAAGGTTAAACATAGGAACTTTTAAGTAATAAAGTCTAACCCTTTATTGCAATGAAAAAAATAAATAAAAAATAAGTTTTATCCCTTCCTTAAGCCACTTAAAATATGTCTTCATTGGAGAGACTTCCCATCATTTCCTGTTTTGACAGGTGAGAGAAACATATGGCGACCCATCACATTTGGCTACCCGTTGGACTGCGCATGCGCGATGCCGCCATATGCGTTCCAACACTGTGGTGATCTGCGCTTGCGCAGAGTTTTGTGGCCACACCCGAGTCCAGGTTCAAGCCCCACCATCCAAGTGGACATAGAGTTAGATTATAATTATGCCGAGCAAAGCGTGTCCGAAGCGTGGCGAGCAAAGCGAGCCCGCGAGGGGCACTGTGGCAAAGTGGTGTCTTACAACAGTGTTGGAACGCATATGGTGGCGTCACGCATGCGCACTCCAGCAGGTAGCCGAATGTGACGTGACAGGCGCACAGCGCAAAAAAAAAACACGAGATGCTCCAATCATTTGGCTGGAGCGGAGCTTTAGCATCCTGTAATGAAGCAGTTGACCATAGTTATACGTTATTGGATTTGTTGTATTTCTTGAATAAAATTATAAACATTTGGTGTCACCTAATATCACCTAAGGTCATCTTCATGTCACCATCTCCACAAGTGATGTTTGATTATAGTTGACATTAGCAGACTAATGTGCTCAGGTATCTGGATTGGTGATGTCTCGTACACCTACCCTTGTGATTCCCAGAGCACCAACATTCTCGCTGTATGAAGTCGTGCCATTCCCAGTGCCCCAAGCTCCAGCCAGTAGGCAACCAATGCCTTCTATACCAATTCCTCTGTTGATGGCATGCTTGGGAGGGGGAGGTGCCCCTGAAAGACGAGCGCAAGCGTGGTAATCACCAACTGACTCCACCATGGATGAGATAACTCCAGCCAAGATACCAAACACTCCTTCCACACTTACGGTAGGCATTCCCCACTGTCCTGAAATACAAATAACAATTATAAACCAAAGTGTTAAGGAAAGAAATGGTACTCCGAATTCTGGAGGTTAGGTGAGGCTAGTACAAAATTGGTAAAGTTTCGGCAGCTTGCTGTGTTAGACATGATACCTGGGTAAGGGAAGCGGAACCATGGGGCACGAGCAAGTACATTCCCTTTCACATCTGTTCGAGCTAAATACCCATATGTTTTCGGGCTGGATGGAAAGACATTGGTGATGGTCAGGATGTAACAGATCAGCCAGGAGATTGTGATGCCAAAGAGGACCTGTGCAAAAGTGACAAAAAATGTATTAAAAAGGGTCATTGGATAAGCTCCTGGACCGTTCTAAACAAGAAAATGGCACAGAATGGTCCAGGAGCTTACATTTTACATTTTAGGTGTATGTGTATACATTGAAAATCTATACAAAGAATTAGATTTATTGTAATTCATCTAAAAGTATTATGTTTTATTGACATTGTACTTAGAACTATAAGCCCTGGTTAAGAACAGCTCATGCTGTAGGGGTTCTCAGTCCAGTTCAGTTGATCAATAACAATAAATAAGAGAGTTGTTTGTACCATTTATACTGCTCAAGTTGTATTCCTGTATCCCAGCTTGGGAGATACACCACCTGAATTTATGCTGGTGACCATTGTCACCTAGACAAAATACAACGGGAAATTCAAAATTAGGGGAATAAAAATAAATAAAATAAATAAATAAATAGGGAAAAGTCTTTCAACAGGTATGCTTGTTCCAGTGCAAATTTTCTAAGGGCCATTTTGCACCCGGATTGCGGTCCGCGATTTGTGTGTGAATCCATGTGGTGCGATTTACAGCCCATTCTTGTGAATGGGCTGAAATCGCACTGGATTGTGCCAAAAGTAGTGCATGCACTGCAAGTGTTTGCGCTTTGTGCATGAGGTGTTGTTAGGAATACATTGACAACTGCAGAATATACACACACCCAGTGCGTTTTGAATGCAGTGAGGGAAATTAGCATGAAACGTGGGTTTCCAACACCGTGTTCTGGTGTGAACGAACCCTAATGCCGCATACACACAATCGGAAATTCGGCCAGCAAGAGACCGATGAGAGTTTTTGGTCGGAAATTCCAACTGTTTGTATGCTTCATCGGACTTTTGCTGGCTGGAATTCGGCCAGCAAAAGTTTGAGATTGAGAGCATGTTCTCAAAAGTTCTGATCGGAAATTCCGATCGTCTGTAGCAATTCCAAAGCGCAAAATGCCTACACTTGCTCGGAAACAATTCAACGCATGCTCGGAAGCATTGAACTTCATTTTCTCGGCTCGTTGTAGTGTACTGTAGTGTAGTGTACGTCACCGCGTTCTTCTCGGTCGAAAGTTCAGCAAAATTGTGTGACCACGTGTATGCAAGCCAAGCTTGAGCGGAATTCCGTCGGAAAAAACATCCAAGACTCGTGTGTACGTGGCATAAGAGGGAATTCCCTTTTATTTGCATATATTTTCTCTAACTTCCTGTTGCATCCCCAGGACAGAAAGTTAAGGGAAATATCCCAACAGGACAAAGACAGTAAAAAATAAACTAACAGGGGTTTTGAGCCTTCCTTACTCAATCGAAAAACAAACAAATAATAATAATAATAATAAATAAATAATAAAGCTTTACATACACTTTAATATTTTCTGCTAAAAGGTTCCCCTTCTGAGAAAGTTGGGAGGTAGATCTATAGGTGCTGTAAAGTATATCTAAAGAAGTATATCTTCTTTTAGTTGTGTATAAAGTAGGTAAGGGTTCAAAGCAGAACTCCAGCCAAAAAGTATCGCAATAAAAACAAATAGCCTAATGAAAAATAAAATTAACCAGTTTTTGCTGCAATGTTCAATTCATTGCAGATTTCTCCTGCACTCCTTTTTCTGCTGCTAGATGTGCTCAGGCATATAGTCTTCATTATTCCACCCACTTCTGTGTGTGGGTCAACCTGCACACGCCTCAGCCACTGACTGGACAGTGAAAGAAGAAGCAGCAGAGTGATGAACCTCTGGGTCACCCTGCTCCTCCTCCTATTAGCATTCTTCTTGTCAGCACATGACCTGATAGGCTCCTTGTAATGCCTGTTCCTCTCACACTCCAACCCTGCTGTACAGGGGACTGCAAGAGGCTGATACCGGGACAGATTCAGGTACTTACACTATTAACATTGAAAAAAATGTAATTATGTATTAATGATTACAAAAAATGCAATATTTTGCATCTTTTATATTTGCCTGAAGTTCAGCTTTAAACTCCTGTGAGTTTAGACTCCTTTTGCTTCATTTTCTGTCCCATATACAAAAGAGGAGAAGAGAGGACCATTCTCACCAGAACATGGGTCACACCTGGAAGATTTATAAATTTTTCGGTTTTAGTGACAACAGTAACATTTTAGATTCATCCATCAATTTGTGTCCCAGTGCCAGTGGTAACCAGGACAAACAGAGTGAACCTACCTAACAGGAATACAGAAAAAAATAAAGAAAAAATATACTCTATTCAAAACCAAAAAAAGTTGAGAACATTAACCAGCTCTGTTGCAGATTTGCATTTACCGGGAAGATCTGGAAGATGTAGGTCCTGGAGTATTGCCACTTTCCATTACTTTTAGAGTAATAAGGAATTGGTACTGGAATATTCCTTAGGTACTGAGAGAACAATACTATTAAGAATGTGGTCCTGAAAAGAAGAAGAAGAAGAAGAAGAATGAGAAAAACAGACAATAAAAAAAACAGATGCTGCAAAAAAAAAAAACAATTCAAGGCAAATTTTTGACAGATATTTTTCCTAGAAAATGAGTAGAAAAAAAGTAAAAAGTCAAACTGAAGCCAAAGAAATGGATATGCAGTCAGATATTGTACCAACAATCCATTCTTCACCATTTTCTTGTTACAGCAGTTTTAAAAGGTGTGTGAATATGACTGGAACCAGACCCAGTGCACTCCGTAATTAGCACCTAATTGTCGAAAATCGTCCATTTTTTTTTTTTTGCATGCTAGTGTTATATCAAAAACCAATAAGTTATGAAAATTCTCATATGAAAGAATACAACTTCAGACGTGATGTAATGTGTAGTATTGTAATTAGAGATGGGAAGGCCCTGAAAAAAAAGCTGGAAATATATATATATATTTTTTTATATAAAAAAAAAAAAAAAAAAAAAAAAGGGTGGAATATGTTTTTTTTACATTGATAAATAATATATCCATGACAACTATGTAACATGAAACTCTTAAAGATGAAGTAAACTTCCTCTGCAAACTTTTACCTATAGTTAAGCTTAACCACTTAAGCCAGAGCACTTTTTTGCGATTTGGCACTGCGTCGCTTTAACTGACAATTGTCCGGTCCTGTGGCGTGGCTCACAAACAAAATCGATGGCCTTTTTTTCCCCACAAATAGAGCTTTCTTTAGGTGGTATTTGATCACCTGTGCCGTTTTTATTTTTTGCGCTATAAACTAAAAAAGAGCGACAATTTTGAAAAAAAAAGCAATATTTTTTACTTTTTGCTATAATAAATATCCCCCAAAAAAATATAAAAAAAAATTAAAAAATGTCCCCATCAGTTTAGGCCGATACGCATTCTTCTACATACTTTTGGTTAAAAATAAATAAATAAATCGTAATAAGCGTTTATTGGTTTGCGCAAAAGTTATAGCAGCTACAAAATACAGGATAGTTTTATGGAATTTTTATTAATAATTTTTTTTTTTACTAGTAATGGTGGCGATCAGCGATTTTTATCGTGACTGCGACATTATGGCAGACATATCGGACACTTTTGGTGCATTTTTAGACCATTCACATTTATACAGCGATCAGTGCGATTAAAAATGCATTGCTTACTGTGTAAATGTGGCTGGCAGTGAAGGTGTTAACCAGGAGGGGGCGCTGCAGGGGTTAAGTGTGTCCTAGGGATGTGTTCTAACTGTGGGGGGATGGGCTATGTGTGACACAACACTGATCGCTGCTCCCGATCACAAGGAACTGTGATCAGTGTCCTGTCACTAGGCAGAACAGGGAAATGCTTGTTTACATCAACATTTCTCAGTTCTTCCTCTCCGTGAGATGACCGCGGGTATCCCCGCGGACATCGAAACCGCAATCACACTCACGGAGCTCCCTGCAGAGTCGCACGCGTGACAGCGTCGGCGCGCATGCGACCACGCGGCGGCAAATTTAAAGGGACGTACCCGTACGCCCATTTGCCTGTCCGTGCCATTCTGCCGACGTATATGTACATGCGGCGGTCGGCAAGTGGCTAGAATAAGGCTTACCTATAGGTATTGAAAATATCTCCTAAACCTGTACAGTTTAGGAGATTTCCAGGGCATGCAGTCAGTGACATGCATACTATCTCATTATGCCTTTGTCTTGCAGGTTTTTTTTTTTTTTTTTGGAGACATTTTTTCAGAGGTTTACAACGTCTTTAATGAACGATTTGAGATTTGATATAAAGTCTTAAATTATTGCACACTCTCTCAGCTGAGGACAAGCAAATCCTGCAATACAGTTCAAGTAACACTACTTCTCAATGCAGTTCTCAAACAAGAGAAATATGCATATCGCCCACTAGGGGACACTGCAGGGGAAAGACTTGTTTGTGGGCTCCATTTTGTACCTCCCACAGTTGGGTGATTGTTAGTATACTGTAGTTTAGGGATATGCAATTAGCGGACCTCCAGCTGTGGCAGAACTACAAGTCCCATGAGGCATAGCAAGACTGACAGCCACAAGCATGACACCCAGAGGCAGAGGCATGATGGGACTTGTAGTTTTGCAGCAGCTGGAGGTCCACTAATTGCATATCCCTGCAAGATAGTATCTGTCCTCTCAGGCCTTAATTGACAGGTAAGAGGGTAAATTTGTCTGACAAATTAGTTTATCTTTATAACCTTTAAATGTTTCCTTATAGTCTGGTCAGTAAAAGACCAACATCTAGAGTTTGGAAACTTTCCAGTGCAATTCCTGCTGAGCCAGAAGCTGCAATTTACAAATATCGTGAGAAGAAATATTATTTTCCAAATGCTACAAAGAGGACAAAAAACACACCCTGGTATGCCATAAGTGCCCTAAAGACATTAAAAATACTTTATGGAATGAAATTATGAGGACCAGAATAATAGTGCGAGTAGATTTTCCCATCATGAGTTCATGAATTTGTATGGCTCAAATCACATCGCATTTGCGCCAAACTGGTGCAGGACCCTTTTTTGTCCACACCAGAATCGGATGCACTGCGTTTTGCAAATCGATTGCGGGGTGTCATTAACTTAACATCACTCTGCAATCAGTTTGCATGGACGATTTAGATGTGGGTGCTATAGTCGCAGCAAATTCGCACCACATCTAGTGTGGACCCAGTAGTAAACAAGTGCTGGGCTTAATTAAAAATGAATAAAATACAAATACAATGTATATAAAGTGCACAAACTGAGAAAGGAGGGGATAGGTTCAAATCCCAGAAACCTATTGATCAGGTAGGATGTCCAATAGGAGCCACCAAGGTGTACCCCTACATATTATAAATCCTCAAGTGACCATTCGTGATTATAGATCCATAAACTGTGACTAACACCAGCATGATAATATCTACCAAAACAGATAGTGCAGGTACTCTTTTTTTAGATTTTTTGACAACAAAACATGCAAATTAGCTTTTTTAGGGCAACATCCGACCATGTGTACGCTCCATCGGACAAACTTTTTCGGTTTTCATCAGACTTTTGTTGGCTGTGCAAACAGACAAACTTTCCGGCAACAAAAGTCTGATGGAGCAAAGTCCGATTGTGTGTACAGAAAACCATAGGACTTTTGTACAAAGTACAAACACGCATGCTCAGAACCAATGCAAAAGATCAGACAACAATACAGAAGTTGACCAAAGGTGGCGGTAAAGAGCAAAAAAAACACGTGATTTGGTGAAAGTTGGCTGAAAAAGTCCTGCCGTGTGTATGCAATACAAGTTCAAGGCCGACGCCCTTTGTACAAATCCAAGGGAAAGTTTGTACAAAGTCAGATCGTATGTATGAGGCTTTAGAATTAAGGCCAAAAAGTTCTATCTTGGTCTCATCTGACCAGAGAATCTTATTTCTCACCATCTTGGAGTCCTTCAGGTGTTTTTTTTTTTAGCAAACTCCATGCGGGCTTTCATGTGTCTTGCACTGAGGAGAGGCTTTCGTCTCGCCACTCTGCCATAAAGCCCCAACTGGTGGAGGGCTGCAGTGATAGTTGACTTTCTACAACTTTCTCCCATCTCCCGACTGCATCTCTGGAGCTCAGCCACAGTGATCTTTGGGTTCTTCTTTACCTCTCTCACCAAGGCTCTTCTCCCCCAATAGCTCAGTTTGGCCGGACAGCCAGCTCTAGGAAGGGTTCTGGTCGTTCCAAACGTCTTCCATTTAAGGATTATGGAGGCCAATGTGCTCTTAGGAACCTTAAGTGCAGCAGAAATTTTTTTGTAACCATGGCCAGATCTGTGCCTTGCCACAATTCTGTCTTCTGTGTTCTTCAGGCAGTTCCTTTGACCTGATGATTCTCATTTGCTCTGACATGCACTGTGAGCTGTAAGGTCTTATATAGACAGATGTGTGGCTCAAGTCCAATCAGTATAATCAAACACAGCGGGACTCAAATGAAGGTGTAGAACCATCTCTAGGATGATCAGAAGAAATGGACAGCACCTGAGTTAAATATATGAGTGTCACAGCAAAGGGTCTGAATACTTAGGACCATGTGATATTTCAGTTTTTCTTTTTTAATAAATCTGCAAAATTGGCAACAATTCTGTGTTTTTCTGTCAATATGGGGTGCGTACATTAATGAGGAAAAAAAAATAACTTAAATGATTTTAACAAATGGCTGCAATATAACAAAGATTACAAAATTTAAGGGGGGTCTAAATACTTTCCGTCCCCACATTATATATATTTATATATTATATATGATCAAGCAATCCTGTGGACTTTTTTTTTTTTTTTTTTAAACAAGAAAATCCTGTGGACTTTTTATATTAGTGCAAACCCAGGCTCAAGGTTAAAGCAACATCAAAACAACTAAAATACCATTCTTCAAAGCAACACATCTATGTTACCCTAGAGTTCACTTTATAAATTGAGCTCAGCCTAAATTCCTTGGGCTTGTGTGGTGCACCCCATTTCTCTCCCCCCCCCCCCCCACTGATCCCCTGCCCCAATTACGGACAAATCCTGTCTGTCAGTTTGACAGCCAAGATTTGTTCAATACCACAGGAGCAGCTCTTGCGTCTCCTGAATAAATTGACACCCACCAGAACAGTGTCTGCAGTGTTAAAAAGAATGATATAGCAATGTTGTTATTGCTACATCAAAATTACAAAGGATGATGTTTCATCTGCATAACCCGACGCCTTCTGGCCATGGGCGTGTGCAGGTAGGGGCAAGGGGGGTCAAGTGCCCCCCCCCCCCTGGAATCAGGGATCGGATCTTAAATTCAGCACAGTTGCGTCTCTATCAAGGTGCTGCACCTGGGTGCCACCCGCCAGTGGGGTGACACCATTAAGTGTAGTGTGACTTCGGGCTCTTTTCCCTGCTCAGTCTGGCAGAGAACTCGGTGGTGCTGTGACAGGAGAAAGGCGAGCTGCAGGCTATCAGAGGTTTCCCCCCACTCGCCCCACCCATTCTCCTGTCAGGGAGAAGCAACGGCGGCTCTCACCAGGTTCCCCGCCCAGGTTCCCCGCCCAGGTTCCTGCCCGCTCCGTTCCTTCCCTATTGGCCATATCTGAGGGCCAATCAAAGGTGACTAGGAGAGGCAAGCTTCATGGTACATGTAGTCCCAAAAGATTGGCGGCCCCATTTTCCACAGGAAGGAGGCTACATCTCGATCAAGAGAGATTGAGAGACTGCAGCCTGGAAAAAAGCTGAGGGAGAGAGTGCTACAGGACAAAGAACGAGGAGTCACGAGAGAGCCACGCTGGCCATCGCCACCAGAGAGAGCCACGCTGCTCAGCATCACCAGAGAGAGAAAGACTGAGCCACTACCAGGATACAGACATGCTACACTACTGAACAGTGTCGCCCCCGGGAAACCCAGAGTGAACGATCGTCCAGCCGGAGTGATCACTGCAGTAGTTTTGCTGGGTCTGGTAAGAGGGCCTGTTGGCCATTATCCATTACTTATCCTAGGGATTGTAATACGTCTGCAGACTCTGACCATAATAATGTGATAATGACATTGTCGAAAAGGGGCGGTGCATGGGTGACCCTAAAATGATGCCCCCCCCTGAAATAAGTTCTGCGGACGCCCATGCTTCTGGCAACAGTGCAGCAAAACGAATTGTAGTGCATTACCATGCAGTTTGGCGAGTTGCAACGCAGGTTCAATGCTTTAATGCGTTGGGTGCCTTTTCTAAAATGATTACCACCACATGCACAGTGTGTTGTTGAAATGTATAGGTGTGAAGCCAGCCTAGGAGCACAGATCGTACGGTGTTTGCAGTTACACTTGTTTGCCAGAAAAAGCATCTCTAAATCCAATTTTACTTCTTTTTAAAAAGCAAAACAAAAAAAGCTATCCCCTCTGGGTGACTACTGTACATTGTGCAGGGTTTTCTACCTTTTGTTCTATGCAATTTTCGACATTAGTAGACAAGCCTTAGGAAGTATCTCACTAAAAATGAAATTCCTAATGCGGGATATGCCTAACGTTTCCTCTTATTTTAGTGCAGATTTCAGAGAAAATCAGCGAGCCAATTTCACAAGCTGGAAATGATGTATCTGGGGAAACCTTACACCAACAGTGCACAGAACACCTCAAGGTTGCCATATTGCATTTTTTACAGTATTTAGAAAAAAAATTGTCAGCTGCAGATTAAAATGGAAATGTAATTTTAACCTCTTCGCGCTGGTGGTATGCATATATGTGGCCTCTCAGCGAGTGGGCCTTAAAGGAGTTGTAAAGGCAGAAGGTCTTTCATCTTAATGCATTCTATGCATTAAGATAAAAAAAACTTCTGTGTGCAGCAGCCCCCCCCCCTCCCAGCAACCCCCTAATCACTTACCTGAACCCCTTCTCTCTACAGCGATGTCCACGAGTGTCTTAGCTGTCCCAGACACTCCTCCTGATTGGCTGAGACACAGCAGCGGTGCCATAGGCTCCCACGGCTGTCAATCAAAATCAGTCAGCCAATCAGGGGAGAGAGGTGGCAGGGCCGGGTCGGGGCTCCGTGTCTGAATGGATACACGGAGCTCTGACTCGGCTTCAGTGACCCTGTAGCAAGCTGCTGGCTGAGGGGGCACTCACCAGAGGGAGGGACCAGGAGAACAGAAGAGGGACCCGAGAAGAGGAGGATCTGGGCTGCTCTGTGCAAATCCAACTGCACAGAGGAGGCAAGTATAATGTGTTTGTTATTTAGAAAAAAGGCTCCCCATCTTTCTGATCATGCGACCGCCAGTCATGAGAAATCCCCCTCCCCGGCATCAGAAACAGCTTAAAGGGCCGAGAGGTGTCAGCGTTAAGGGGTTAAATTACGAAAATGGCTCAAGCAGCAATTTATTACACTGTACTCTTTTTTAACACAATGGAGTTTTTATTTAAACAAGTGACCCATCTTCCCTGACCTCGAGGCTAAGCTCAGCCAATTATCAATTTGAATAGCAGCTCATTACTCAGCTTAGTGTACTCAGTGGCTTACAATTGCCTACAAGCCCATGTATGTCTATCCCAATCCATATACAATTTTCACTCACATGGCCGATATCCCCCAGTGTGCCCCAGCGTCAGAACCAGCAGACTCGAAGAGAGGCAGTGCGATTAGCGTGATCGTAGGTGCGATAGTCAATGGGCCAATGAATCGCATGAGGTAGCCGATCAGACCAGAAAATCCAACAAATATTTGGAAACAAGATGCGACCATAATGGCCCCCTGAACCTGAAAATTAAAACATAAAAAGGTATCAGGAAGAGAAGATATGGGAAGAAAGCCTACAGATAATGGAGTTATTAGATTGACTCCTTTTAAACAGGAACGGCCATAGATGGAGCTAAAATTAAAGTGTTACTAAACCCCGGACCCTGCATTCATTATATCTGGTCTCCCACAGTACATAGAACATGAAAATGCAATTATTTTAGTAAATATAAACTGCTAAATACCCTTTCTCATCAGCAGTATATAGCAGTTTTGTGACTACCAACAGTGTCTGGTTAAAGCTTGTAGAAGGCGTTTTCATTCTCCTCTGACTGTCCTATGAGGCTGCAGGACCCCTGACCCTCTGTCTGGACAGTGCCGATTGGCCCTGTGCTGCTCACATGCACCCTCCCCCCAAAAAAAATCTCTCTAGCAATACACACCAAACTGAGCATGTGCAGAGTGCCTCCTAGGGCTCTGTACTATGAGGAGATGGATTGGGGACTGGGAAAGAAGGGGAGGATCAGAGAAGACGTGTTCAGATTTACACAATGCAGAGGATTAACCCCTTGGGTTCCACAGTGAGTATAACAAGCATGTTTTACTAAATATACAGACTGATTTTTCTCTTGTGGGTTTAGTAACACTTTAAATTGGTACCTGCTGAACCACAAAGTTCGATCCATCGAATGTGTGGCCAGCTTACAGCTGTCGTCAGAAAGGCGATTAGTTGAAAGAGTTTTAGGTTAGTGACAAGAGTACCAGCAAGAATCACTCGTCATTTGCCTCCATGGACTTTTCTGCCAAGAAAGTTACAAATGCATTAAACCAGGTATAACTGAATGCCGAGGTCCCTTCTAGACATGGGCGCCGTCCAAAAATTAGTTTCGTACGAAAAAAAAATTGTATTTTGTAATTCGTGTACGAAATTCAATTCGGATTCGTACGAAATACGAATTTGTTAGTTTCGTTAACTTTTTGTAAAAATAATGAAAGTTCGTTATGATAAATTTATCATTATGAGGGGTTCCCACCATCCCTGTTCTGTGCTGACTTACTGGGTTTTTAACTTTTAGGTTTGTTAACTTTTTGTAACAATTACGAATTTTCGTTATGAATTTGGATCCGAAATTCGTAAAACTAAATTTCGTATTTCGTACGAAATTCGTATGCATAAAAATTCGTATTTCAAATTCGTATAAATGTTTCTGGAAATTCGTACGAAACTAAATCGCACATGTCTAGGCTCCCTTCATGGGCTTAACTACAAATTGCTAAAGGAGTGTGATTTGTAGCAGAATCCATATACCCAATGCTGTAGCCAGGGCCGTTTTTAAGGAAGGCCAAAAGGGCAGCTGCCCTGGGCCCTATCATTGTTGTGGGGCCCAAAGCAGCTGCCTCATACTTGCCAACTATACTGGTTTAAATTCCCTCATCCCTTGAGGTTTTAGTCCTGTGCCCCAATATCTCAGTGTGAAGTGCTGCTACTAATGCTGCCCAGCTCTGCCCTATTCTTGTGTACAGATGACTCACCTGCAGACCCCGTGTTTACATGTAAATTACCGGCATTCATATGTAAATAGCGGTGGCATTCATATGTAAATAGCGGTGGCCAGCGGCATTGATATGTGTATCATGCCCCCCTGAGGTCATATCCACAGTAATCTCTAGCAACCAATCAACAAGCAGAATCATGTACTGTAACCTCTAGCAACTAATGAGTGAGTCGTAATGTGTGCTCTAACCTCTAGCAACCAGTCAGTGAGCGGTAATGATACACTGTAATGTCTGGCAACCAATCGCAATAGCTGCCTGATCTGATTCAGTAAACTGATTTTGAGTCTAGCTGCTATTTATTGTATGTCGCAGAGCAGGTGGAGAGCAAAACTGCATTGGGGGGGGCCCCAAGAAAAGTTTTGCCCAGGGTCCAATCAATATTAAAGACGGCCCTGGCTGTAGCATGGGTTTGACTTGTAGCAGCGACAAATTGGCAGTGACTCTAGCAACGAAATCGCTAGCTGCAAATCACTGTTAATAACTGTTGGCATTTTACAATTTGTAGAGGTGTTTAATTTTTTTCTAAAAAACAATTTGTCTGACATATCCTAATTCGGCAGAGTTACAACTTTTAACTTGCGGAAATGTTTTTTTATTGCTGTCTATTACTTGTTATAATTGTACAATTCCAAGTAAGACAGCCTGTGGGTCTGTACAATCAGAATTGTTGCGTGTGTAAGGCAATCTTTACAATTAATATTCACAGGACTGGGATTTATTTATTTTTTATTCTTTTTTTACCCAAGATGACACAATAAAAATGGAAATGTACAGACTGAACATTATATACTGTAATCAGGTTAGGATTAGAACATTGTACTATGTTGTTTGCCAACATTACATAAAAATGTCATCCAATCATAAAAAGGCAATTATATTGTAAAAAAAAAAAAAAAAAAATTATAAAAAAAAAAAAAGTTATATTGCACGTGGCCAGATTTATTAAACAAACCATAGAGAGGTATTGCAGCCTTTACAGGATTCTCACTGCAGACTGATCACAGTTCTTCGATGGATTTACTTATCAGGTCTCTTGGAAGAATAACAAACTATCTGAGATAATTGTCCTGATAAAATTACGAAACTTGAACTGTAAATATATCACTTATCTGCTATGCCAACTCTGCATGCCCCGCGAAATTGTTATGTATGTTAGTCAATGATTTATTCCAAATTACAGTGATAATGATTATACGAATGACTGAAGACAACGCAGAGAAGAAAAACATTCCCAAGATTGATATTTTCTCAGCCTAAAGCTAGGCATACATTGGCCGAAATTTGGCTGGTTCAGTAGAGACTGGATGAATTTCAATAGTGCATGGCCATCCCTGCTCAAAAAGAGGTCGATTGTTTGATTGAGATCTGTTGGAGGGACATGCTGCAAAATATTTCTTTCAATGTAGGTGGTGGTAATGTTGGTGGTGGTGTTGGTAGTTGTGGTGGTGTTAATAGTGGTATTGGTGTTGGTAGTGGTAGTGGTATTGGTGTTGGTGTTGGTAATGTTGGTGGTGGTGTTGGTAGTGGTGGTAATGTTGGTAGTGGTGTTGGTAGTGGTGACAGATTGATTCCACTATCTCCCTGGTTTGTGTGGATGGGGGGGGGGGGGGAATCAAAAAACGAACAGGTCATGGCCAGTTTAGGCAAAGGTTATTGGACTAGAGCTTTAGGATGTTTTTTCCATGATAAAAAGGTAGAATGCATAGGTTTTACCTCCCTTATCCTCGACTGCCAAACATCAATAAATTCAGGAGAGGTGGCATTCACCAAGCTGGCATTCTGAGTCCACTCTGGGCATCTCCACCGTGGGAGGGACAGCATGGCGAGGGATGGCGTTAGGAAGGCAAATGTTCCTCCTTGTAAGATGGGAAGTCTGCAGAGAAAAAAAAGAAATATTTCACATAGCTAACCAGAGGTGGAAGATATACAGTGCCTTGAAAAAGTATTCACACCCCTTGAAATTTTCCAAATTTTGTCATGTTACAAGCAAAAATGTAAATGTATTTTATTGGGATTTTATGCGATAGATCAACACGGTCAACAAGTGGTCAACAAGTGGCACATAATTGTGAAGTGGAAGGAAAATGATAAATGGTTTTCACATTTTTTTTTACAAATAAATATGTGAAAAGTGTGGTGTACATTTGTATTCAGCCCCCCTGAGTCAATACTTTGTAGAACCCCCTTTCACTGAATTACAGCTGAAACTCTTTTTGGGGATGTCTCTATCAGTTTTTCACATCTAGAGAGTGACATTTTTGATCATTCTTTTTTGCAAAATAGTTCAAGCTCTGTCAGATTGGGTGGAGAGCATCTGTGAACAGCAATTGTCAAGTCTTGCCACAGATTCTCAATTGGATTTAGGTCTGGACTTTGACTGGGCCATTCTAACACATGAATATGCTTTGATCTAAACCATTCCATTGTAGCTCTGGCTGTATGTTGTTTAGGGTCGTTGGAAAGTGAACCTCCGCCCCAGTTTCAAGTCTTTTGCAGACCCTAAGGCCCCTTTCACACGGGCGGACCGTATGTCCGTATTTCATCCATCCGTTTTTGGATGAAATACGGACATACATGCATCCCTATGGGATAGCGGGCGTCAGCAGATGAGCATCTGCTGACACCCGATATCATCCGTGTCCGCTATGGTCCGATTCTGCAGACGGAGGAAAATCTTATTTTTCTATCCATCTGCAGAGCGGATCGGATGAACATGGACAGATGGTCCGTGTTCATCCGATCCCCCATAGAGGAGAGCGGAGATCTGACAGGGCAGTTCCTGCACAGCGTGCAGGGACCGCCCTGTCATCCGCCGGCTCAGCGGGGATCAGCGGAGCGATCCCCGCTGAGCAGCAGATGTTCACGGGGCGGATCATTACGGATCCGCCCCGTGTGCAAGAGCCCTAACAGGTTTTCACAGGTCAGGCTTAGCCCTGAGCCAAACAAAACTACAAAACATATCTTACATCTAGCACACACCCGATTCTCTTCTTCTGGGGTCCCCCACTGGTGCTCCAGACCCCTTCTCTTTATCGGGTGAATGAATGAATGAATGACTTGTATAGCGCTACCTATGCGAACTGAATCGCCTCAGGGCGCTTTTTACCACTGGTGTCCATCTGTGGTATAGTGCGGTCCTTGCCCTGTGGGGTCCTGACACGCTTACAAACACATACACATACAACATACACATGGAAAGATGCTTTTCCTGGGGGCACCTGTGCAGGCTTGCTCCAAAGTCCCCCTGCTGCATTCATTGACACAAGCAGTGGGACTCGGTCCCACCCCTCGCTCCTGTGTCACGGGATTTGATGGACAGTAGTGGAAGCCAATGGCTCCTGCTGCCCTCAAACTGTCCAATGAGGAGAGCAGCAGCGGCTGAAGCAGCTACGCTCGTGCACATGGCTTGATCGGATCGGGCTCGGGTAAGAAAAAAGGGGGGGTCTGGGGGGAGCTGCAGCACAGAAGGTTTTTCACCTCAATACATTCTTGAGGCTTTAGAACCGCTTTAAGATTATTTCCTGCTTCTGAGACCACTAACCAGAATAAGAGTGCAGTTGGTATCACTCCGCATGCGACAGGAGTCAGCACTACAGAGGAGGCATCGGCTTATGCCGATCTTGCTCCCTACTACAGCTCCAACTTTACAAGTAGTCCCTCTGCATTGTACCGATGCTTTGGAATGGCGGGTCAGCAAGCCTAGACCGCGATCTACAGGTTGCTGACCCCTGCTTTATACAATGCTCCACAAAACAACCCACACGACTAAAGCCGGCCAGAGAATCGATCTAAGTATGGGCAGGCTAGTTGTACCGAAGTCGATTTATCAATGGACTTCAGTAAAATCATCGGATTTTTAGCATACGATTACTGCATGTGGCAATAGCCGCTAGCAGTAATCACTGTGTTTTTCACAAAAAAATAAAGCAGTAGCTGTTTATTTTCAGACTCTCTCTCTGATCGAAAATTCATATTGGTTCCCAATCAGTTGTGTTTGAGGGGGGTGGGGGTCAGCGCACTGTCAGTAACATTATGAATTTCCCATCACTTTCTGTCTTAGTCACTTGAACTGTGTGAATCTCCCCACTGGCATCACAGACAGAAATACAAACTCAATACAGGCGCCAAATCTTTTCACACAGCGTACAAAACTTGACAAACTTAAAAGAAAATAAATTTGCAGTCAGTCATTGTCAAAGAATAATATTTCAGATAAACTTCCTCCGATTGTCACATTACCTGACCCCAAACAGAACCTGCAGGAGGGTGCAAATCCCGGAGACAAAGAAGATGGTGCTGATCAAGTTACTCTGAGTCAGCGGGTCATGGGTCAAGCACAGGTCTTTCGACAAGATAAGGGGGATGGCGATAATACCCCCCAGTGCTGTCAGGTAATGCTGGAAGAAGAAAAGAACAGATTAGAAAAAAATGACGTGCTTGAAATGGGAGAAAACCCTAACCATTAACTATTCCTAAAAATGTTCCCACCCCCTCCTACCTATCCTGCCTAACCTGTATACAAAAGATTTGTGTACTTATCTATTAGCAATCTGCTCAGGTCTGGTTACGTAATTCTGCAGCTTCGGCTTGGGGAGCGATCGACAATGGCTGTGAAATCCATGAGCTGCAACATCACCACAGGTTCCCATGGCCCAGCCATTGTCGATGCTCCCTAATCTCCCCTGCAGCAGCCGCTCACTGGACACAGGGGAGCATGTGATTGGCTGATTAAAAATAGGCAAGTACACAGAACTTTTTTATATGGAGTTAGGCAGGATAGATGGGGGGGGGGGGGGGGGGGCATTTTTAAGAAACGTTATATTAGGGTTTCCTTGCTGGCTCCTGTCTAAATAGGCCCTAGCATGTGTATGTATGAATGAATGTGAGGTAAGGGCCATAGATGGTAATCTCCCTGAGGGACTGATGTGAATGTATATGTACCTTAGTACCATATGGTTTGGTGTGGCGAGATTTTTAAAAGTTGCGCCTGCCGGTACTTTTTGTGCATTCTTCCACATTTCCACCCCTTTGAAATGAATTAGACATATGCAGAATGAAAAAAATAAAAAATATAGTTTTGTTTCATTATTTAAATAATTTTGTTTAGTTAAAATTTGTTTTTGGAATTAGTTTTGTTTATTTGTTTTAGAATTTGATTCAAATTCAATTCAAATTGGCATTCAAATTCAAATTTATTCCATTTGAAATGCTAATTTCTGAAGACGGCTATATTCTATTTTATTCCATTCTATTGTTTTCTATTCTATTATTTTCTAGTCTATTTTTTTTCTATTCTATTTTTATTCCAATTTATTCGAAATTCGAATTTCAGAAGACGGTTATATGCTATTTTATTCTATTATAGTCTATTGATATTTATATCATATTCTTTGCTATTCTTTTCTCTTATTTTCCATTCTAATCTATTCTATTTGAATTTAAATTTATTCTATTTGAAATTCGTATTTCAGAAGATGGTTATATTCTTTCTATATTATTCTTTTCTCTATTGAATTTTATTAGTTTTTTCTTTTCTACTCGAATTTTGGAAGACTATTATATATTCTATTCAGTTTTCTATTCCATTCTTTTCTGTTTTACTCTATTCTTTTATATTCTATCCCTTTATTTTCTATTATATTCTTTTATTTTCTAGTCTGTTTATCTATTCTATTCTTTTCTATTTTTCCATTCTTTTCTATTTTATTCTATTTTTTTCAAATTCAGTTTCAAATTTGTTTTTTTCACTTTTTTTCTCAAAAAGGATTTTATTGACATAAACCAAGTGAAATACACATTCTTACAAAATGCAAAAAAGAAAAGAACAACCTTATCATTCCAATGAATCATTAGAACATACAAATAGTGGAAGCAAGTATCTGCTGCAATCCAACGTATGCCAGTCATATATACATTGTTAGCACACGGACGTTCCACACCATTTCTCTGTTATTATACCTACAATGCCGACAGCTTCGGCCCGCTAATACATTTCATTTAATTTAAATTTTTCAGGGCAGCCTCTGTGTTGGTAAATATACCTTTCCAGACGCAGTGTAGTACCCATCTGAGCTATCCATTCCCTCAGCTCAGGAGGATCACTTGCCTTCCAATGATGAAGGATACATTTACGGGCCTGGAAAAGTGATCTACCAATGGCCTTCTTGGGATTGTCTTCAATTGGGAGATCATCCAGAATACCCAGGATACACACTTTAGGGTCTTGTGGGATCTCCACAATGAATACATCATTTATAGTTTTGATGACCCCCACCCAATAGCGATGCAGTTTGGGGCATCGCCACAATAGGTGAATCAAATCCCCGTGGTCCCTGGCGCACCTAGTGCAGGTGTGCCCATCTTATGCAGTCTAGCTGGCGTGAGGTGCACCCTCATTACTATAAACAGTTGTGACAATCGCTGTGCTATTGTGCATTTGCTGGGAAGCCAGGCAGAAATGCAGTAAGTAGCATAGCATACATTCCAGATATGAAGCCCTTATAACATCTTGTATAGGGCCTCTAGTCCTGTAGCCACCTTGTCTGCTCCCGTAGTATGTTTGAGGAGAGTCATCCCAATTTCCAAATGAAGGTTCTAATCAAGTAAATACAATGACATTTTTAATTTCATCCATACTTTTGATTTGTCCTTAATCCGGCCCAATAGTGGGGAAAGATTTAGTGTGATATACTCGCCTGGCTGTGGCGAATAGTGGGGAAAGATTTAGTGTGATATACAAATGTTTTAACCACCCTCATGGCCTCGCCCAGTGATCCCGCCGTATCCCCCAGCAGCAGCATGGTATCATCGGCGTATAACATCAGTTTTTCATGTATCTGTCTGTATTTGAAGCCCGTTATTAGGGGATTAGAGCGTACTAGTGCAGCCAGAGGCTCTATAGCTATGGCAAAAAGTAGAGGGGACAGGGGACATCCCTGTCTAGTCCCTCGGTGCAGTGAAAAAGGGGGGGATATCCGGCCTGCCTCTCTAATGACCGCCGAAGGGGAATTATATAAAAGTTGAACCCAAGATAGGAACCCCGGTCCGAACCCAAATTTAGTAAGAGTCGCCCATAAGTACTGCCATTCTATGCTATCGAATGCCTTATGGGCATCCAGGGATAGCAATGCTCTGTCCCCAATGTTGTCCGCAGGGGTCTGTATATTAAGGAATAGGCCAAATTTAATTTCAATTTGAATTTTGGCCGAATTTCGTTTTGTTATTTCGGATTTGTTTAAATTGATTACTATTGTATTTCGGAAGATGCGGATACATCCCAATTTCCGAAATACAAAACGAACAGCACATGTCTAAAATGAATAAAACTACCAAAAACAGAGAACGCATTTTGGTATGAACCGGCCCCGAAAACTCTGCATCTAGATGGCCTTATATTAAAGGGGCCTAACATAATAATTGTTTTATTATCTGCTGATCCGGAAACAGGAAATAAAAACGGCCTCTGCTGCGTTTACTGCTGACAGAAAGCAACTTATGTCATTTCATTATTTTGCCAACAATAAGGTGGACCATAGCTTTCCAAAATGCAAATGCACTTTCATACCTGGACACCAAGAAAGATGCACAAGTACCATGGCGGCACATCTGTCACCGTGTATGCTGGTTTGTTCCGCTCATTATAGTCAGGACTGATCTTCTTCCTCCCCTTCTCCTCGGGGTCTTTGGTGTTATAGGAAGATATGATGTTGTAGTGGTTGACATCTTCAATCTGCCAAAAAGATCAGAACTTTGGTTAGAGGTCAGAGGTCTTCTAAGGATCGGTTAATAATTAGTACATTTTATCCTTCTGTGGACAGAATTACAGACTAATAAATTAAAAGGCTGATGGTGATTAAATCAATCCAATGCCTATTACATCAGTCATCTCTGTGGCTATGAATCACGACTGCCAGCACTGGTTCAGCTTCATTCAATATACATATTTAAAATCATTTATTTGCTTGGACGAATGAAGTCTAATGTGACGGTCAAAAACGTTTGTTTTAGTTTTCGATCCTGTTGGGGAAAATTCTTTTTATTTTCTGCCACTGACTCTCAATGGGAAGTAAAAGGAAATCTCTCCAAATGAAGGAAAATCACCTTAAAGCTGACCTCCATGCTTCCCTTATTGCACAGTTGTACAGTCTCCTGTCCTGTACTGAAATTGCTTACTCCGATTTCACTGCACACTGTGAGCTTCTCACAATGTGCATTAGAAGCAACAATCGATAACCAGCCCACTCCATTTGCTTGCTGGAGAAAATCCAGCATCACTTAGCCCTTTCCTGCCCAGCCTTACTGTCCCTGGCCTGCCCCTTTTCTTTATTGTATTTCAGTTCTTTCAATCATGGAGGCTCAGCATCACATGCAAATGCAGTGTACCTAGGGACACCCTAGTTGGGGTGGCACATTAAACCTCATCTTTAAAGTGTTACTAAACCCAGTAATATGAAAATCGTTCCTCTGCCCCCCCCCCCCCCACAGTGCCCACAGCTTAAATCTTCTTTTTACATTCAAATATTGCCACTATATACCTTTTTTGCTGATCTGTATACTACGGTCACGTGATAAACTGCACAGTTTGTCCAGTGCTAAGTTTTCAGGTAGGAGGAAATCCATTACAGCCTGTATACACGCCCACATGTGTGATGTCAGTATCATGTGACCTGAACAGTGCAACTGAAGACAGGAACTGTTCTCTCTAGCAATAGAGACTAAACTGAGCATGTGCAGGATGGCTACCCTCACTGTATTATATGGCCTTGCCAAGATAGACAGTGCAGGAGTGAAGGATCTGTCCATAAAGTGTCAAAGAGCCTTTTTACACAATGCAAAGGATTAACCTCTTAAGTTCCACAGTGAGTATAACAAGCATGCTATTCTCCATATACAGACTGATTTTTACTGTTGTGGGTTTAGTAACACTTTAAAGATTTGTCACCAGCAGGTTGACAGATTCTCCCTCAACTTCGGTTTGTAGTAAAAACAGTCAAATGTTGGAATTCCCATCACTTTCTGTCCTGACCGCAATAACAAAGACAAACAGGGAGGGAACACAGATGGCTTTAAAACACTAAAAGAGTTTAACACTTTTTTGCTTAATCCAAAAAAAAAAAACTAGACATACACTAATGCCCCGTACACACGGTCGGATTTTCCGATGAAAAATGTCCTATCGGACAATGTTGTCGGAAATTCCGTGTAGGCTCCATCGGACTTTTTCCGTCGGATTTTCCGACGGACAAAGTTTTATCTCCTGCTCTCAAATTTTCCGACAACAAAGTCCTATCGGACCTTTTCCGATCGTGCGTAGTGAATTCCGACGGACAAAGTGCCACGCATGCTCAGATCACATTACAAGACCAAAGCTATTGGCTACTAGCCTCTACGTAGTCCCGTCGTAGGCAACAAACGTCACCACGTTCAGAATGATCGGATTTTCCGACAACTTTGTCCGACCGTGTGTATGCAACACCAGTGTCGGACAAAATCCGTCGGAAAAAATCCGATGGATTTTGTGGTCGGATTTTCCGACCGTGTGTACGGGGCATTAGAGGGGCTGTTCATTTTCTTTAATAATAGGATTATTAATGTTTGAAAGTGTTGTACAAGAATGAGTTTACTGTTTGCAAAGAGGAGTCTATTCTGTAGCTCATAGCTTATTACAGTGCCTTGAAAAAGTATTCATACCCCTTGAAGTTTTTCACATTTTGTCATGTTACAACCAAACAGTGATGTAAGTAACTGAGTTAAAATAAACTGAGTTACGTAACTCAGTTACTTTAGAGGGTAACGAGTAATCTAACTAATTTCTTTTCCCCTCATGGTAACTCAGTTACCATTACTTTGGCTTAGTTACCCCAATTACATCTACCGCCACTAGATGGCAGTAGTGTAATTTTGGTGTCCTGCCGAAAAAGTTCCCCCGCCGGATAAGGACCCCCTGTACTGTGCAGGCGCAGGGCTTGCACAGTACGAAGGACTACGGAGCTTCCCGAAAATTGCTGAACCTAAACAGCTCTGAGTGAACTCTACACCGCGCAGGCGCAGTTAACATGTAATTGTACGAGGCGATGCCGCACGCTCCCGATGCTCGTGCTACTCTGCAAGGGGCGTCTATCGTGTAACTAAGGGGCGGGTCTAGTATTACTGTAACAAAGGGGCGCATTTATTATTATTGTTATATATCGAGCTCTGCCCATTAATTTAACATTCGCCCTCTTCTGTAGCCATCCGCCCCTTACACAATATAATAATAATAGACCCGCCCCTTGCTTACGCGCTATAACAGATCTGCCCCTTGGTTAGAGTAATAATAGAGCAGCCCCTTGGTTACACGATATATAACAATAATAATAAATGTGCCCCTTGCTTACAGTAATACTAGACCCGCCCCTTAGTTACACGTATAGAATATTTAAAAAAAAAAAGTCAGTTACTTTGCTGAGTAACTAATTACTTTTCCAATGTAGTAACTGAGTTACTAACGCAATTACTTTTTGGGAGAATTAATTTGTAACTTAACTAATTACTTTTTTAAAGTAAGATGACCAACACTGCAACCAAAAGGTGTAAATGTAATTTATTGGGATTTTATGTGATAGACTTACACAAAGTGACACATAATTGTGAAGTGGAAGAAAAATGATAAATGGTTTTCCAAATTTTTTACAAATATCTGAAAAGTGTGGCGTGCATTTGTATTCAGCCTCCTTAAGACCCCATACACACTATACAACTTTTGTTGTCCGATTTCCTTTAGATTTACCAAAACCATGTAGTGCAAGGGCCTGCCTGATTGCATACAAATTTAGACTCTTGAGGTTTGACCTTATATTATACGGTTTTGGTAAATCTGAAGGGAAAAAAATAAATAAATACAGAAAATAAATAAAAAAAAATGTGGAACATTTCGGAGGGGTATGAATACTTCAAGGAACTGTACTTCTCAGGTACTTCATATTAATTCCATGTGAGAATTGAGGGCAGTCTAAACCCCCGACATGGAATTGGCCAGGCTTAAAGTGATTGTAAACGATCACCTCGAAAAAAAAACCCCATTCAGTTTAAAATAGAAATGAAAAGGTGAAACATTTGTGTATAGATATACAAAAACATATATATAGATTATTTTTTTTTTTGAAAAAATACACTTTTTCCCTTTTTTATAAGTGATCACATTCCCTTTATTCTCAGCTGCATAAGAGCTGGGGGAAGAGAAGCAACAGCACACCGAGTTTCCCAGTAAATGGCTGTGCAGCAGGACGTCTCCGGACAAGTCTGATCATTGGAGGAGAGTAGGCTGAGTTCACAGCATGGCTAGAGAACGGACCATAGTGTGCTATCCTGCTTAGTGTGGTCAGTTTTTATTAGGAAAGTAGAAGGAGTGGAAGGAACACCAGAGATTTCACATAAAGGAAGCAATACAAAGAGAAGAGGAGACTTTCTCAAATAAGTACATGGTATGGCAGGCACATATCAGGAATATGAAGTGTTGGGTAACAAAATACACGGATCGAAATTCAGCTGGTTCAGCAGGGACTGGACAAATTTCAATCCATGTATGAACAGCCTGTCGGATTTAAAGGGTATATGAGCTATTTCTGGGGCAGAATTATGCATTTTTGCCCCAATAGACTTTAGTTGAATCACGAAAATATCCCAAATTTTTCAGTTAAAAACGAGAAGGTAAATCTTCAGAGACACCTATTGTTGTGATAACGGTTTAAAAGGAGAAATCTGTCACACTGTTGTGTCTATATAACAGGAAGTAAAAAGGAAATCTCCCCCCATGGAATACAGACCGCAAAACTAATCTGAATTAGGGAGAGAGCTGTGCAGATTTATGAAATGCTGAGAAGGATAATTGTATTAATAACTAGACTAATTTACCTGCTGTAATCTAGACCATAGATAATCTACAGAAGGGGACGAAAACGCAAAGATTTGTGACTACCTAGCTGGGAATTACATAATTACAATTCTCAAATGGAGCAATATAACTGTTGGCTGGTGCAATACTTACCATTGATGCTTGTTCATTTACAAAGAGCCATCACCATGGCTGCAACACATTTATGAACAATAACCTTTTTTTTAAAAAAAAAACATTTTTTAAGGGGCCATGCTGGATTTACGTGATTTATTGAAGATAAAAAAAATATGTATATTATATATAATGGGACAGAAGCAGTTTAATCATATGCCGTTGTGTTTTTGTTTCCTGCTTAATCATTACCAAATCTGCATCCAACAAAAATGTTCTTAACATCATCCGTTTGGTATTTTCATAGTATCTCCCATAAACTGATAAAACTTTGCAATCATTAACAATGTTGCAACCGGTGGTGGCTGGTGCTAAAAGAAACAAACGACAAAATCTGCGAATCCACGCTAAATGTGGCCCCACTACCAGCAGTTGTCTTAATAGTATCAGCCCTACAGCAGTACTATCAGTATAAGCCAAGCAATCAAGGGAATCACTCACGTGACCACCCGACTCTGAAAGCTGGGTCGATCCGGCCGAAGCTCCCCATCCTCCCCAATCCGAACGCCCAGTGAAGGGGCACTATTGCAAAAGACAAGGCTGAACCTTCCTTCACCTCGAGACACCTCGCTGGTAGGAATGAGCCGAACACCCCCCTGTTTGGTTTGCACCAGAACCTGCGAACAGACCTAAAGCTCGTGTGAACTTTAGAACCCTATTAAAAAGTCTATGGGACTCGAACATTCAAAATCAAAAGTGCTAATTTTTAAGGCCAATATGCAAGTTATTGTCATAAAAAAGTGTTTGGGGACCTGGGTCCTGCCCCAGGGGACATGTATCAATGCAAAAAAAAGGTTTAAAAACGGCTGTTTTTTCCAGAGCAGTGATTTTAATAATGCTAAAAGTGAAACAATAAAAGTGTAATATTCCTTAAAATTTTGTACCTGGGGGTGTGTATAGTATGTCTGTAAAGGGGCGCATGTTCCCCGTGCTTAGAACTGTCCCTGCACAAAGTGTAATTTTTGCAGGAAAAAAAAGCTATTTAAAATCACTCGCGGCTATAATGAATTGCCAGCTCCCGTAATACAGAGAACAGTCATTGAAAGTCATTGATAAAAAAAAAAAAAAAAAAAAAAAGCGTGGGGGTCCCCCCAAATTCAATTACCAGGCCCTTCAGGTCTGGTATGGATATTAGGGGGAATCCCGGGTCAAATAAAAAAAAAAAAAAGACGTGGGGTTCCCCCTAAATATCCAAACCAGACCCTTCAGGTCTGGCATGGATTTTAAGGGGAACTCCACGCCAAATTTAAAAAAAAAAAAAAAGGCGTGGGGGCCCCCCTCAAAATCCATACCAGACCCTTATCCGAGCACGCAACCTGGCAGGCCGCAGGAAAAGAGGGGGAGACGAGAGAGCGCCCCCCCCCTCCTGAACCGTACCAGGCCACATGCCCTCAACATTAGGAGGATGCTTTGGGGGTCTGTGAGCCCTCAAAGCACCATGTCCCCATGTTGATGAGAAGGGTCTCTTCCCCACAACCCTTGCCGGTGGTTGTGGGGGTCTGCGGGCGGGGGCTTATCAGAATCTGGAAGCCCCCTTTAACAAGGGGACCCCCAGATCCCGCCCCCCCCTGTTTGAAATGGTAAGGGGGTACAAAAGTACCCCAACCATTTCACAAAGAAAGTGAAATGGTAGAGCACTCCGGTAGGGGCACTCCGTCACCTGACCCCCCCCTCTGACGCAACGCAAGGGGGAAGCTGGTATTCCCCTGTGACGTACGGGTGACCCCGCCCCCCTCTGATGTAACGAAAACCTGCGTTACATCAGAGGGGGCGGGGTCACCCTTACATCACTGAGGAATACCAGCTTCCCCCTTGCGTTGCGTCAGAGGGGGGCGGGGTCAGGTGACGGAGTGCCCCTCTCCTCCTCTGCAGACAAAATTCCCTCAGTGTCCCCGTGGAGACAGGACGCGCATCGATGGACGTCGGAAGAGATCAGCCATTGCTGGACCCCGGAGAAGAGACCACCCGTCGCTGGATAGCAAGAGTGGATTATTTTTTTTATTTTTAATAAAGGATTTTTCCCAACGGTGTCTGTTTTTAACAATTTTTTTACACTTTTCAAACAGGGGGGGGGGGGGCTGGGATCTGGGGGTCCCCTTGTTAAAGGGGGCTTCCAGATTCTGATAAGCCCCCCGCCCGCAGACCCCCACAACCACCGGCAAGGGTTGTGGGGAAGAGACCCTTCTCCTCATCAACATGGGGACATGGTGCTTTGAGGGGTCACAGACCCCCAAAGCATCCTCCCAATGTTGAGGGCATGTGGCCTGGTATGGTTCAGAAGGGGGCGGCTCTCTCTCGTCCCCCCTCTTTTCCTGCGGGCTGCCAGGTTGCGTGCTCGGATGGTATGGATTTTGAGGGGGACCCCCATGCCATTTTTTTTGTAATTTTACCCAGGGTTCCCCTTAATATCCATACCAGACCTGAAGGGCCTGGTAATTGAATTTGGGGGGACCCCCACGCTTTTTTTTTTTTTTTATCAATGACTTTCAATGACTGTTCTCTGTATTACGGGAGCCAGCAATTCATTATAGCCGCGAGTGATTTTAAATAGCTTTTTTTCCTGCAAAAATGACACTTTGTGCAGGGACAATTCTAAGCATGGGAAACATGCGCCCCTTTATATGCATACTATACACACACCCCAGGTACAAAATTTAAAGGAATATTACACTTTTATTGTTTCACTTTAAGCATTATTAAAATCACTGCTCCTGAAAAAACTTCAGTTTTTAAAAAAAATATTTGCATTGATACAAACACTTTTTATGACAATAACTTGCATATAGGCTTTTAAAATTAGCACTTGAGATTTCTCCCATAGACTTTTACAGGGTGCTAGCGGCTTTTCGAATTTGCCGCGAACACCCCAAATTGTTCGCTGTTCGGTGAACAGGCGAACAGGCAAGTTTGACTCGAACTCGAAGCTCATCCCTACTCGCCGGGAATGAGACTCCACGAGAACAGCCCAATCACATGAGACCAAAAACACAAAAACATTGATTCGCCAAAATCAAAAGTAGGAGGACAATCCGCAACAACCAATTAGAACTCAGCCTCAAATCACATGCTTTTCAAAAAAGTTTACTGACCTAATAGACACCCATTAGTCTGGCGCCCTGCTGCAAACACATATTAACGAATATGAACAGTTTTTACTTTCTTTTTTTAAATAGATAATATACTGTATGTGATTGACTATTGAGCCTCAGGATCTGGGACGCACGCGACTGCTGCCGGTGACCCACTCCCGATATATGATTGGACACAGCGGGAGCCAATCAGCAGGTCCGGCAGCCACCAGGACCCGCCGATGTTTCACTGGAGAGTCAGAATGCCGGTCTGTCAGAGGAAGAGAGAGATCTTGTGTTCCTGCTAATCAGGAACACAAATCCCTCTCTTCCTCCAGCTAAACCATCCCCTAAACAGTTAGAAATCACTCCCTAGGAGCACACTTAACCCTTTGATCGCCCCTGATGTTAAACCCTTCCATGCCAGTGTCATTTATACAGTGACCGTGCATCGTTTCTTTTTAGCACTAATCACTGTATTGGTGTCACTGGTCCCCCAAAAAGCGTCACTTAGTGTTCAATTTGTCCACTGCAATGTTGCAGTCCCGCTAAAAATCACTGATCACTGCCATTACTGGTAAAAATAAAAATGCCATAAAAATATCCCATGGTTTGTAGACTTTGTAACTTTTGTGCAAACCAATCAATATACACTTATTGGAATTCACCAAAATATGTAGCAGAATACATATTGGCCTAAATTGATGAAGATATTTTTATTTATTTAAAAATTTAAAATTAGTTTTTTTTCAAAATATTATTTTTTTTTTTTTGTAGATCAAGGAAAAAAAAAAAAAAAAAAATAAAAACCCAGGAGGTGATCAAACACCACCAAAAGAAAGCACTATTTGTGGTAAAAAAAGAAATATCAATTTTGTTTAGGTACAGCTTTGCACGACTGCGCAATTGTCAGTTAAATCAATGCAGTGCTGTATCGCAAAAAATGGCCTGCTCATTAACCACTTGCTTACAGGGCACTTAAACTCCCTTCCTGCCCAGACCAATGTTCAGCTTTCATCCATCTCACACTTTGAATGACAATTGCGTGGTCATGCTACACTGTACCCAAACAAATTTTTTATATTTTTTGCACACAAATAGAGCTTTCTTTTGGTGGTAGTTAATCACTGCTGTTTTTTTTGTTTTTTGTTTTTTATTAGCAAAAAATAAGGCCGAAAAGTAAAAAAAAAAAACAAAACAAAAAAAAAAAAACACAGTTTAATAGTTTGTTATAAAATTTTGAAAAAACAGGTAATTTTTCTCCTTCATTGATGTGCGCTGATGAGGCTGCACTGATGATCACTGATAGGTGGCACTGGTATTCACTGATAGGCAGCACTGACTGGTGGCACTGATGGGCATTGATAGGTGGCACTGTTGGGCAAAGGTAGGTGGCACTGGCAGGTAGCTGGTACTGGTGGGCACAGATGAGACAGCTGCAGCTCCCTGAGGGACTGATGTCCCTCTGACAGAAGCCAGTGAATGGCTTTTTTTTACCCTCACGCTGATGGCGTGAGGGAAAAAAAAACGATTGCTGATCTTCTGTTTACATCACGTGAACAGCTGTCATTGGCTGACAGCTGATCACGTGGTAAGGGGCCGGGATCTGTGATCAGCCAAGTCTCAGACTCGGTGATCACAGAGCGTGCCATGCTCACCCCACAGGGGGCGCACAGGCAGCTCATGCACAGGAGGACACCATATGGGCAGGCAGTGGCACTCTGACAGGAAGCCCAATGAACCAGGGGAGTACCTAGTGCATTTGGCACCCGGGGCGGATCCTATATCTGGCACCCCCCCCCCCCCACCTTAAAACGTAAAAAACACCCCACTGTGCCCGCTGCATACCTCTGCATCCTTAAATATCTCTTTGTCACTACTGTGTACATTACACAGCACCCTGCACCCCTTTACAATACACAGCACCCTGTACCTCTGGACCCCTTTACATTACACAGCACCTTGAACTTCTGGACCCCTTTACATTACAAAGCACCCTGCACCTCTGGACCCCTTTACATTACACAGCACCCTGCACCCCTTTACATTACACAGCACCCTGCACCCCTTTACATTACACACAGCACCCTGCACCTCTAGACCCCTTTACATTACACAGCCCCCGCACCTCTCTTGACACCTGTATGTTACACAGACACTCCCCTAACAGCTCTGGACCCCCTGCATGTTACACAGACCCGCCTACAGTGCAGACTCCCGCCCTACAGTGCAGACTCCCGCCCTACAGTGCAGACTCCCGCCCTACAGTGCAGACTCCCGCCCTACAGTGCAGACTCCCGCCCTACAGTGCAGACTCCCGCCCTACAGTGCAGACCCCAGCCCTACAGTGGAGACCCCAGCCCTACAATGCAGAGACCCCGCTACAGTGCAGACCCCCCCAACTACAATGCAGAGCCCCCCAACTACAATGCAGAGCCCCCCCTCAGACCCATAATGTACCTCAGGAGTCGGGTGATGATCAGGTGCATGATGCACAGCACAGCAGCACACGTGTAGACAGACTACAAAGAGGAGGGGGAGGCACCGCCTGCGGCTTCACTCTGCTCGGCTGTATGAGACAGCCGAGACAGATCAGACAGAGCCGCTGAGAAAAGGGGATCTTTGCGGCGAACACCCCCTCCCCTCACCTGCCGCTGCCTGTGACCGCACAGCTGCGGTACTTAAATCCGCAATGTCTCTGCTTCAATCGCGGAGGGGGGGCGCCGGCCTGACACCCCCCAAGTGTGTGGCACCCGGTGCGGCCCACCCTTCCACTTAGTACGCCACTGCAATGAACTACATAGAGTGATCAACAGCACCCTGGTAGTTCATTGAGAACTAAAAGCTGACAGACGCGAAGGCTGCTGGGACTTGTTCTTTTGCCATTCACATAAAACAGCGTTTCTTTACATTGTGGCAGTGAGCTCACTGTCAAAAACGGGGACTCAGGGGGTTGCAGGGGCCGATGCATTTGTAACATGTTACACCCTGAATATAGGTGCAACATGTTACAAAAGGTGAACTATTCCTTTAATACCAATACATTGGATTAGTCAAATCTCATTTAAAATAGCCATTTAATATTGAACGGAAATATTTCCATATATCCCCAAAAAGTGTCTCTTCCTGTCCAGTTTGTCCGATGCAATGTTGCAGTCTCGCTAAAAATCATTGATAGCCGCCATTACTAGTAATAAAGTCCCTAAATCTATCCCATAGTTTGTAGGTGCTATAACTTTTGCGCAAACCAATCTATATACGCTAATTGGGACTTTTGATACCAAAATTCTTTAACAGGATACATACTGGCCTTGATTGAAATTTGGCTTTATAAATTTTTTTTTATTGGATATGTTTTATAGCAAAGAGTAAAAAAAATATTATTTTTTATTTTTTTCAAAATTGTCGCTCTTTTTCTGTTTATAGCGCAAAAAATAAAAACCGCAGTGGTGATCAAATACTACCAAAAGAAAGCTCTATTTGTGGGAGAAAAAAAAAAAAGGACATTTTTGCTTGGGTACAACGTTGCATAAACGTACAATTGTCAGTTAAAATAAAGCAGTGCCGTATCGCAAAAAATGGCCTGGTCATTAAGGGGGTAAAATCCTTCCGGGGCTGAAGTGGTTAAAAAAATTTTTTTTTTTTTAATTATTTTTCAAAAAAAATACCTCGATCAAGGGTTTGATCTAGGTCAGTGCCAGGGTAGTGTTTGGGTCAGAGTCCGTATTTATTGGACAGTTTTCATTTTTAAATTAGTATCAGTTAGTGCTAGTGTCAGTGTGTTTTAGCTAGGGTAAAAAAATAAATAAAAATGATGTGCACTTTACTACGGGTACAAACAACAAACAGCATACACGTGTGTCATTGTGATCATTAGGAGCAGGATAATTTATTGTGGGTTGTTCTTTGGTAGTAGGTTAGTAGTAGCAAGAAATATACAGCTACATTTTTTTTTTTTTTTAACTATTTCAGGCCAGCTCTCCGATCCACTCATTGGGAGCCCAGATGCCCTTTCCGGAAGCCACAGATGGTGTCAGAGAGGGCATCTGGGCTCCCAGTGAGTGGATCTGATATCCGATTGAGCGCTTTCTGACCCCCCCCCCCTCCCCCCGAGTAAGGGTGGTCGCTGGTTCTCTGGTAAGCCTTCAATTGTTAATGTGTGGTGGGTGTCACGCTGGTGATTCTTTGGCTTATATCCTCAGCATGGATTTCTGGACTTTTCTATGGGACTTTTTTTTCTATGGAATTTTTTTGTTTGATTATTTCTCAATTGATTATATTGATATATGCACATTATTGTACAGCATTTGCATCTTATTTGTATGTATTTACACATGTTTAGAGCTGCACTTTGTTTATATAGATTCCTATAATAGTGTATTATTGTTACTATACCCTTTATGTGCATTTTGTACTAGTCTATGTGATCCTACTCATAGGGCTCCCCTGCTTACTTTGTCTATTTTATTTTGATAACCTAATAAAACAAATAACCACCTTATGAATGCTATTCCCCAAAACAGAAAAATGCAACAGAAAACACTTCCACAGTCTCCAAAAATCTCAGATCTATAAAAAGAAAAGAAATTCCAACCTCAAACGTGGGGTTGTCCAGGCCATCAATGTCTTTCTCCATCTCTCTGCAGGTGATAATGGTGTCTCTTCTGGTGAACCCAACCCAAGATTAATTCCTTCTGTGCTCAGAACAGGTCTTAGCTGTGTGTTTGCCTTCTATTACCCAACACCAGTCAATAAGTAATAGAACAAGGAAACTATTTGTGGAGGTTAGAAATGAGGAAACTCTGGGAGACGTTACGCTCCATACATTGCAGGGACATGCATTGTCTATCCCTTTATTGTCCTGATCTTTTCCCTGTTACAGAAAAAATATGCAGAGACTCTCCTGTTAAAACAGAAAACATTTCCTTTTGCTAATAGGGATTTATTTTTCTGTACAATGCCTGATCCACTCCCAATATCTGTCAAGATTACAGTGCACTATACAATCAGATTGTGCAATCTCCTTTAAATCTACCAACAACTATGTAATGTTGGACCATTTAAAGCAGAGTTCCACCCACATTTTGTACTCCTTACCATCCAGCACTAAACTGTACGCTTGTAACGAATTGCCATATTTTTTTTTTTGGTGGATCACTTACTGTATTTTAGGATTTTTCATTTTCCACTTCCTCCTGTGTGGCTGCGGCCCCGCGCATCATTCCCAGCTTTGCATTGTCTCCCGAGATATGCGTGTCATCAATCCCAGAAGGCAATAGGCATCGCCGTTTCGTATCATCACGTTATTTTCTATGGAAACCTGACCGATACTGCTCGCGCCACACTGCGCATGCGCGAGATCGGCAGGTGTGTGCTGGGTCGCCAGCATGCACCAAATACAGAAAGGAGATACTGTCCGGCTTCAGATGGCTGTGGTCTGCTAGGACTTCCAAAAGTAAGAACTCAATGCTGCAAAATTACTAATTGGACCTTAGTATACAGCATAGCTTTACTGTAATACACTAAGCATGAGTACACCACCACAACCAAATCCCAGGGTTGCTTTAACATTCTCTAAAACTAAATTCTCATCTGAGCATTCTCTGCCTTTGCACGCATTCACGGAACATAAAAAACACCCACTGCTCTTGCAAAACCATTATTGTTAACGACACCCAAATGTGGTAAACAGATGCGTATTTTTGTGTGTGACAAATGCGCTAAAACACTCTGTTAAAAAAAAATGTGTGAAGTTCAACGTCCAAAAAAGGATGAAAAATTTGTTAAACAGTGTTTTATGGGAAAAAAAAAAAAAAGGACAATTGTTTGCGATTCCCAGTGCTTTAGCTAAAGTAATTACTGATGGGCAACCTCCCCATCAGCAGAGCAGCACAGGGAAGTGTCAATGAGTCACTAATGCATTCCAATTTCAGAATTCCCCACACCACACCTGCACTGAGGGGGAGGCACTAGGCCCCCACACAAAGTTGGGAAACATTGTTTGGTTCTCTAACTTTGCTGTAGCTGCGATCATCAGTTTTTGTGACGGGGAAGAGATTGGGTGAAGTTCTGCTGGGGGGTCCATGTTTCCAGGAGGACTGTCATTGGCCACTGCTAAAGCCAATCACAGTCCTGCTAGCCCCGTCCACCATCTGGAGGAAGATGACTCGCTTGGTTGCCACTACCAATCTCAGAAAGAAGGGGTCTGTGTGTGACCAGGAGTGAGAGACTGTGGCACATACAGCGTAGAGCTGGATCGCCCACCTCTGAGGGATTTCGGAGTACAGCCTTGCTATCCTAGCAAGCGGATCGGCCTGCGCTTTAGAGCAACTGAAAGCCCTGCACTTCAGTCCATCCAGAGTTGCAGAGCGGCGTGGTGGCCCCATCTCCACCAGACGGAGACACCAGGAGGGGATTCCGGACAGAGCCTCCCAGCTATTGGAGTCTAGAGTGGCGAGAGGGCACCTGCCCATTCCAGTAAAGAGTACAGTTTTGCTGAGTGAGTTCTTTTCTACAGACTGCTGGTGAGACTTGTAGTTCCACGGAGGTGAATCTACTTCTTCACAGGCATCATACAGCTGGACTTTGGGGCCTTGTCTTTCTCCCCTGCGCTGTAAGGTCAGTACTGTATTGCACTCACATTTAAGGAGGAATTTACAGGTGTTGATATTTCTTCAGTTAAGCTGTCATCAGCATATTTTTGCTCTACAGTCATTTCTTTTCCCTTGTCTTTTTGGATTACAAATGCTGCAGTTTAAACATAAGGCTAGCTAAAGATATCCGGAGTTGAAAGAACTTTTACCATCTTCCTCTTTTCCTAAGCATTGCTGCTACACTCATAAGTTGAACTCCGAGTTCCACCCTAGGGGGAGCCATTGAGTATATGCTAGACTTTGCACTGTGCTTTGAATGTAAAGTTTATTATTGCATTTGGTCTGCGTGTTGAGGCCTCATTGGGAAGATATTTAATATATATGTTTTGAAGATATTGAGTACCTATCTCTCTGTGCACCAGTTCACATATACTTCTTAAAGTGATAGGGTTACAAGCTCTGTATATGTGCATTAAGTGATAACTGTTGCCAATCGTAATTTGTGTTCATTCATGCTCTTCATTGTGTTCCATTACTTATTTTAGTAAACTTTTCTAAGTGGTTCAGTGATATTGTGTGAGTTTCTCATTGCTGACGTCACATTGCAGAATGGAACCCAAGGTGTCAGAGGTAAGAGAGGATCGGCAGAGTCTGGGTAGCCAGTGGGGTATAGAGTCAATCAGCAGCCCTCACGGGGGTACCGCTACAAGAGCATTTACTATAAAAAAAGTGATTGAGAGCGTGAAGTTGACATTTTTTTGTAATAGAATCGGCACGCTCGATTTCTTTGGAAACATTTTTTGGCACACTGTGCTCAAAAGGTTCCCTACCCCTGGGCTAGGCTGTACAGTATATTTGATTGTTTGTACAACTGCAGAGGAAAAAAAATAACCCACACATGATACAAAAGAGGCTTATAAATAATTGTCATATAAACTGAATCAGTGAATGTTGCCATTTGACTTTCCTGGGAGTGCCCTTAGTTTGACATACAGAGAATTTGGTTGCCCAGTTGCATGTTTCACAAGGTGCCAAATCACCCACAGAACACCGGGCCATGGGCATTGAGCAGTGTCACTGCATTGTACAGTACTGAGGAAACATGGAAAAGTATCCCCAGAAAAAGAACGCATGGGCAACAGGGGCTGACCCTTTTTGGTTTCTACGTTTTGTTGACCATGCCTTTTTCTGACATTTACAAGTAACAATCAGTATTTTTTGCTAGAAAATTACTTAGAACCCCCAAACATTATATATTATATTTTTAAGAAGACACCTTAGAAAATAAAATGGCAGTCATTGCAATTTTTGTTATGTCACACGGTTTCTGCGCAGCGGTCTTCAAACGCAATTTGGGAAAAAATACACTTAAAAAAAAAAAAAAAAAAACATAATATATATTTACATTTTTTGTATGATATGAAAGATGATGTTTTACGCCGAGTAAACAGATAGATACCTATCTCATACCTTTATAATTGCGCACGCTCATGGTACTTAAAAATCTCTATAGATGACACTTTAAATATTTCTACCGGTTACCAGTTTAGAGTTGCACAAGAGTTTTTTTTTTTTTTGATCACTTTTATTGCTATCACAAGGAATGTAAACATCCTTTGCGATAACAATACAGCATGACAGGTCCTCTTTATGGAGAGATCTGGGGGTTTAAAAGAACCCAAATCTCTTCTCTACCCTTAAAAGCAAAAGATCAAATAACATTTTTCTTGATCTTTTGCTTTAAAAAAATAAAATAAAAAAAATGCCCTTGATTATATGTGGAAGGAGCCGGAAGAGACATCATGACATCGCTCCGGTCCTCCTAGGGCATAGAGATCAGCAGAGGTAAGCTTTCCTTTGCTCATCTTTGTGCCCAGGGCTGGATCAGTTTTCAGTCTTCCAAATCCGCCAGGTAAGCACGAAAAAAACCCAGAAAGTTGTGGGAGGGAGGGGGGTTAGAACGACCCCTCCTAACGCTTCTAAAAGTGACCAAGCGGCAAAGCCGAATGATACCGGGGTTATGGCATCTAGCTGCAGCCATACTTTGATGGTTGGGAAAATCGCATGATCATTTTGACCATGAGATCTCCCTGTAGTTCCTGCACCCACAAACACACACTGTGTTTTTACATGCGTGGGGGTGTCATTCAGAATGAATAGCAGCCCTGCGCATTTTCACTGTTTGTGGGAGAATCGCTGCGATACCCACAGCCACACACATAGGTGTGAACCTAGCTTAAAACCTGGGAGGCTGATTGGTTACTATGTGCACAGCTTCTGTGTGCACCAGTTTTAGTAAATCTCCCTCAGTGTCCAAAATCCAACCAATTGAACAATCTTTCCCCTTTACTAGTTAGTGATAAAAATAAAATAAAACAGTGTCCAATTCAAAATATCTCAGTGCAATCACCATTTGCTGCCCTCCACTGTATAAATGGACATGCACTCACCAATTAAAAATGCCAATCTTTCTCAAGAATGCCATCAGCGCTTGAGCCTATGAAATGTTGATCTGCATCTCTGGCTTGCAAACCGCCTTCAAATATCAAGGAGTTCAATTCTTATTCATTAGTAAATGGCTGTGTGGCACCCTCTAGTGTGTGCTACTACTAGTGGCAGGGTTGGAAAATTTACTCTGACAAAGTGGAAGTTCAGACAGAACCAAATCTATCTAACCCTGTAAAGCAAAAATCACTGTACTTATCTATTCTGCAGCCGATCCGGTCTGGTCCCAGCTTCAGCTGTCAGCGTGGAGGCAGGTTCAAGAGAGGCAGCCAACAATGGAAGCCCCCTATTAAGTCTATGGGTGACGCCACTTCCCAGTCATTTAACAGATCCTCTCCTGCACACAGCATCCGCCATTGGAAAACCAGACTTGATCGGCTGCAGAATAGGCAAGTACAGCGATTTTTCCTTTACAGGGTTAGATAGATTAGGTTTAGAATATGGCAGAGAGCAGGTTTAGAGTTGGTTAGTTTTTGCCTGGACTTAGACTTTAACCACTAGCCGACCAGCGCATGACGATGTACGTCGGCACAATGGCATGGCTAGGCAAATGGGCGTACAGGTACGTCCCCATTAAATCGCAGCATTATGGGCGCGCGCGCCCACCGCGTATTCCGTGACCGTGCCCACGGGTCCCGCGGACTCAATGTCCGCTGGGGACTCGCGATAGCGCCACGGAGCGGAAGAACGGGGAGATGCCTTTGCAAACAAGGCATTTCCCAGTTCTGCCTAGTGACATGACAGGGATCTACTGCTCCCTGTGATCGGGAGCAATGATCGCTGTCATGTCAGTGAAAGTTCACCCCCGCCCACAGTTAGAACACCTCCCTAGGACACACTTAACCCCTTCATCGCTCCCTAGGGTTTAACCCCCTTCCCTGCCAGTGTAATTTACACAGTAATCAGTGCATTTTTATAGCACTGATCGCTGTATAAATGACAATGGTCCCAAAAAGGTGTCAAAAGTGTCCGATGTGTCTGCCATAATGTCGTAGTCACGATAAGAAAAAAAAGAAAAAAATAAAATAAAAAAATTAAAATAAAATCGCAGATCGCCACCATTACTAATAAAAAAAAAAATTATAAAAATGCTATAAATCTATCCCCTATTTTGTAGACACTATAACTTTTGCGCAAACCAATCAATATACACTTATTGAAATTTTTTTTAACCAAAAATATGTAGAAGAATACATATCGGCCTAAACTGAGAATAAAAATAGTTGTTTTATATATTTTTGGGGGATTTCCATTATAGCAAAAAGTTAAAAATATTGCTTTTTTTTTTTCAAAATTGTCACTCTTTTTTTGTTTATAGCGCAAAAAATAAAAACCACAAGAGGTGATCAAATACCACCAAAAGAAAGCTCTATTTGTGGGAAATTTTGTTTGGGTGCAACGTCGCATTGCAAAAAGTGCTCTGGTCAGGAAGAGGGCAAATTTTTCCAGGGTTGAAGTGGTTAAAGCCTGTGAGTCTTAATTGGGCCAGGTTTAATAGAGTCGACTCATCCTGGCAGCTCTCTGAAGCCTCCCCCAGTTTCTGGGACATTGGATAATGTTCTAGATCTAGTGGGCGAAGGCTAGGAGGGCCTGCTATGAATATTTATAGGACCTCAGCCAATCCCCAGAAGTGGGCTGGCAGGGGGACTGAGAAATATCCATAGATAGACATAGGCCATACCAGCAGGGGAGTCATGGGGAAGATAGAGAAGCAGTGCTGAGGAGAGGCTGTCGGTGGCCCTTGAGGGACCCCTGCCGGAGAGGGGTTTTACCTCGAGCTGGAGCTCGGGATAGCTGGCCTGGAAGGATCCCACTGGATTCATGCCGGCAGAGGCAGCAGGAGTGAGCAAGCAGAGACAGTGAGTAATATCAGCACAGTGCAGGGACAATACAAGAGGGAGAGACTGTCAGCTGTAGCAGTGCTCTCTGAAGACAGCGTGTGCTTAAAGTGGACCTTCAGCCCCCAACCCAAAAATTTAAAGTCAGCAGCTACAAAATACTGTAGCTGCTGACTTTTAATATTAGGACACTAACCTGTCCAAGGATCCCGCAAAGTCAGCACCCCAGATGATTTTTTGATCAGCTCTTGAGTGCTGCTGCCACTCCTTGTAAGGAAACCCGGCAGTGAAGCCCTGCAGCTTTCCCTACTGAGCATGCGCAAAGCACGCTGCGCTTTGTGAATCGCCTGGCCGCGAGGGAAGGATGAGGGGGGAACTTCAGGGTGACCTTGCCACGGCGAGGTCACCTGGAAGTGGGGATGGGTACCTGTCAAAAACAGGTACCTGCCCCTTTGAAGAGAAGAGGTTGGCCTTGAGGATTTTTCCTTTTGGACCATTGGATGTAGGTGTCTGGCAGTGGCACCACCCCCATAATCCGCCCGGCTCCTAATCTACATGCAGGGCGCCGGACGCATGGATTACAATTAGTTTTTTTTTTTAAGCACACGATTAGAGCCTGAGGCTCTGATTGGCTTAAATAACGAGTGGGCTTCAGGCACAGAGCCCTGCACCCCGGGCCCACCCAGTTGCTAGTGCTTTCCTTCCCAGCCTAACTGTCTCTGGCCCACCCCTTTTATTCATTAGATTTCTATTCTTTCAATCATAGAGGGTCAACACCACATGTGGGCATTCTGCCTAGGAATGACCATTACTCCAGACTGACATCCACCCATCAAGGCATTTTGATATGTAGCAATCTGCTGCCCTCTACTGTCGATAATTATAAGTGGCTGTGCTTCTTACTGTCATAGAGGTATTTATGAACATCACTTCCTGTCCCTACTGGGTCAGAACCCCCAGATTGGAGGATTTTGATATCTTTATAGATAATAGATATATTCTAGCTAGGAAATAAGCTGGGCCCTGTATGATTTGCTGCAGCTTTTAAGGCATAATGTGAGAAGCTCCGTGTGCAGTGAAATCAGAGTAAGCTATTTCAGTACAGGAGAGGAGCCTATACAACTGTACAAGACTGAAGGGAAGGCTGGGATCTTTACTAATCGCTATGACATCAATTTAAAAAGAAGAAAATAACAGTACGCAAATTGGGGAGTTTCCAGGAATTTGACTGTTGTGTTTTCACCCAGACCAGAAGAAACCATTAGAAACTACTAGGAAGGGACTAAAGCACAGAGTAGTTAAGCTGACCCCAAGTTCCAGTGCCACACAACAGTACCTGCCGGTGAGAAGCTCCATTACAAGCTGGTCGGACAACACTTGGAGGATCCCAGTGTGAACGCTGATCTTGTCTGTTCACAGGGGCCCTGTCCTGGGTGGAGACACTGCCATCATAATCATCAAACCCATGCTTCCACTTAGCATAGGTTCTGGTTCTCTTATTTACCTACAGGTTTAGCGCAATATCCCATTTGGGGAGGGTCATTTCTCATCGCTTCCCCTTCTCAAAAAAGAGGGCTGCAGATGTTTGGTAACTCCTCTGAAGAACCAGTCCACTGCTTGCATCAGGGTTGAGAGTAATAGGGCAGGATACTGTGATGTTTCCAGGAAGCTAGGCAAGGCACCCTGCTGGCCCCTCCCACCAGCTATAGTCTGCCTGCATTGCATAGAGACACATAGAGACCCAGTGACGACATCACCAGGATTAAATAAGGCATGAACCTCTGGGGGAATCTAGGATGGAAAGGGACCTGGGGGTCCTAGTAGATGATAGGGTCAGCAATGGAATGCAATGCCAAGCTGCTGCTAACAAAGCAAACAGAATATTGGCATGAATTAAAAAGGGCATTCATTCCTGGGATAAAGCGATAATTCTCCCACTTTACAAGACTCTGGTCCAGCCTCACCTGGAATATGCTGTCCAGTTCTGGGCACCAGTCCTCAGAAAGGATGTACTGGAAATGGAGTACAGAGAAGGGCAACAAAGCTAATAAAGGCTCTGGAGGATATTTGCTATGAGGAAAGGTTGCGAGCACTGAACTTATTTTCTCTGGAGAAGAGACGCTTAGGAGGGGGATATGATTTCAATTTACAAATACCATACTGGTGACCCCACAATAGAGATAAAAAATTTCCACGGAATGTGTTTAATAAGACACGTAGCCTACCACTCATTAAAATTAGAAGAAAAGAGGTTTAACCTTAAACTGCGTGTGTATGGGGCATTACAGTAAAGAACCCTCTACACCAGGGGTCTCAAACTGGCGGCCCTCCAGCTGTTGCAAAACTACAAGTCCCATCATGCCTCTACCTCTGGAAGTCATGCTTGTACCTGTCAGCCTTGCAATGCCTCATGGGACTTGTAGTTTCGCAACAGCTGAAGGGCCGCCAGTTTGAGACCCCTGGTGCAGAGGGTTCTTTACTGTAATGCCCCATACACACGGTCGGAAATTCCAACGGAAAAAGTCTGATCGGATTATGTTGTCCGAAAATCCGATCGTGTGTGTGGGCTCTATCCAGATTCAGCTCTCAAAAAAAGTTTGAGAGCTGGATCTAAAATTTTCAAACAACAAAATCCGATCTGACTTTTTCCGATCGTGTGTAGGCAATTACGACGGAGAAAGTGCCACGCATGCTCAGAATAAATTACGAAACACGAAAGCTATTGGCTACTGGCCTCTTTATAATCCTGTCGTACGTGTACAGGGCATAAGAGTGGCAAGGATGTGGTTTCAGCGGAGGGCATCGCAACACACAGTGATATACAATGTAATACTGACATATAATCACACATAGGTTGGACATGTCTTTTTTCAACCTCACCTACTATGTAACGAAATCAGACTTGTTTTGCTTACTCTGATTTCACTGCACACTGAGCTTCTCACTATATGCCTTAAAAGCTGCAGCAAATCATACAGGGCCCAGTTTATTTCCTAGCTAGTATATATCTAAGTGATGCCCAAACTGTTGCTGCTATATAAATCCAGTATAATAATAATAAATATTATTTATTTAAAAAGAATTAGCATTTTGATAAAGGGAGGGGGGGGGGGGGGACCAGGGAAGGCAAAATATAAGCAGTTTGGATTTTTAGTACCTCATAATAAATGGGATTTTTAAGGCAATGTAGTCAACGACTAAACAATATATAAAAAATAGAAAATTTATTCATATATCAAAACAAATGAAAAAACAGAAAAAATATCTCAACAGGTATCTACAAATAGTGGAGGTGTGTTTACACAATAGCTGCATACATATCATACATCATATGTGAGTGGCCATTTCATGCTACAGTAAAGATACAAAACAGAGACATGAGCGAACATTAACTCTGGATGTACAGTAGTCTGAAAATCCAACGCGTTTCGAAATGTGCATATGTATGTAATTTCTTCCTCAGGGAAGCCACTCTTTCTACAAATAGAATATGACATTAGTGCACTGCAGCAGAAAAGAAAAAATAGATATAAAATTATTGAAAATATAGAAGATAACAGTATACCTATGTATCCGCTCAAAAGTTCCAAGGGTTGATGTGTATATTCTTTCGCCACCAGACACCACCAATGGAGATCGAACTTGTTATCATCGCATAAGGAGCACTAAAGAACCAAAGCTTAATATTGATGCACCACATGCTCCGCCCATTGCATCCTATTATTACCCCAAAAGGATCTGGGAATAGTAGGAAAAAGGACCTATGAAAAATAGTAAAAAATAAAAAATAAATAAATAGCTAAATGATTACGTATGGGGGCCCATTTTCTAAAGATAGGCCATATTCCCAAATTTGTGGTATATATACTTACGGGAATTTTGGTGCCTAAATGGCTAAAGTTCAATCCTCAGCTTAACCAAAAAAGAAAATCGAATCTTGGAAAGCCGAAGTGGAGATAATCTCATAGGTCCTGCAGGTAGGTAGGGAGCGTGCATACTAAGTGCTCCTGGTGTTTGTCTTTTTATATAGCCCTCTGTGTTTAAAAACGGCGCCAAATGGGAGTAATAGGGGATTTAAAGCAGCTGGGAAAAGGCTGACATGAATGTGTATTGGTGGGTGGACCTTTGTATCAACAAAGGGGGGAGTGGATTGAAAAAAGAAAGAAACCAATCAGAGGAGATTTCCTCTCTCTGCGTGTTCTAACGTGGAAAGGTGCGTCTCCGCTGTCAAGACAACGACGTCTCTGCAGCGGCGTCACCACTGCTCTCTGAACGGTATAAAATTGGGAATTTGCGCGCCGACGTGATCATAGCGGCGGCGCTCCTGCTATTGGCTCAGGTGGGCAGCGCCTCCATCCATCTGGAAGCTACAGCTGCCTACACTGTGCGTGGAGCGAGAGGGGGGCGCCGCAAACAGAAAGGCGGCGTCCTCATCTCCAAGGTAACCATCTCAGGAGACGGCGCCCCCGCCCACCCAGAGGCCGCGCCTCCAGTGATGTAAGTGAGCAATGGGGGAACGCCGATCTGTAGAGGAGGTGTCCTGATCACCAAGGCAACAGCAGAAACAAAAGCCTAAAAGGGAGAATGCTAGCAAGCCGTTAAACCGGCAAATCATATGTATAAAGTTAGCTGTTATTCCGGAGGTGCCTTTGTCAAGGAAAAGGCGTAACATTTAAGTAATGATCATATTGGTATCCCATAATAGTACAAAAATTGTATTTATAATATGCCCTTGTAAAGGGAAAACAGATGGAGCCGTCGGAGAACTACCCAGAGGGGAGGGGGTTAGATGTAAACCTCCAAATTGGCTACACTTCACATAAAGGACCCAAAATATGCCAGTCTAATGTGATGAGTGTCATAAGACAGAAAACTAAAAACCACCCGACACAGTATATAACCCTGCTGTGCAACTTATTGGAAAAATGGGGATCACTGTTGGAAAACCCCCATTCTGATCCAAAGCTGCAGAGAACAGGATGCAATGGGCGGAGCATGTGGTGCATCAATATTAAGCTTTGGTTCTTTAGTGCTCCTTATGCGATGATAACAAGTTCGATCTCCATTGGTGGTGTCTGGTGGCGAAAGAATATACACATCAACCCTTGGAACCTTTGAGCGGATACATAGGTATACTGTTATCTTCTATATTTTCAATAATTTTATATCTATTTTTTCTTTTCTGCTGCAGTGCACTAATGTCATATTCTATTTGTAGAAAGAGTGGCTTCCCTGAGGAAGAAATTACATACATATGCACATTTCGAAACGCGTTGGATTTTCAGACTACTGTACATCCAGAGTTAATGTTCGCTCATGTCTCTGTTTTGTATCTTTACTGTAGCATGAAATGGCCACTCACATATGATGTATGATATGTATGCAGCTATTGTGTAAACACACCTCCACTATTTGTAGATACCTGTTGAGATATTTTTTCTGTTTTTTCATTTGTTTTGATATATGAATAAATTTTCTATTTTTTTATATATTGTTTAGTCGTTGACTACATTGCCTTAAAAATCCCATTTATTATGAGGTACTAAAAATCCACATTTATCAGGGATGATGGCAATGACATGCCCTCCTTCATGAGTCCAACTCTATTTTCAAATATAAGCAGTTTAAACTTTAGCTGTAGGCCACTGCCTCATATTTAGCAGCAGTGTTGCCAGCCTGATGTGACAGCTTTTTCAGTTGCCCGGTGGACTGCCTATCTATTAAACATCATAGACAAGCTTGCAGCATCATCAGGAAAGAAAGTTTGCTACAGATTCACAAATCTAATGTTAACCTGACCCCCAACTAGTGATGGACTCGGACGTGTTCGGATCGAACCCGCCAAAAAGCTGTCACTGCACACCGCCAATCACGGGCAGTGAGGCATTTCCCGACCGGCAGCTGCACATACACACGCTGCCTATGACTGGCAGTGTGCAGTGCCGGCTTCCTGGTGGGTTTGATCCAAACACGGTCTGAGCCCATTCCTACCCCCAACACCAACCATAAACCTCAGCTGAAATTTTATACAATCATGACGAATTAACATGGCAATACTGGTGGTGATAATATTTTGGATACCAATAATGTTATGCAAAGTTTTGGTGATTAAACACAATGATATTTCAGTGTCTAAAAATTGTGCACCAAAATCTCAGGGTCAAAAATCACACCATTTGTTTCTCATTAAATAAATCCTGGGCCGTAAGGGCTAGTTTACACTGGAGCCTGCATGTTTTTGTTCCCATGTGGCGTGTTTTTGACAGCCGACTTATTTCAATGGGCTGCCAAACGCACAGGAACACGCATGAAGTGCAGCAGATGAGACTTTTAAAAATGCACTGCACAGAACCACATGGTACTGTAATACCATGCAGTGTGGTGACCACAAACCATGTGTGTTTAATGAATGTGTTTAGGATGCTGTTAATGGCAGTGGCACCCATGCGTGTCCCTGTGTAGTGTAGGGAACACGTGTTTCCCACACCGCAGTTGGTGTGAACGAGTCCAAAGTTAGATAACGTGAACTGGCAGGATACAAGCATGCATTTCCATGTCAAAGAAAATTAAATGCAGTTCCAGTTTCTTAATCTGTTATTTAACATACATATTATGAAACTTCTACTTCTTATCTAAGGTCTTTGTTAAGCTATAATGACTTATTCATTCATAAAGAACAGAGGCACCTACTGAGCATCACTGAACGTTATCAGTGTCACCATCACAAAGTTGGGAACGACCGATACCTCCTGGGCCAATTTCTCCACTGACACAGGCATGTGCTTAAATGATAACTAAAGATAAAGTTTCTCTTTTCAGTTGATAGAAAGGAGAGAAGGTATAGGACGCCTGTCAGGATTTTATTGCTGTAGGTGTCCCAGTTAGGGAGAGTCACCTTATTTGTTCAGTTTACCATTATCACCAAAAGTCACCAGAATAGGAGGTGAAATCTTCCAATGAGGATATTGGTTCTGGTGACAATCAGGGATTCCTTAACTTTGGAGGGATATCTTCTCACTTCGAACAGGGACTGTGGGGTATTGAGGGGCAGCACAGTCTATGCTATTCTATTCTGTTCAATTGTTTGTTTTATTCTCTGAGAATTCGCCCTTCATGTGCTGATGCATATGTAGCAAAGTCCCGGGCTCCTTGAGGCCTAATGGTGACCTACAGAGTTTGGGACAGCTGACATCCTTCTTTGTAGAGTGGGTTACAAGGCATAGCGGGTGTAATGCAAGAGGAAAAGGATGGGCGCCAGGCACTTTTTGAATGCAAAAGAGATTTATTGTCTCTTAAACAGAACTGGGGGAGAGATGGGTAGGGCCAGGAAACCCTTAGGTAGATGCAATGTTAATTGGCAGACTCTGAGACTTCTATAGGCAGACAGCTATATAGGTGAAGGCCTCCAGCCGCCCACCACTTCTGTATAGGTAGGTCTCCTATGGCAACAGTCTTGTAGATAGTTTCATAGTTTCATAGTTAGCAAGGTTGAATAAAGACATAAGTCGATCCAGTTCAACCTGAGTGAGTGTCTACAATTGTCCCTATCCCTGTACATTGCACACTCACATCGGTCCCTACCCTCAAGGAGCCCACAATCCAAGGTCCCCATTCATATACTAGGGCCAATTTTTTTGGACAGAAGCCAATTAACCTACCTGCATGTCTTTGGATTTTGGGAGGAAACCGGAGTGCCCGGAGGAAACCCATGCAGGCACAGGGAGAACATGCAAACTCCAGGCAGGTGGTGTCATGGTTGGGATTTGAACCAGTGACCCTTCTTACTGCTAGGTGAGAGTGCTAACCACTACCCCACTGTGCCGCCCAGATGTTACTAACTGTCAATATATTTAACTATTTGCAACTCGAACAGTTCTCCGCTTACCCTACAATACAATCACTCACTGTGGATCTTCACTCAAGGAGTTTGGGTCCCTGGCTTGGCACTCACAAATACTCTTCAAGCTTCACCCCCGCTGACAAGCTCCCTGTCTTGGCACTTGCTGAAGTTTTCCCACTTCTTCACCATCCCCGGCTGGCGAGAAGTCTGCTCTGGTGCTGGCCTCAGCTTACTCACAGTGGTCTCTGGTAACAAGGTGGATGGTCCCTTAGTGGCGACAGCTTGCCCTCTACCTCCAACCACAACTGGTTCCCGGCCGTCGGAACCGTTACTTCTGATTGGACTACAAGCCCGCAGTCCCAACCCTCCGCTGCTCTCCTGCTGATACCCCGACCCCTGCTACTGCCCGATGTGCCCGCTGCTGTCTGAGCCCCGCAGCTGCCCAGCAGACTGTGGGGGGGGGGGTTGGTTGTTTGCCCCCCCAAACAAAAAAACACCAGCCACCACTGATAGTGTCCCCGTCCCACCGATTAAAGCAAAGCACATCCGCTGGAGGTGCTCACAGAGCTGGAGATGTACAGGCGGGCCGCCCCCCCCAAGCTGACATCACTTCTCTATACCCACCTCTATACCTACAGGGGTCCCAGAATTATATACTCTTACCGTAGCATGGGCCTCTGTCTGTAAGATCTAGGCAATGCTGACATTCTTCTTGCAAGAGCCAGGGAAATGCAGAGTATCCTAAACCATATGATAAGATGAGCCCACACTGTGCTAGTGTGTTATCTCACTAGATTTGGGATACCCAGCATTCCCTGGGAACTCTGTGGAAGGATAAAACATCACCCTCTCCAGTATGGAAAATACAGTGGGGACACCTGTTCAGGAGTATTGGAGTGTTGGGCTTTCTATCTCGTAAATCGGATTGGCAGTCCTGTGGCCAAATAAACTCACACAGCAGACTGACAATGCTACTAATTTATAGATACAGTGAGCTTTGTCACCCTAGGGCAAGGAGGGGTGATATTGGCACCCTTAAATAAAGTGAAAAAATGTAAAAAAGAAAACTAATGCAGCCATCACATCGAAGGACTGGTAAGCTGCAATACATTACATTTCTGTCCTCTGGTTTAGATACATTTAGCCTAGGTTCATACACTGATGCAGTGCAAGTTGAATCTGCTTCGCAGTGAGATTTGAAGGAGCAGCACCAGCAGTGGCGGTGCGTCCATTAGAGGCGCTCGGGCGCCACCCCCTCTCTGTACTATGGATAGATTCATGCATAGCATGAATTTATCCATGGCCACTGTAGCCAACCCCATTCAGGCATCCGGCCCCTTTTCGGGCACCTGAATTACAGAGGCGAGGGGGTGTTTTTGAAGCACCTGATTAGAGCCATAGACTCTAATAGGCTTCAAAAAAGGTGCACTGCACAAAGGCTGTAATTGATGGAGCACAGTGGCTGCATTTGATGTTTTTGTTTCAGTACTTTTCAGTTCGTCCCCCCAAAAATCACTGAGCTCCAGTGCGGGTTGATGCGGTTCAGATGCAATTCTAATGCGTTTTCATGCAATTTGGATACAGTTTTGATCTCTCTTTCTCTCCTTTAGGACAGATCTGTGATCTGCATGCAATTTACATTCAAGTCTATAAAGCTACAAATTACACCACATTAAATTGGCACGGGACCCTTCGGATTATCCATGCATATATGTGAACAGCCTCCATAGAAACTTGTGTAATTTCACTTTTTGCGATTTCATGTGTTCTGGAATTCATCAGATATTGCATCAGCGTGAACCAGAAAGGTTAAACTTTTGTTTAAACTAAGGGAGTCCCTGGTTGTCACCAGAACTGGGGACCTCATTGGAAGATTTCCCCACTAATCCTTTTCTGGCAACAACCCAACATTTGGGATTTTCTTTCACTTTTAATCTGGCCATAGAAGTATTGTTTTTTCTTTTTCCATCATCCAGTGGTCTGATAAATAAAAAAAATGAAAACAAAAATGAAAAAAAATAAAAAAAAGGGGAAAAGGAGGGAAGGACTGATACCCCCATCCACACAAACAATGTGGATGAAGGAAGCCTCCCTGTTTTGCTATATTGTATTCTGACAGCAGGATTTATCTACTGCAGGGGTCTCCAAACCCCGGCCCGCGGGCCACATCCGGCCCGCTTGGATGTTTTAACCGGCCCGCAGCTCCTTCAGAGACTGCCTGCTTCAATTCCCCGTGCGCTTTAGGTAGTGGGACAGAGCAGAAGGCAGGCGGGGCGATGTATGTGTGCCGCTGTCAGAGCGAATCCGATGAGGCAGAGGTAGGCGGAGCAGTTGGGCAGAGTCCAATACTCGCAGGGAGGAGGTGGGGCCTGTCGGGCAGCATGGATGTGGGCTGGCTGTGCGTGCTGGAGTCAGGCTGGGGGATTGGCGGCAGAGGACGAGGTTGGGATGGGGGAGTGGCGGCAGAGGACGAGGTTGGGATGGGGGAGTGGCGGCAGAGGACGAGGTTGGGATGGGGGAGTGGCGGCAGAGGACGAGGTTGGGCTGGGGGAGTGGCGGCAGAGGACGAGGTTGGGCTGGGGGAGTGGCGGCAGAGGACGAGGTTGGGCTGGGGGAGTGGCGGCAGAGGACGAGGTTGGAGTAGAGAAGGCTCCCGCTCTGTGCAGCCGCCACCGCCAGATTTGTATGGAAGTACTGTGCCTGCTCCAGTGTGACAGCCAACCCACCCTGGTGTGCTGCAGGATCCTCCACTGACATCATCTGGAGGAGGAGCCACAGGACTAGGAGGAACTGTCTGCAGGACTGCAAAACCCAAAGGTGTGTGATGGTGGAGGGGTGTGTTAGGGGAGAGGTATGAGAAGGGGGGTGATCAGAGTGGAGAGATATGAGGGTGTGATCAGATTGGGGGGTTATATGGGGGTGTAATCACAGTGGGGGGCACAGAAGTGTTGAAAGGCTCTGCTGGGGACACAGACATGTGGAAAGGCTCTGCTGGGGACACAGACATGTGGAAAGGCTCTGCTGGGGACACAGACATGTGGAAAGGCTCTACTGGGGACACAGAAGTGTTGAAAGGCTCTGCTGGGGATACAGAAGTGTTGAAAGGCTCTGACGGGGACACAGAAGTGTTGAAAGGCACTGACGGGGACACAGAAGTGTTGAAAGGCACTGACGGGGACACAGAAGTGTTGAAAGGCACTGACGGGGACACAGAAGTGTTGAAAGGCACTGACGGGGACACAGAAGTGTTGAAAGGCACTGACGGGGACACAGAAGTGTTGAAAGGCACTGACGGGGACACAGAAGTGTTGAAAGGCACTGACGGGGACACAGAAGTGTTGAAAGGCTCTGACGGGGACACAGAAGTGTTGAAAGGCACTGACGGCGACACAGAAGTGTTGAAAGGCACTGACGGGGACACAGAAGTGCGGAAAGGCTCTGACGGGGACACAGACATTTGGAAAGGCTCTGGACGGGGACACAGATGTGCGGAAAGGCTCTGACGAGATTATTTACATTTTTATTCATTTAATTATAAATACATTTTTTCGGCCCGCGAATATTTATAAAATCTACAATGTGGCCCTCGGGCTAAAAAGTTTGGAGACCCCTGATCTACTGCCAGAATACACTGATCAGCAATGCAGCCCATTGGCTGCATGCAGTGATCGAATTAAATGTTTCCAATATTCATGTTCAAGAGAAGCCTTAAGCCAGCCATAGATGGTTCGAATCTTAGCTGGTCCAGCAGGGACTGGCTGAGGTTCGAACCATCCAACATGCCAGATTTAGCCACTATCAATAATCACTCTATTCTCCCAGCAGGGACGAGTCCCCTCGCTGGGAGAACACAATAGCTCTGCAGCAGGGATTCCCCCATGGCGGATCCTGACTTCCATCGTCGGGATGACACGGTGCCTGGACTGATTCCTGTGACATCTGCATAGAGCGTACTTCAGTCCGCTCTCTCCTGAAAATGGGTCACAGGAGTGCAAAACGAATTGCACTTATGTGATCCATAGGAGAAGCCCAGCCAAACGAGCTCAGGCTGGACTTCTCCTTTAACTGATAATGGTCAGAAAAAAAATCAATTAATCATCCTAACGGGGGCACAGACAGCAGAAAAAAAAATCTCCCCACTCTGTCCAAAACTAGAAAAAATAAATAAAAATAAAGTTTTACCTTTACTTATACTTTAAATCAAGTAACAAACAAAAATATCTCCTGTGTATGCTACGTGTACAAGTCAGTGTTTCCATCATTTGCAACCAGCCAAACTAACATTATTATCTGGGTAAAGCAGACGAAAAGCTTAGGGACAAGATAGTTACAATCTTTTTGAAAATGTGACAGTGTCTATTCCCTGCCTGAGAATACTAAATTCTCCAAAGCAGAATCAATCCCTTTTCATATAATATACTTAGTAATGGAGACCACTTGCCTTGAAGACAGCATTGTCCAGCCCATTGCAGACCTTCACCCCTTCCATCATTTTCCAGGCAGCTGACGAACACACGTCTACAGGCTGAATACTACTGATGTTCATCTAGGCTTCGTACTGCACGTCACGACCTTAACTGGGAATCTTCTCTTCCACACCGGAAAAGTTCTGAGAACAGGAGCTGAGGCTCATGTGAGGAGAATTATCCCAATCTGATTATAACTTGCAGGGAAAAGCCTCTTCTTGGTAATAATTGGAGGCCACACGCTAAAATCCGTCCCGTTACAAGGGCGTTTTCAGAAATCTCTGATTAGTGATTCACTATATTGACAAAAGTATTGGGGCGCCTGCCTTTACACACACATGAACTTTAATGGCATCCCAGTCTTAGTCCGTAGGGTTCAATAGTGAGTTGGCCCACCTTTTGCAGCTATAACAGCTTCAACTCTTCTGGGAAGGCTGTCCATAAGGTTTAGGAGTGTGTCTATGGGAATGTTTGACCATTCTTCCAGAATCGCTTTATGACGTCAGGTACTGATGTTGGACGAGAAGACGCTCTAGTTCATCCCAAAGGTGTTCTATCGGGTTGAGGTCAGGACTCTGAAGGCCAGTCAAGTTCCTCCACCCCAAACTCACTCATCCAGGTCTTTATGGACCTTGCTTTGTGCACTGGTGCGCAGTCATGTTGGAATAGGAAGGGGCCATCCCCAAACTGTTCCCACAAAGATGGAAGCATTGTCCAAAATGTCTTGGTATGCTGACGCCTTAAGAGTTCACTTCACTGGAACTAAGGGGCCAAGTCCAACTTCTGAAAAACAACCCCACACTATAATCCCCCTCCACCAAATGATTTTGACCAGTGCACAAAGCAAGTTGCAACCCTACGGAATAGGACTGGGATGCCATTAAAATTCATGTAATAAAGTGTATATCCCATTAGAAAAAAACAACCCGGGTCATCCACCAATTAAAATATATCAACAATTGAAAAATTATAAGAATCAACTAGCTGGAGGCTTGGTGGTGGAGAGGTTAAAGTGGACCCAGCATCAGCTATAAAAGGTACATGCATGCAAAACAATTGTCAGTGTAACACTTTCAGGTAATTATTACCTCTCAAAGAGATCACAGTACTCTGCCTGACAATGCCTTCATCTGATTTTCTCTCCAAAAGGATGGAGACATCTTTGTTCATCCAGGATCCCTATCTACTTCCTGAACTGAGATGTCAGCTCAAAACTGACACAGTCATGTACATCCAGGTGCCTGTGCAGTTATTGGCTCTGTTCACAAATGTCTGACACAGATCAGCCCCTGCTGCCATGTTCACAAATGTCCGACACAGATCAGTCCCTGCTGCAGCCTCTCACCTTCATACTTGCTTCAAAGCTACAACATTGAAGTCTGATCACTCGGGATGGGAGATTAAGCAAATGCTGCCTGCAGGAGACTATAGAGGTGTATTTCACTGGGTGTCAAAAGTTGTTTGCTTAGAGGCTTCTAAGCAAAATCTGGTACTGACCTGTACTAAAATTTTAACAAAGCTAGTCAGAATAAAAAAATTGAGAGTAATGTAGAATATGGAAAACATTACTATCCCTGAAGAAAATGCTGTTCCAAGCTCCTTTCATTGCTGGCCACATCTGTGAAGTGCTAGGCATCTGCTGACTGTGCACTTCATTCTAGGTTTGATTTAAAGTGTTTATAAAGACAAAAGTTTTTTTTTACCCTAACCACTTCAGCCCCAGAAGGAATTACCCCCCTTCCTGACCAGAGCACTTTTCACAGTTTGGCACTGTGCTGCATTAACTGGTAATTGAGCAGTCATGCAATGCTGTACCCAAACAAAATTTCCGTCCTTTATTTCCCACAAATAGAGTTTCTTTACATGGTATTTGATAACCTATGGGATTTTTATTTTTTGAAATCTAAATGAAAAAAAAGACACTTTGAAAAAAATTATATATTTTTTTGTTATAAAAAAATCTAATCAACTCAATTTTAGTCATATATTTAGCCACATATCTTGGGTAAAAAAAAATTAAATAAGCGTATTTTTATTGATTTGCGCAAAAGTTATAGCGTCTACAAACTAGGGTACATTTTCTGGAATTTACACAGCTTTTAGTTTATGACTGCCTATCTCATTTCTTGTAGACATGTGCATTCGTTTTCGTCCGAATGTATTTTCGTCCGAATTTCAGGTATTTTCGTTATAGTTTTAACAAACTATAACGAAAGTGCAGAATCCGAAAAACGAAAGATCCGTCATAAACAAATGCTTTATTTTCGTTTTTGTTGTGACAACAGTTCGATATAGATAGGAGATTCGGCGCTGACAATAACAATCTGTGTCCATCGAACCTGTGGTCGAATGTTCCTAACCTTAACTCTATTAGTCCAATATTATTCTACATAGAGAGGAAAGATTTGACGCAGAGAGGAAAGATTTGACGCAGAGAGGAAAGATTTGACGCAGAGAGGAAAGATTTGACGCAGAGAGGAAAGATTTGACGCAGAGAGGAAAGATTTGATGCAGAGAGGAAAGATTTGACGCAGAGAGGAAAGATTTGACGCAGAGAGGAAAGATTCGACGCAGAGAGGAAAGATTCGACGCAGAGAGGAAAGATTCGATGCAGAGAGGAAATATTGCTGCTGGAATTGGGTGGAATTGCATGAATGAATGATTTGTTTAGCTGCGAACTGAATCGCCTCGAGGTGCTTAAATTGCAGCTAAACTATACAGAGTCATACAGTCTAGCTGCTCCGTCGAATCTTCTTTGAACCTTCGACAGACACCATAAGCCTTCAATGACAGATTCAACCTTAATTCATTTGGATTTTCAGACAAATGCAATTTTTAACGAAAAACAAAATAAATAAAAATGAATTTCGGGAGTAACAAAATAAATGTATTTTTCGGACGAAAACGAAATTCCGAAACAAAATATTTCAGTGTGCACATGTCTAATTTCTTGAGGTGCTAAAGTGGCAGTGCAGTACAAAACCCCCTGAAATGAATTTGGAAAGTAGACACCCCAAGGAAATTGCTGACAGGCATGTTGAGCCCATTGAATATTATTATTTTTTGTCACAATTGATTAAAAAATGACAAAAAAAAAAAAAAAATGGGTATATGTGGGATTACACTCCAAAATATATTCTGCTGCTTCTCCTGAGTACGGGGATACCACATGTGTGAGTCTTTTTGGGAGCCTAGCCACGTGCAAGACCCCGAAAACCAATCACCGCCTTCAGGATTTCTAAGGGCGTAAATTATTGATTTCACTCCTCACTACATATCGCAGTTTCTGAGAGTTTTTAGACACCCCAAGCTATTTGCTGAGAGGCATGTTGAGTATTTTGCAGATCTCACTTTTTGTCAAAAAGTATTGAAAATTAAAAAAAAAGAAAAAAAAAATGTTTTTACCTTTTCTTGCTTCATTTTCAAAAACAAATGAGATCTGCAAAATACTCACCATGCCTCTTAGCAAATACCTTGGGGTGTCTACTTTCCAAAATGGAGTCACTTGGGGGGGGGGGGGGGGTTGGGCTTTTCTTGACATTTCTGGTCCTCTGAAACTGTGATAGGTAGTGAGGAAGTGAAATCACCATTTTACACCATTAGAAAGCCTGAATGTAATGATTGGTTTTCGGGGGGTACTGTACGCGGCTAGACTCCTAAAAAGTATTTGCGCAGCGATTTTTCAAACGCATTTTTTTTTGGAAAAAAAAAAAAAACACCTTTTGGAATTTTAATGTACTAAAACACACTATATTGCCCAAATGTTTGGTAAAATATAAAAGATGATCTTAAGTCAAGTACATAGATACCAAACACAACATGCTTCAAAATTATGCACAACTGTGCAGCAGCAACAAACTACATAAACAGGTTACCACTTTAGATTTACAGACGAGGTCTACTGCTAGAAATACTGCCCTCAATCTGGCGTTCGCGGTGATATGTGTACATACATGACACAATTGCTGTTTACATACAACACAAGACCGACGATTGCGTTTGCCCTTTGCGCAAACACGGGAGGACAGGGGTGCTTTAATTTATTTATTATTGAATTTTTTACACAGTTCCCTTTCATATATAACATTTTAAGAAGGGGGGAATTTGGGACTTTAAATGAAGCACATATGTAGTGTGCCTCCATCCCTGGTTCAGGTAAATAAAGAAGGAGATTTGGGACCTTAATTGAGGCTCTTGACATTGAAGAAAACATGTTTAATAACATGAAAGATGTATAAAATACATATCAATGGTACAGAACAAGTAAAACATATTTTGATCATAAAATTACATTAAGATATACACATATAACATGGACATCAAGGATACATGATATATATCAACTTGGCAACACATGATAATGTATAAAAAATTTCTGAATAATTCCTATGAATTTATATATATATATATATATATATATATATATATATATATATATATATATATATACACACACACACACACACACGTTATTGAGGCGGCACATTGCAATGTAAGTAACATGATATAAAGTAATATGAACATGATTGCTTAGTAGACAATAGACTGGATTGATTGCTCATACAGGCATGTGTCTGCATCCTATGTGTCTGCATCCTATATGCCTGACGCGTTTCGTGTGTGAGCACTCATCAGGGGTGGATGCTCAAGAATATCTATAAAGAATGAAATAGAATTAATCTGAACATAGCAGGAGAAGGCGAATTTGCCAGTCCTGAATACTTCCATGTAATGAGTTAAGGATGGGATATGGTGAATGTGTGGCCAGGGCCAGGAGGGTTGTCTGTCCCGGGAGCTGACATGTGTATATATATATATGAATTCATAAGAATTATTCATCAATTTTTTATACATTATCATGTGTTTCCAAGTTGATATACATCCTTGATGTCCATGTTATATGTGTATGTGTAATTTTATGATCAAAATATTTTTTACTTGTTCTGTACCATTGATATGTATATTATACTTCTTCCATGTTATTAAACATGTTTTCTACTAAAGTACCCCCACAATGTCAAGTGCCTCATTTAAAGTCCCAAATCTCCTTCTTTATTTACATACATACACATATATATATATATATATATATATATAATTATATATATATATATATATATATATATATATATATATATATATATATATATATATATTTATCAATTTTATTGTTATCACAGGGAATGTAAATATCCCCTATGATAGCAATAGGTAATGACAGGTACTCTTTTTTTGAAAAAGTTGGGGTCTATTAGACTCTAGATCTCTCCTCAGCCCTTAAAGCATCTGACCACACCAACATCGGTGTGATATGATGCTTTCCCAATGGCGCTTTTTATATCCGGCAAAACCAAAGTCATGAAATGCTTGTAGCTTCCGGTTTCTTAGACCATAAAGATGATTGGAGCCATTCTGGTCTCCGATCAGCTCTATGGTCAGCTGGTGGAACCACCGGCTGCATTCTCGGGTTCCCCGTGGGACAGGAGAGCCAGAGAAAACTATGGAAGACGGCAGGAGGGAGGGGACGTACCCTCCCACTGCTTGTAAAAGCAGTATAGTGGATAATTAGCCACTAGGATTGCTTTTACATGAAAGCCGACTGCTGGCTAAAAAAAAATGATATTAAGATGATACCTAAACCTGCAGGCATCATTCTGGTATAACCACTCAAAGTCCAGCAACATACCAGTACGTCGCTGGTCCTTGTTGGGCATATATTGTAATGTTCTTTTTTTTTTTTTCATGCAGCCTGTGGATGAAATTAAAAAATAGAACCTAACAGATTCCTCTATTCACATTGATCATGGTATGCCCACCATTAGAATATTGTGCTGCGTTCACCCACTTATAATAAACCCTGCTCACCCTCCTCCTATGCTTTGGCATAGTTGCGCCTTTTTTTTTTAACTGTGGTGGAAATCACCTCCTACAGTGCTGTAGTCACAAATTTACGTATCGTGAGAGCAAACCCTGTTGCTGTCAAAATAAATAAATCTGTGCTGCAGCTGAATGGCGTACCTGCAAAGTAAATAATGGTTAGCAATAAAACACAGTAACATTACATTATAACAGTAGGACATACCTGCAAAGCAAACACAATAAAACACAGTACAATAAAACATTATATTATAGCATAAATCACAGTAACAGTACAACAGTAGAATGACATACCTGCAAAGCAACCACAATAAAACACAGTAACAATAAACCATTACAGTGTAGCATAAAATACAGTAAAACAGAGCAGAAAAATAGAGAGAGAAGAACAATAAAACAACAACTATTTTTGGCTTTTGTATTATATTTTTCGTTGAAGTGGTTTATGAGGGGCCAAATGTTATGGAGCCGATCATGTTCAGGGTCACCCCTTGGACGACAGAGTTCATTGTCATTGAAATGCATGAACCGTAATATCTGCTCGTACCTAGCCATGGCAGCAGAGAACACGGCATATGGTGAATTGAGTGGACGAATATGACTGCAACTCACACTTTTTAGTAATGCCCATGTTGAGGGATAGGCCCAGAAAGGTCCTAAAATTTGGGAGCCATTATAGGTTTCCAGCCAAATTGTCTTGTAAGGGGTGAATTTGGGTTTCGGGCGATGACTTGACCAGCGTATAAATTGCTTTGGTCCACAATCGATCCGTACAGATCTTCCGTGAAATACAGCTCCAAAAATTCCAGGGGTGTTAAATCTGCTGTTTTCACCTGAATTCTAGGTTGGCCAGTGAATGGGGGGGGGAAGTACGAGCGCTACAGAATCTGTGGGCTGCCAATCAGGACTTGCAAGCGCAGTGGGAAGGGCACTATGGGCTCTACGGTCCTGTATTCGAACTCTTGGTGGCTGCAAGGCACTACTTGTGCTAGCCACCACACCAGCTTGAACTGCACCCATGGGACCCGCCATGTCACCAAGTGATACTGCAGTGCTGGTTTGTCTATGACCAGGGTGTACTAGGCTGCTGGTGCTTGCCAGTTCACCAGAAGGTTGAGCGCTACTAGTACTGACACTCTGCTGCATATGAGTATCATGTGTTTGTTGCACCTCAGCAACAGAAGAATGGGGGTCGAGTATGCCTGACCTTAGCAGGGATCCATTCTCCATCATCAGAGCTATCTGTCGGGGTGCCGCTCGCTACAGGTTCAAATACTGAGCCTGAATCTGATGATGAGGACTCACGCTCTCATCTGTCATGGTTAGCATCCTGTAGGCCTTTTCACTAATGTACCTTTAGTGACAGTGATCTACTGATCATGCACTTGGGTGGGCTGGGCGGAGTGGCTAAACGCAGGTGTTAGCAGGTGTCTGCGCTGATCCCGCTAACGCTCCAGGGCTCCAGGACATGAGATTGCATCACTTCCTCTGCCTGTGTTTACATTACATGGGCAGAGGACGTTTGTCAATTGGTCAGAACCGATCAGCAGGTCCAGGCCATAAATCATTGGCCTGGACCTGTTGAGTGATCGGTTCTGAACCGAATCGGATCGCCATGGTGACAGAGGGTGCGTGCGTGCACGCTCACGATCTGTGCCTTTGCGCAGCCGGGCCTCCCTGCTGCAGTATATGTACGTGGGGGGGTCCGGAACTGGTTAATGCATTCTCTGCATTAAGGTCATTAAGGTAAGAAACCTTTCAGAATTTTCTCCTCCCCTTAAACACTAACCTGAGCCCGATCTCAATCCAGCACTGTGTCCGCCTGCAGCAGCTCTTCTGACAGGAGACCCAGCAGCAGTGGAAGTCATTGGCTCCTACTGCTGTCAGTCAAATCCTGTGAGGAGGGTTCAGGGGGTCTGGCAGAGCTGCACTGTGTATGCCTATGGACGCACACAGCCCGGCTCAGGATCGAGTCCACACAAGTGCGGCTTGCTATGGGGGCACTCAGAGAAGAGGAGGAGCCAAGATCACCAGCGCAGGACCCTAGAAGAGGAGGTTCCGTGCCACTCAACAAAACCATTGCACAGAGCAGGCAAGTATAACATGTTTATTATTCTCAGAAAAAAGAAGCTTTACAACCGCTTTAATTATTTAACCACTTGCTGACCCCCGAAAGGCAAAACAGGGACGTGTGTGTGTGTGTAAACACACACATCTCAGTTCTGTGAGGAGAGATCGTGAGTTCCTACGAGGAACCACGATCTCTCATCTCCTATAGTCAGTCCCATCCCCCACAGTTAGAACACACACATAGGGAACACAGTTAACCCCTTCCCTGCCAGTGACATTTTTACAGTAATCAGTGCATTTTTATAGCACTGATCGCTTTATAATTGTCAATTGACCCAAAAATGTGTCAAGAGTGTCCGATGTGTCCGCCATGTCGCAGTCTTGATAAAAATTGTAGATCGCTGCCATTACTAGTAAAAAAATGTGATAAATCTATCCCCTATTTTGTAGACGCTATAACTTTTGCGCAAACCAATCAATATACGCTTTTTGCAATTTTTATTACCAAAAATATGTAGAAGAATACATATCGACCTAAACTGAGGAAAATATTTGCTTTTTAAAAAAAAAAAAATTGGGGCTATTTATTACAGCAAAAAGTACAAAATATTGTGTTTTTTTTTTCAAAATTGACGCTTTTTTTTGTTTATAGCGCAAAAAATAAAAAACGCAGAGATGATCAAATACCACCAAAAGAAAGCTCTATTTGTGGGAAAAAAATGACGTCAATTTTGTTTGGGTACAGCGTCGTACGACCACGCAATTGTCAATTAGAGCGACGCAGTGCAGTATCACAAAAAATGGCCTGGTCATTGAGCAGCCAATTCTTCCGGAGCTCAAGTGGTTAAATGTCATTAAAAATAGAATTACAATGGAATATCAATGTACCAACCTGGGCCTGACACGTTCAACATCTTTCTAAGAAATTGGGGTGTTTTCACAGCCACCAATCATATTTAAACTTTCAGGGCAGCTCCAATTCTGACTGGTCACAGAGGGGAAGTAAGTTCATTCTTAGTAAAGACACGTTTGATACAACTGGTCTTCTGCATTTCTCTGCAGTGAAAAAGGATTATAATGAAGCTGACCTTGCTTTTATTTTTATAAACTTTACTTGGCATAACATTTTGATAGTACTATCTTCGGGGAAGGCCGTAGACTCCGTTTAGTTTCTCAAATGAATTTTATTTAATTTTCAGTTTTGTTTGTAAGATTTTGATGTGACTAGGGAGTATGTAGGGCAGGAAGCATGCTTGTTATAAAAACAGACATGCCTTTGATTGTTATGATTAAATGATACAGCAAATTATGGCGGAAGTGGAATAGATACATAATATGAATGGAGACGAGTATTTGGGTTGGCCTCCCCCAGTGAAGGATGGTGCCGCTTGTGAACATTATGAATCGTATCAGAGAGGAATTAGGTGAACATATTGGCATCTTTGAGGGTGATATATACACAAATAATAGTGCGCTTCTGGTTACTATGCAAGAAATGAAATACTGAAAATGTATCACTATACAATCAGTGAATCGAATAGTCCATAAAGTTCAATATGAAAATAAGTCCATGTGCCAATAGCAATGAAAGCATATAGTGGAATGATTGTGTATTTAATTCTTCTCAAGAAAATGATATATCCCAGCGGGTGGCAAACCACGTGTATTGTTAAGGAATTCCCCCATACACACGTTCTCCACCGTGATCAACCTCTTAATAGATTAGGGGTCCTCAAACTTTTTAAACAGGGGGCCAGTTCACTGTCCCTCAGACTGTTGGGGGGCTGGACTATAGTTTGAAAAAAAATATGAACAAATTCCTATGCACACTGCACATATCTTATTTGTAGTGCAAAAACCCCCCAGAAAAACACAATATTTAACCACTTAAGGACCGCCTCCTGCACATTTACGTTGGCAGAATGGCACGGCTGGGCACATCAACATACAAGTACATTGTCCTTTAAGAGCCCAGCCGTGGGTCGCGCGCGCTGCTGTTGGCGTGCTCGCAACCCGGTCCTGAGCTTCGTGACCGTGGCCGGGGGACCCGCGGACCCGATCGCCGCTGGTGTCCCGGGATTCCTGTCATCGGGAAAGTGATGTTGAACGCCAAGCCATGCCCCCTACAGTAAAAAAACACACACGTCACACTTAACCCCTCCCCACCCCCTAGTGGTTAACTCCTTCACTGCCAGTGTCATTTACACAGGAATCAGTGCATTTAAATAGCACTGATTGCTGTATAAATGACAATGGTCCCAAAAATGTGTCAAAAATGTCCGATGTGTCCGCCATAATGTCGCAGTCACAATAAAAATAGCTGCTCGCCGCAATTACTAGTAAAAAAAAAAATTTATAAAAATGCTATAAAACTATCCCCTATTTTGTAAACGCTATAACTTTTATGCAAACCAATCAATCGCTAATTGCAATTTTTTTTTACCAAAAATATATAGAATACGTATCGGCCTAAACTGAGGAAAAATATTTTTTTTTTATATATATTTTTTGGGGATATTTATTATAGCAAAAAGTAAATAATATTGCATTTTTTTCAAAATTGTCGCTCTAGTTTTGGTTATGTTGTTTTTGTTTATTTTGCACAAAAAATAAAAACCTCAGAGGTGATCAAATACGACCAAAAGAAAGCTCTATTTGTGGGAAAAAAAAGGACACCAATTTAGTTTGGGAGCCAATGTCGCACGGCCGCGCAATTGTCAGTTAAAGCGAGTGCCGAATCGCAAAAAAGGGGCCTGGTCCTTTGGCTGCAAATTGGTCCGGGGCTTAAGTGGTTAAAATGAAGAAAAATATATATTTTTTTTAAATCAGAAAAAGGTTTATTGAGATGTCACAAATTTATACAACCAGATATTAAAAGTACATGTAGTTCACATCAGATATCAATTCAACATACCAGTATTGTAGTTCACGTCATGGGCATGCTTTAAGAGCCCTTCAGTGCCGTATCTAGGGTCGTGCACAACCGGGACACCAGGGCCACCATATCAAAGCACGTAGACAAGCATTAAACATTTGGAAAGCAAGGGCATGCTAATTCCAGCCATAACATTATTAGCTAAATTAAACATATCCATTTTTGTGATAAATTTCACAACAATAAATTGTCTATTACTAAATCAGCTGGGGCCAAACCAGGAGAAGCCAAACAGCTACCCCATACCATCTCAAATTTGGAAAAGCTGCCCCTATGCTGATATATGCCCCTTCATACCTGGAAGTACCAAGTATTTTGTGAGGTGTCAAATTATGAACAAAGTAGCAGGGGAGAATGGGAAAGGTGAATATAAGTGAGTCAGGAGGAAGCATTTCCTCAGTCTGATTGCTCTTAGTAATCAGACTTCAACATTGTAACTTTTGTAGCAAGTCACAAGTTGAGAGGCTGCAGCAGGGACTGAACATAAGAAATCCTCCTGCATATGGCCAGCTTTAGAGGGAAATCCTCACATTCTGTAGAAATTGCTATGCACTTGCTGTTCTGTGCCTGCAGCCACCGGGATTGTGTGTGAAACTGACAGGCAGCCTCCTGCCTGGCAGGTGAGAGTATTCGGGCGGCTACGCTGCCGCCCGATCATTTTCACACACCGCCACACCCCACCATGCTTACCGTGCCCAGTTAGCCTGGGATCTCCATGGCAGGTGCTGGTGGGTAGAGGGGAAGGAAAAGAGCGGACATACGTCCGCTCTCCTCCCCTTCTTCTTGTGACCCGAAAAAGCAACGTCTCCGACGTCACTTCCGGGTCAAGCTCTCGGTGTCCCTGGCTCGCTTTGCCAAGAGAGGATGTTTTGCAATGCGATCTGCATTGCAAAACATTCAGTGGAGTACAGGGGAGACATGCAGGGACTTTCAGACCCTGTATATCACAATAAAGGGAACCTGTCACCTAAAAATCATCACATCACATGTTTGTTCCCTATGTAATAAAAAAAAAAAAAAGTTGAGTAAAACATTTTCTTTTTCTTATTTTTTGCAAAAAAATAAAGTTATCCCCAAGCACATAACCCCCCCCCCCCCTACAAATAGTTTTGAGCCCCCCCATCTCCACATATACACACGCACAAACGTAAACGCACGCTTTGGATTGCCTACGCGTGCAAACGTCGATTGTGATACAAGTACCATATCGCCTCGTACGCCGGAGTGAGAGCAACAATTCTAACATCAGACCTCATCCGTAACACTAAACTGATACCTATAGGGGGCTTCTGAAGCGTCGCCTATAGAGAATATAGGGTACTGAAGTTTGTCGCCATTTCACGGACGCACATAAATTTAAGGTTTGGCATGTTGGGTATCTATTTACCCGGTGCAACCTCGTCTTTTATATTTTACCAAAAATGTGGGTAATTTATTGTGTTTGTTTGCCCTAAAATTCATGTTAGTGTGTTTTCTACTGAAATTTTGCATTTTCTAGACATTTGTGGTAATATCGTGTGACATAAAAAATTGCAACTACTTATTCTCTAGGGTGTCTGCTTTCAGAAAATATATAACATTTGTGGGTTTTGTGTAATCTTTAAGCCTAAAATTATTTTTTTTTTTAATACAATCGTTTTTTATTGGTGAGAAAAAAAGTAAAGTCATGTACATTACACATCACATGTGATGAGACAAACAGTACAAATGCTGGCAAATGACTTCCAAATATGGTGTAGTGCGTTACACAGATTAAATTCTAAACCATGCATATAAACTAACAAAACAAATAACTAAACTTTGCAGCCGCTATCAACAAAAGAACGTGCGATATGTACCAAGCAATGTTATTTCGTGTATTTACAGGGTCTGTACTCCTATGCCACGAAGGGAAGTACCCAGGGGTTGGAACTCCTCTAGGACTCGGAAGGAGGGTCAGTAAGGGCTTGTAGTAGTTGATCTAGTTGCCAGCTCGACCACTTTTTGTCATAGATTTGCATTGTGTCCATCATAGAGTGGAACAACCTTTCCATCTGACAGATGGCTTCAACGCGATGAAGGATTTGGGACCATGGGAGGGATCTGGATTTCCAATTCAGGGCTATGGACCATTGAATGGCTCCGAATATTGTATAAATCAGATTACTGGTTGACCTAGGTATACCCGGGATAGGTGCGAAGAGAAGGCAAATCTGTGGGGATAGTTCTACTCTGGATCCCGCTAGGGACTCAATCTTAGCGGAAGCCTGATCCCATATCTGCTGGAGTAGAGGGCAGCTCCAGAAGGTGTGCAGCATAGTGCCTATCTCCTGGCAGCCTCTAAAGCAGGATTCAGGGGTGGTGGGATAAAATTTATGAATTCTATCTGGTGTGAGGTACCACCGGGTGTGAACCTTAAGAAGAGTCTCCTTTACCGAGATTGATTTGGAGCATTTGTGTAAATTCCTGAGCATCTCTGCCCAGTCATCGCTAGAAATCTCCATACCCATTTCTGACTCCCATTTTAGCATGGCATAAGATTTCTCAGGGAGGTCAAGGTCTAACAGGTTTTTATATATCTGTGATATTGTGCCTTTATCCCTAGGTCGAGATATACATATTTGTTCGTAAAAGTTCGGGGTATAATGTGCTTCACGTCTATATTGAGAATCAAAATAATGCCTGACTTGAAGGAACTTAAAGAATTCTGTCCTCGGTATCTGATAATTGGTCTGTAGGTCAGTGAAGGAGCAAAAAATCCCTCGGTTCGTAAGGGACTTCAGGGTAACCAGTGAGTGGTGTATCCACCATATGTAGGATCCGGGGGAGTTAAAAGCTAAGGGGAAGTTCCTATCCCCTAGAAATGAAGCTAGGGGGGGGGGCTGGGGAAGAGAGTCTGAACTTGGACTTGTACAGTGACCAGATACGGAGGGAGTGACCCACAACAGAGTTCAGGGAGTTGACCTCCCCAGAGTTCAGTGATGGCTGCCATAGCAGTCCTGGGAGGAAGAAGGGACGTATAGATTGTGTTTCAAATCTTAACCAGGGGATCACTTCGAACTTGGAGTGCCATTGTGCAGTCTGGGCTAATCTGGCTGAGATATAGTACAGCCATATATCCGGCAGGCCTAGGCCCCCCCTGGACATTGGTCTGTGCGCCATGGATTTTCCAAATCTTGGCCTTTTCCTGCACCAAATAAAAGCATTAATGTCTCTTTGGAGAGCCTGAAACATCTGACGGGGTACATAGTTGGGAAGGGCCCTGAAAAAATAAAGGAGCTTGGGGAGAATAGACATCTTGATTGCAATCACCCTGCCGAGAAGTGAGATTTTGAATGTGGACCAGGTTCTCAGCCAATTTCTGGCCATGGTGAATGCCTTGGGGTAGTTTGCTTGGAATATACCTGTGAGGGAGGGGGCTAGATTAATACCGAGATATGAAAGTGTAGAGTTGGAAATGGAAAAGCCGAAGCATTGCTTAAGGGTGGAGAGTAACTGTTGGGGTATGTTGACTGGGAGGGCGGAGCATTTTGATAAGTTCACTCCTAGGCCAGAATATTCGTGAAATTTTTTAAGGGTGGTAAGGAGGTTAGGAAGGGATATTAGGGGGTCTGGAAGGAATGCCAGAACATCGTCAGCATATAGACTAAGCTTGTATTCGTAATCTCCTTTTTTGTATCCCTTAATATCAGTATTAGCAATAATAGCTTTGGCAAGTGGTTCTATTGCCAGAGCGAACACTAAGGGGGAGAGGGGACAGCCCTGGCGGGTGCCTCTGCCCAGGGGAAAGTATGCTGAGGAGCAGCCTGGTAGTCTGATTCTTGTGTGGGGGTTGTGGTATAATGCTTTGAAGCCATGGATAAATTCTCCAGCGAACCCAAACTTATCCAGGACTTGGTCTATATAGGGCCATAAGACGCTGTCGAAGGCCTTGTGTATGTCAAGGCCCAGGACAAGAAGCCCTCGGGACGTGGTGTTGGCATCTTGAATAATGTTTGTTGCTAGCCTAATGTTGTCCGTGATTTGTCTATTAGGGATAAAACCAGTCTGTTCAGGGCCTATTAAAGAAGCTACTACAGGGGCAAGTCTATTGGCCAGTATCTTTCCTAGGATCTTCGTGTCATTATTTAAGACTGAGATGGGCCTATAGTTTTGGGGAAGGGTGTGGTCTTTATTTGGTTTCGGGATAAGGGTCATATTGGCGTGAAGCAGTTCTGGGGGGGGTTTGTGTCCTTGAAGGGTGTGATTTACAAATTTACTTAGTTGCGGTGATAATATCTGGGCAAATTTCTTATAGTAAGAGGAAGTGAATCCATCTGGGCCGGGAGCTGTGGATGATTTAAAAGATTTTATTATGAGGGAAACTTCTTGTTCGGTGCAAGGGGCGTTCAGGGACGATAATTGATCTTCAGAGAGCCTAGGAAGGTTTAGGGAGTCCAACCACTGGGGAAGGCCGTCTGGAATGGGGGAGTTCGGGGCTGAGAGAAGGGATTGATAAAAGGAGGTGAATATCTGGAGAACTTCCTTTGGGTGAGAAACCAGTTGGCCCTTTTCGTTTTTAAGTTTGTAGACATGAGGGGGTTGGAGGGATTGATGTAGTTTACGAGAAAACATACTGGATGCCGAATTGCTATGTAAAAGGAATTTTGCTTTAGACCATCTGAGAGATTTTTCTGTACTGTCAGTCAGAATCGAATCTAGTTCTGCCCTCTTTTGGTTAATTTGAGTTAAAATCTGGGGGGTCTGGTCTCGGGTATGAACATTATATAGGTCGTGGAGGTCTTTTGTGAGGGAGTTAATTTGGGAGAGACGTTGTCTCTTCCTCCTGACTGCTATTTCTATAAGTTGGCCCCTCAGGACTGCCTTGTGGGCTGACCACAGGGTGTGTGGGGATATGTCAGCAGTGTCATTGAGTCGAAAATATTCTTCTAGGGTGGAAGTGACTTGATTCAGGATTGCTGGATCAGATAGGAGGGAGTCATTTAGCCTCCAGGTGGCTACTGAGGGGGAGATGCCTATGTGAGCAGTTTGAAATGAGACCACATGGTGGTCAGACCAGGGGCAAATCATAATGTCCGCCTTGGGTGCGTTGGCTAGTAAAATTGGGGTGGACAAAATATAATCCAACCTGGCATAGCTTCCATGAGGGCTGGAGAAGTGGGTGAATTCCCTGGAGCCCACGTTTAAGGACCTCCAGGTGTCTATCAGCTGAAGGGAGGTCAGGGCTTTTGTCAGGGATTTTGGGAAAGTTTTTGCATAGTGCGTGGATCTACTTCTGTCCAGTACGGGATGGGCTACAGTATTAAAGTCTCCACCCACAATCATGTGGGGGGAGGTGTACCTATCAAGTATCTGCAGAAATTCTGTGAAGAATCTACTATGTGCAGAGTTGGGAGCATATACATTTGCTATGGTTATAGCTTTGCCCTGGATGTGCCCTTGTAATATAATGAATCTGCTGTTGGGGTCTTTGAAAGAGTGAGATATCTCAAAAGCCACATTGTTCTTAATAAAGATTGCAACCCCCCTGGCCTTGGTCTCAAACTTGGTGTAGTAATTCACTTTAAAGGCTTTATCAAAAAAGCAAGGGTGGGATTTGGAGGAGAAGTGGGTTTCTTGTAGTAGTATTACTTCCGCGCCAATCTGTTTGTAGAATCTAAATGCTTTTCTCCTTTTAGAGGGGGAATTAAAACCTCTCACGTTGTGAGAAATGACGTGCAAACCCATCATGGTGGGAATGTATGATAGATATAGAGTGGTATTGGGTGATTGTAGTGACCTGGATGTGACCAAGACCAGAGGATGCTGCTGGGCAACTTAAGCATTATCAATTTAGCCAAAAAACTTGGGTAGCAGTACAGTGACACAAGTGAAATTCTGCATTCATAACATTCATTGGTAGATGGAGAAAAGGTCAGATAAATAGCAGCTGTAAAAAAACTTATACTACTAACATCGAAAAACTTAGTAACCTCGTGGGGTCTGGAGGAAAACTCCATCCAGACTACCGAAAGTCTTCACCGTGGACCAGTGAAAAAAAAAACAGGTCCACCAAAACACCTGCTCTTCAACGGGACTCCCCCGGGAGATCCACAGTCTTGGGGGGGTCGGGAGGGAAACACCGTGCTGAGCAAGTGTGGGGGGGTAATACGCTATCTGTAATAGCAGAGGTCTCCGGGTGGTCGGAGACCAACAACAGGGTGATAGTATATCTTTGCCGACAGGGGGGAACAAGCTGGGAGTAAGCAGGGGGAGAAAAAAGGGGGGGGGGGAGAGAGGCCCCTCATTATGGAAAAGAAAAAATTAGAACGGGGTAAAATAAACAGGCAAAAAGGACAGGCTCTCCCCCCCCATCCCCATCCCTAGTTCGTTAAGAGCGGTTCAGTGGGTCAGTTGGAATGGAGAGGTAAATGCCGAAAGTCATACGAACATGAGTGATGCTGGGACACGATCTTTCCATCCTAGTTGAGTCTTTGCCATGGATGTACCAGGGAACATCAATGGAGACATCCCTTGTCAATAGTTCTGGTGCAGTGGTGGTCTGCGGGAGCTCCGGTCCCTTTGTGGTGATGGAGTGGCCCAAATTGGTGACATCCTCGGGGTTGACGGCAGGCGGATGGGATGCGGGGGGTCTAGGAGGCCGAGCTTGATTAGGATCTCCCTCCCTTCCGTGATGGTTGTGGCGATGTATGTGGAGCCGTTGTGCGGGATAATAAGTTTAAATGGGAACCCCCATCTATATCTTATGCTGGCCGACTGGAGGACCGATGTGATTTCTTTCATTTTCCTACGCTTTTCGAGCGTAGTAGGAGAGATGTCCGGGTATATCTGCAGGGGGACGCCATCCAGCATGATGCGAGGGGTGTTACGGGAAGCCTTGAGGATTTCCTCTTTTGTGAGATAGTCTTTAAGGCACATTATAACATCTCTCGGTGGTTTTTCTGGAGGGGGTTTGGGTCGGAGAGCGCGGTGCAGCCGATCACAGACAAACGAGTCCAGTGGTTGCTCCGGTAACAGTGAGTGGAATAGTCTGTTAATGGCATCCGTAAGGTCGGTTACTGTCTCTGGGATACCACGGACCCTAACGTTGTTCCTCCTATTACGATTGTCCAAATCTTCAATGTGGTTTTGAAGCTGGACAACCGTATCTGTTAGTGTTTCATGGTCCCTTCTCAGGTCGGTGTATGCTAGGTGCAGTTCGTCGTGTTTTACCTCTAGCACGTCCGTGCGGTTGCCAAGCGAGGATATCTCCTGAGAGAGCGTGCTGGTGGACTTCTGGAGTTCGGCTTGAAACTTTTTAGCTAGGCGCTCGTACATAGTTGCCAGGCTATCTTCCAGGTCGGCTTTGGTGAGGTGAGCCGTTTGGTCTTCTTGCGAAGCTTGGGAGGGGGGCCCGGAGTCCGGCACCCGCGAGGGGGATTTCGGATGGGCGCCATTTTGGGTCATCCCGGTCTGTTCGCGGGCTCTGAGAAGATAGTTGGTTAAGGACCGCTGGGCGGTTTTCGGTTTGTTTTTTTTGCCTGTCGGCATGCACGAAAGGTCCCTCGGGAGGGATAGGGTGCTTTTGAGGCTGTTTGTGGGGTTTAAAGGTCCCGGGGAGTGCTGTTAGTCTCCGATAAGGCCGGAGCTCCTTCTTCTAGCTTCTGCTCTGTTTCGCGCCGCGCATGCGCCCCCTAAAATTATTTTTTAAACATGTGTGCAAAAAAACACAAAAAGGGCTCTGGCAGCAAAAGGGTTAACATAATTTACCATGTCTCATTGCAATCACGTTGTGGAAGGTTTGTGAGCACAGCCCGCGATCTGATTAACATGTGACTGAAGTTCTTTTTTATAACATTTTATTAGGAGAATGCACTTAACAAGAACAATGGCCCCAAAATTTAGCCGACAAGTTAAATCAAGAAAGACAATATACAATATGTTAGTATAACATAAGTAGTTAGTATAACAAAAATAAGTATAAGTATAAGGGAGGCTGTGCAGAGTGACACAGACACAAACACCAAAACCTGACTGACAGTGTATGTGAGTACCCAAGTATTGTGTGTACCCGAGTATAGTGAGTACCTGAGTGCTGGGAGTACCTGAGTGCTGGGAGTACCTGAGTGCTGGGAGTACCTGAGTGCTGGGAGTACCTGAGTGCTGGGAGTACCTGAGTGTTGGGAGTACCTGAGTGTTGGGAGTACCTGAGTATTGTGAGTGTTGGGAGTACCTGAATATTGTGAGTGTTGGGAGTACCTGTGTATTGTGAGTGCACGTGGGCAGTGAGTACTCGAGTGCTGCGAGTGCACGTGGTCTGCGAGTGCATGTGGCGGCAAGAACCTGTGTATTGTCTTGTTGAGTATTAGTTTCAGGAAGCTAGTTGTTAAGTAATTTAGACAGGGTATAATCCCCAATCCTCATTAAATTAGTAGGTACGATGCCCGGCGGGTGTGGATATGCAACTCGTGTACATCTTGCGGCATGTATGCGTTCCTTGATCATCTGATCAAGGGCGTATACTGCAGTGCAAAATGTAAGCACATTGTTTCTCTGGAAGCCCAGGTTCTGAATCTAGAGAAGCAACTGTCAGCACTGAGAAGACCCTCCACACTAAAGAAGAGCCGGGAATGTACCCAGCAGGGGCCAGCACAGAGGTGGGTGGAGACAAAAATAGGTGCAGGTGTTCTATCACAAAGTGTCCGGCTGTCACTAGGTGTCCGAAGTGTACTGCGCATGCGCAGTACGGAGCATGAAGATTTTCGGAAATTGTCGGAAGATGAACGGCGCCTGCGCCGTGAGTCGAGGTGAAGCCCCCACCATCCAAGCGGACATAGGGTTAGTCAAACTTAGAGGGCCCCTCGCTGGCTCGCTTCGCTCGCCACGCTTCGGGCACGGCCTCGCTGCGCTCTGCACTTTTATATTCTAACTCTATGTCCACTTGGATGGTGGGGCTTGAAAGTGGACTCACGGCGCAGGCGCCGTTCATCCTCGGCAATTTTCGGAATCAGGATGTCCTGTGTACTGCGCATGCGCAGTACACAGTGGACACTTCGTGATGGGGGACGGCTTATGATACAACACAGGCACTAGAAATTAGTAGATAGGTGACAGTTAGGAAGGATAGGAAGGAAGTGCCAGGGAGGCCGATCCTGGGCTGAAGCATCCCAATAAGTACGCTCCATTGAGTGACATTGGTGAAACCGGTCAGGGACCAGCACTGCTGGGGCTGAGGGACTCCTAGTTGCCAGGGGAAGAACTCCTCCAGTGAGAGTGGGGGGGGGGGGGGGGAGCGAAGGGAAAGGATAGACAGATTCTGATGATAGGGGACTAAATTCTTAGAAGGACAGAGAGGCCAATCTGTGACAAAGACCTGAAGCGCCGAACTGTATGCTGTCTACCGGGCGCTCGGGTTCGGCACTTCACGGATCTGGTGGACAGATTACTGGGAGGGGCTAGGGAAGACCTGGCTGTCATGGTGCACGTTGGCACCAATGACAAAGTCAGAGGCAGATGGAGTGTCCTAAAGAACGATTTTAGGGACTTAGGAGCTAAATTGAGGAAAAGGATCTCCAAGGTAGTATTCTCAGGAATACTACTGGTACATTGAGCCACACCAGAAAGGCAGAGGGAGATTAGGGAAGTAAACAAGTGGTTTAGGAGCTAGTGTAGTAAGGAGGGGTTTGGGTTCCTGGAGAACTGGGCCAACTTCTCAGTCGGTCACCAGTTCTATAGAAGTGACAGACAACCTAAATGAGGAGGGTGCAGATCTGCTGGGAGTGAAGATGGCCAAAAATTCAGAGGGGTTTTTAAACTAGGCGATGGGGGGAGGGTCCAGATGTAGAGATAGTCAGCAATGAACATATTCCAGAGGTAAATATTCGGGGCATTAGTGGTAGGTTGACTAAAGCACATAAACCCGAGGTAAGTATAGTAACAAGTCCTATTTGCATTCTCGGAACACCGGATAAGAGGAAAGCATGCAACCGGTCTAAACTACGTGGCATGTTCACCAATGCCAGGAGCCTGGTGGACAAGATGGGTGAACTAGAGATACTGTTGAATGAGAAGGATTTAGAGTTTGTGGGAATTTCAGAGACCAGGTTTAACAGCTCTCATGATTGGCTGGCAACCATTCAAGGGTATCTCCTTTATCACAGGGATAGAGAGGGTAAAAAAAAAGGGGGAGGGGAGGGGTATGCCTATATATCAAGAATAATTTACAAGTGAATGTGAGAGATGACATCAATAAAGGGAGCTAGGGAGGAGGTGGAACCCTTATGGGTAGAGCTCCAAAAGGATTAAGCTAATGGGAAAATAATACTGGGAGTATGCAATAGGCCCCCTAACCTTAGGGAGGAGGGGGGACGGACCTCCTATCACAATTTGGATTAGCAGCAAGGATGGGAAGTGTTATAATGGGGGATTTTAATTATCCAGACATAGACTGGGCGGAGGGAACCACGCATTCGTCTAAGGCTTGCCAGTTCCTAAATGTCTTGCAGGACAATTTCATGGGTCAGATGGTAAACGCACCAACTATAAACCTGGCGTTACTAGATATACTGATTACCAACAATACAGACCTGATCACGGATGTAGAAATACGGGGAAATTTAGGAAACAGCGATCACAGGTCAATTGGCTTCAGTATAAATCACACAAATAGGAAACACAAGGGGAACACAAAGACACTGAATTTCAAAAGAGCCAACTTCCCTAAACTACGAACCTTGTTAGAAGATATAGATTGGGGTAAAATATTAGAAACAAAACACAGAGGAGGGATGGGTTTGCTTTAAGAGCATATTAAATAAGGGCATTAGCCAGTGCATCCCTTTGGGAAAAAAATTTAAAAGAGCAAACAAAAGTCCTGGATGGCTTAACTCCAATGTAAAAATGCATATAAAAGCAAAGGAGAAGGCCTTCAAAAAATACAAGGATGAGGGATCAGCATTCAGACTTTACAAAGAATGCAACAAGATATGTAAGGGTGCAATTAGGGCGGCTAAGATGGAACATGAAAGACACATAGCGGAGGAGAGCAAAAAAATCCCAAGAAATTCTTTAAGTATATAAACAGTAAAAAAGGGAGGACAGACCATATTGGCCCCATAAAGAATAAGGAAGGACATCTGGCTATAAAGGATGGGAAGATGGCGAAGGTATTGAATTTATTCTTCTCCTCAGTCTTCACAAGGGAATCGGGGGCTTCAGTAACCAAAACTGCAGTGTTTGTCCTCATGACAGGAAGCACCCTCAAGGCTAACAGAGGCAAGAATTAGAAATAGACTTGGGAAACCTAACATTAATAAATCACCAGGACCAGATGGCTTGCACCCGAGGGTACTTAGGAAACTCAGTCAAGTAATTGCCAGACCATTGTTCCTAATTTTTACTGACAGTCTACTGACTGGAATGGTACCAGCTGATTGGAGAAAAGCCAATGTAGCACCAATATTTAAGAAAGGGCCAAATACATCCCTGGGAATTACAGACCAGTTAGCCTAACATCAATAGTATGCAAGCTCTTGGAGGGGATAAGGGACTATATACAGGATTTTAGTAATGAAAACGGTATCATTAGCAGTAATCAGCATGGATTCATGAAGAATCGTTCTTGCCAAACCAATATATTAACCTTCTATGGAGGCGGTGAGCTGCCATCTAGATAAAGGAAGGCCCGTAGACGTGGTGTATCTGGATTTTGCAAAAGCATTTGACACTTCACCATAAACATTTACTGCACAAAGTAAGGTCCGTTGGCATGGACCATAGGGTGAGTACATGGATTGAAAACTGGCTACAAGGGCGAGTTCAGAGGGCGGTGATAAATGGGGAATACTCGGAATGGTCAGGGGTGGGAAGTGGGGTTCCTCAGGGTTCTGTGCTGGGACAAATCCTGTTTAATTTGTTCATAAACGACCTGGAGGATGGGGTAAATAGTTCAATCTCTGTATTTGTGTTTGACACTAAGCCTATCAGGGTAATAACTTCTCTGCAGGATGTGGAAACCTTGCAAGAAGATCTGAGCAAATTAATAGGGTGGGCAACTACATGGCAAATGAGGTTTAACAACTTTACGACCAGTGCAAGGCAATGTACGTCCCTTTTTTGAATAGGGATATCTCGGTAACGGCAGCAGCTGCTGCCACAACCGAGATATCCATCTCTTCAGGCGCCGGTCGAGTTTATGATAATGGTGGTCTGCACGGCGGATTTTCCCCCCTCCCGCCGCTCTCCCGTGCCCTCCGCCGATTACCGGAGCTGAGGCGATCGGGTCCTTTCCTGTGCTGGGTATGGAGACGAGTGAGGGGAAGATGGCCCCCACCCGTCTCCATACCATAGCAGGGCGGAAGCAACGTCAAAACGCCCATACGTCTTAAAGGAACATTTTTTTTTCCATTTAAGTCCAAATATGAGATCTGAGGACTTTTTGACCCCAGATCTCATATTAAAGAAGACCTATCATGCTTTTTTTCTATTACAAGGGATGTTTATATTCCTTGTAATAGGAATAAAAGTGAACCAATTATTTTTTTTATTTTTTTAAAACAGTGAAAAAATAAATAAAATCAAGAAAAATAAATAAGAATTATTATTATTTTTTTTTTAAAGTGCCCTTTCCCAACGAGCTTGCATGCAGAAGTGAACGCATACGTGAGTAGCGCCCACATATGAAAATGGTGGTCAAACCACATGTGAGGTATTGTCGCGATCGGTAGAGCGAGAGCAATAATTCTAGCCCTAGACATCCTCTGTAACGCAAAACTTTTTTTTAAAACGTCACCTATGGAGATTTTTGAGGGTTAAAGTTTGATGCCATTCCACGAGCGGACGCAATTTTGAAGCATGACATGTTGGGTATCAATTTACTCGGCATAACATTATCTTCTATTTTTTTAATTCAAAAAAGTAAATTTTTTCCAAAAAAAGTGCGCAAATACGGTGTGAAAAAAAGTATTGCAACGACCGCCATTTTATTCTCTAGGGTGTTATAAAAAAAACAATAATGTTTGGGGGTTCTAAGTAATTTTCTAGCAAAAAAAACTGTTTTAAACATGTAAACACCAAAATCTCAAAACGAGGCTGGTCTTAAAGTGGTTAATGTAGAAAAATGTAAAATAATGCATTTAGGTGGCAAAAATATGAATGCAATTTACTCACTAGGGGTGAACCTCTGGGGGAATCTAGGATGGAAAAGGACCTGGGGGTTCTAGCAGATGACAGGCTCAGCAATGGCATGCAATGCCAAGCTGCTGCTAACAAAGCAGACAGAATATTGGCATTCATTAGAAAGGGGATTAACTCCAGGGATAAAGTGATAATTCTCCCACTCTACAAGACTCTGGTCCGGCCTCACCTGGAGTATGCTGTCCAGTTCTGGGCACCAGTCCTCAGGAAGGATGTACTGGAAATGGAGTGAGTACAAAGAAGGGCAACAAAGATAATAAAGGGTGTGTTGGACATTAGTTATGAAGAAAGGTTGTGAGCACTGAACTTATTCTCTATGGAGAAGAGACGCTTGAGAGGGGACATGATTTCAATTTACAAATCCCATACTGGTAACCCCACAATAGGGATAAAACTTTTTTGTGGAAGGGAGTTTAATAAGCCATGTGGCCACTCATTAAATATAGAAGAAAAGAGGTTTAACCTTAAACTGCGTAGAGGGTTCTTTACTGTAAGAGCGGCAAGGATGTGGAATTCCCTTCCACAGGCGGTGGTTTCAGCGGAGAGCATCGATAGTTTAAAAAACGATTAGATTAGCACCTGAACGGCCGCAACATACAGGGATATACAATGTAATACTGACATGTAATAACACATAGGATGGACTTGTGTATTTTTTTCAACCTCACCTACTATGTAACTATGTAAGTTGAGTCAAACCTAGCAGTGCTGGGTCTTGTGGCATACATTAAAAAATATTTGAATGGATGTCTGTCGAACTAGTAACTAGAAAGCAAAGGGAAGAGAGGGAGGCCTCAATTTTTAGATTAAGACATGCAATTCAATTTAGGAGAGGCATGGAATGTTAACTGGTGGATCATTGGCTAGGATTCTGAGTAGATACCATTGAGTATTTTGAAAGCATTGTATTATAGCTTGTTGAGTTTCTATGGGAAGGTTTAAATGAAAGATTCCCAAATGTTGAAGACATTATGAATCTGTAACTCTTTATGCAGGGAGGACTCCACCCATTCTATGCGAAACACGTAGGATAATTTAGCTATAAAGAAATAGTAGGGAGTTCTGGGTAGATCCACTCATGTAAAATAGTCTTCAGTGCCACAAGGGATATGATAGTAAGCAGTTGTTTGCAGCCCGATATTTGAATGCCCGGTAAATTAATTAGGCCAAAAAGAGCCATTCAGGAGTTAGAGGTATGTAGTTTACCAGGTATGTGATATAAGGGTGGTGCCCTCGGATATAAATATACATTTTTATTAATGCCCAACATGGGCTTTAGACAATAGAATACATACATATATTAGAAACAACTGAGAAAAGAAGGGGAAAGAACATAATCAACATCATCACATGGGGGAGAGAGAGAGACAGGGTTCCATTTACACTTTCAAACTTAGTTATATATCAAGTGATAAACACCTCCTAAGTTAATGCTGAGGGGGGCGAAGCCCTTCATTTGTGGATCCTCCAATAGGAGGCGATGGAGGAAGGAAAGCTTCAGTCATCTTCGGTCTCCTCTCCCACCCCCCGACCGCCTTCTACCTCATCTGGGTGGCACTCCATCGCCCAAGGCGGGGGGGGGGGGACAGGAAAAAAAGGGGGGACACACAAGGGAGGGAAGGAGGGGAATCTAAGGCGGAATGAGGAGGGGGTACAGGGGTAGGTTGCAGGGATGGAGGGGTGTGGGAGGGCCCTGGTTGATTCAGGACGGTTCTGGAGTCCATGTTTACTGGGGTATTGACCTCATCATCAAGAAGTCCTAAGGGTGGTGCCCTCTGAAGAGAGAATGAATTGGTGCCAAAGTGCCCATGTCTTGTTATATTTTTCCCATTGGTGTCTCGCAGTGAGCACTAGGTCTTCCATTTTACTAATGTCCTCTACCCTCCGGATCCAACTAGCTACCGTTGGTGGGGTTTGACTTTTCAATTGGAGTGGGATGCAGGATTTAGCGGCATTGACCAAATGGTGTACAACAGACTTTTTGTATCTTTTTGTTGATACTGTGTTTACGTGCAAAAGAAAAAAGGCCGGGTTGTCTGGGATGTTATATTCCGTAAACTTCTGGATAGTTGTTCTGACTGTAGACCAGAAATGGGATATCTTCAAACAAGACCAGAATATATGTAGTACCGTACCCCTCTCTCCCTGACATCTCCAGCAAAGCCCTGAGGTGTTCGGGTAGTAAGTATGTAGAGCATGTGGGGTTAAATACCACCTTGTTAGGAGCTTATAATTAGTTTCCTGAACTTTTGTACAGATAGAGGATTTTTAGGGTAAACGTTATGATACGTTGGATCTGGGTGTAAGTGAATGTACAGTTCAGATCCCTCGCCCACTTGCTCAGGAAGGTCAGATGTGTGTTATCCGTCGGGGAAATTAAGAGGTTATACATTACGGACAGCGTTCTCGGGAGTGTACCGTCTGCTGAGCAGAAGTCCTCAAACATAGTTAGGGGTTTGGCAAACCCTTGGGGATTAGATATAGATGGAAATGTCTTAGTTGGACGGCAGTCCAGAATGGCAATTTAAAGTGTCTCTAAAGAGGGCCAAAAGTAATTTATCGGGAAATGTCGTGCTTGCATGCGATTAACTTTAGTTAATGCATTTTTGACTTGGGAGTCCAACCCTGGAGGAAATTGCGCGTTCCCTATAATGGGGTATAGCGGAGAGTCATGTGTGGATGGTGACTGGGAGACAGGTTTGTGACCCTATGCGAAGTGTCGTCCTCATCAGTGGAGGTTTCTTTAAGCTTGCCGTAAGATGCTCATAACACCAAACAGCTCCTTGCAGGGGCACTTGCGCTTGAGCTTGTTCCAGGTGCGTCCACAGTTTCAGATATTGATGAAGGCAGTAGTCTATAATTCTACCTAGATGTACAGCTTGGTAGTACTTCACATCTGGGACAGCTAGACCTCCATTAAGCTTAGGTAGGGAGAGTAGGGTACATTGGATATGGTTCCATAGTCGTCAAAATCTCGGAGGAAGTTTGGGAGGGGGATTGAAGGGTTTGAAATGGAAAATAGCAAATCGTACGCGTATGCGGAGACCTTATATTGGGTAGCTCCAACCTTAAGGCCATGGATGTCTGGGTTATTCCTGATTGTACAGAAGAATGGCTCCAATGATAGGGTCAAAAGGAGGGGAGACAGCGGGCAGCCTTGTCTAGTCCAGTTCATAATTGGAAGGGGGTCTGAGAGGATTCCATTCACTTTAACTTGTGCATTAGGGGTGGAGTATATTTGGGTGATCCATCTAGTCTAGAAGGACTGTGAACATTTAATCCCAGTTAACCCTGTCAAAGGCTTTTTCTGCATCAGTATTTATAAAGACAGAGGGCATATAGGTCTGGTTGGCTACATGTATTAGATTCAGTACTTTAATTGTATTGTCTCTGGCTTCCCTAGTAGGGATAAAGCCCACTTGATCTAAGTGGATCAGGTTTTGTAGATGACGGGCTAGTCGGGTCGCTAGAATCTTGGTAAACAGCTTAAGGTCTGTGTTTAAAAAGGGAAATCGGCCTATAGCTGCTGCATACTGTGGGATCTTTGCCTTCCTTTGGGGTGACCGTGATATGTGCCCGCATAGTATCGCTGGAGAAGGCTGCCATGTTCCATATCTCATTATAGAAGGTTACCATATGGAGACTAAGGGACGGGAGTAATGTTTTGTAATATTGAAGGTTAAGGCCATCTGGCCCAGGGGCTTTACCAGGCTTAGTCGAGTTAAGTGCTAGTTCCAGTTCTTCCAGCGTTATCGGGGTGTCTAATTCAGCTATACTTTCCGGTGTTAGTGCAGGGATCTGGGTGGAGGATATATAGGCCTCTATCAGTGGTTGCGCTCTTGGTGGGGCCGGTAAATTATACAGGGTTTTATAATATTCATTAAAGGTGTTAGCTATTTAATGTGGTAAGCTGACCTTTGTATCAGTCGCCATCTTAATATGGGGGATGTAGGCTTGCATTTTAATATCTTTAACCACTCTGGCTAGAATTTGCCCGCATTTATCTCCCGATTCGTAAGCTATGAGATTACATTTTTGTAGCGCTGCTTTAGCCTTATAGCCGAGGAGATTGTTTATTTGATTGCGGAGGGTGGCAAATTCAGCCTCCACCAAGGGGTCAAGGGAAATTTTATGTTGTGACTCAGTGGTATGACGTTTGGCGAGGACTAATTCTAATTGTTTTCCATTCTCTCTTTTAATACGTGCGCTGTGTTTTATGAAGATACCCCTAATATCCGTTCTCTATTTCCCTCCTCCAGGACTTCTGGTCTCTGTAGGAGGCTTTCATTTAAACGCCAAAAGCGAGTCCTGTGAGAGGGGATATTGGTGAGCGCGTAGGTCAATGTTATAGGGGCATGGTCGGACCATGTCCTATGGCCTATAGTGGAGTCTTTAACAGCATGTAGTTGGCCGTGGGGTATAAGGAAGAAGTCTATTCTTGTATATAGTTTATAGGGGGGGAATAGAACGTGTAGTCCCTTTCACCCGGATGTTGGAGACGCCACACGCAATCAACTGTGCTTCGTGTAGAGTTTTGGCCCTTATCGGTATGGAAGATGATCCAGAGGTGGTGTCTACATTAGGGGCTAGAGGGACGTTAAAGTTTCCTCCCAAAATCAGTTGGCCTTCTAGAAAGTTAGACAGTTTAGATAGAGTGTGTCGTATAAAAGTATCTTGACAGTCGTTCGGGGCATATATGGTCGCTAACGTCAATTGCACATCCCCTATAAGACCCTTAACGAACGTGAATCTTCCATCCGCATCCATCATAGAATCGCGAGGGGTCCATTGTAGGGGTGGGTCATATTTAAATTAGGGGGTGCACGAGTTTAGGTAGGCCTAGGGCAGCACAAAACCTAAATACATTACTGGGTTCAGGTTTGGTGGTCTGCATGAGAAGATCATGTTGTATGCAGACGATATAATACTTTTCTTGGGGGACACCACTACCTCCTGAAGTGACAGCCATGATTTCCAACTTTGGGCACTATTCTGGCCTGACCATAAACTGGTCCAAATGGGGCTTGATGAGGATCGGGAGGTGGAACTGCCCCATTCCTGTCTCATCGCAGTAGTAACCTCATTTATGTACTTGGGAGTACAAATATTGCCTAGGCTTGCGAATTACTGTGTATATTCTACTGTCTCGATTTCGGGACAAAATTAACACCTGAAATAATCTTAAATTGTCGTTGGCGGGTAAAGATAAAAAAAAAAAAAAAATATATTAATGCCACAGTTACTCCATTTCCTTCACAACTCACCTGTAGTTTGAAAATATTCAGAGTGGCCAACACCCTCTTTAGACGCCTATTGTGGAATGCTGCCCCCCCCAGGATCAAACTGGAGCAGTTGAAGTACCCTAAAGACAGTGGGGGATTGGTACTGCCCAATCCTTGGCTGTACTATCTTGCAGCCCAAATGCAGCATATGATTGGCACCATGGCCCATCATCCGGTGGGCTCCTCAGCATGGTTAATGCTGATCGGCACTGGAACGGAAACTGTTCCGATGAGCCTGGAGGCACTGGTATTCCATAAATCTAACAGACGCCTACTAATACTTTAATTAAAAAAAATATGGAACAAAGGCAAACAGTTCCAGGGGGTGCTAGGGTTCACTGAATACAGCCCAATTTGGGGTAACCTCTCCGATGTTAAACTGGCTAAGCTACAACAGAGGCCCAGGTGGCGCACCTTTGGTGTGACTCTGCTGTCCCTCATATTTTGAAATGGCAAATTGCTGTCCTTCCCTGAACTACAAAATAAGTTTAATTTACCCCCCACTATGCTTTAAAGCGGAAGTAAACCCTCCTATCATTTTCAGCCAAGGAAGCTGCCATCTTGGTCTCTGCCTAATCTTCAACTGCCATGATGCTGCACATGTGATCAGTTATGACTCCAGCCATTGGATGGTTCTACAGATTGGTTGAGAGCACAACCAATGTGACAGCTAGCATTCTATGGCATTCCGGGAACGTAACTTTTTTTTTTAAGCCGTTAAATCGATGGGTTTACTTCCGCTTTAATCCTACCTTCAGCTCAGGCATGCTGTAGGCGCTCAGGGGGATGCAAATAACTGGGTTATGTCTACTACCCCAGTTTTCACCTTTTACAGTCCAGCACTGAAACTAAAGGGATTATATCACATGTTCTCAAATGTTATTGACACACCACTTAGGGGTGCACCCTATTAAGGCAGTACCCCTGAGGGAAAGGGACTTGGGGCCACTCACAAGTGACCAGTGGTTGGAGGCACTGCAATCCATTTCTACCTACTCTTTGAATGTTGCACAAGAAGTTTCCCAATTATATATTGTACTTAGAGTAAATTACACCCCGCAAAAACTTCATAAAATGTGTAGGCTGGCAGACCCCTTGTGTGGTAGGTGCAGGCAACACCATGGGGATCTTATCCATCTCCTCTGGCAATGCCCGAAGCTTCATCGTTATTGGAGTGCGGTACTTTGAACACTCAATCGACCTAAGACCTTTAGACCTAATTTACTATATACTTGGAGTTTTGGAAGAGGTGATTCCTGAGGAGATGGTCAGGATTTCATTTTCTAGGGCGCTGTTTCAGGCTTGAAAACTAATTTTAATGGGATGGAAAATCGATATCACCTCGTGGATAACACACACGGAGAATACTCTGGTTATGGAGAGGTAGATTTATCAACACGGGGGTTCACCTTGGCTGGATACACCTGGACTGAGCCCCATGGAGTTGGTAATGTTTAGAATTCTGCAATTCCCTAAAGGGGGAGTTTGACATGCTTAGGTTGCTCAGTACCGACTGTAATGTATCAATCCGTATGCTTAGGCAAACTGTGACCTTGAATATTATGCATATTAATTTTGTTGGCGCAAAGATAACCATGATATGTAAATGTAGCTATTTGCAAGTGCACTGTATGTACATTGGAAATTGTTTAATGTGGCTAATAAACACCTTTTTGATTGAGAAAGCCTGTAAACAGTTTGCTGAACACAAGTAGACTAAGGACAAGGATTACTGGAACCATGTCCTGTGGTCTGATGAGACCAAGATAAACTGATTTGGTTCAGATGGTGTCAAGCGTGTGTGGCGGCAACCAGGTGAGGAGTACAAAGACAAGCGTGTCTTGCCTACAGTCAAGCATGGTTGTGGGAGTGTCATGATCTGGGCTTGAATGAGTACTGCCGGCACTAGTGAGCTACAGTTCATTGAGGGAACCATGAATGCCAACATGTACTGTGACATACTGAAGCAGAGCATGATTCCCCCCTCCCTTTGGAGACTAGGCCGCAGGGCAGTATTCCTACATGATAACGACCCCAAATACACCTCCAAGACAACCACTGCCTTGCTAAATAAGCTGAGGGTAACGGTGATGGACTGGCCAAGCATGTCTCCAGGCCTAAACCCTATTGAGCATCTGTGGGGCATCCTCAAATGAGAGGTGGAGGAGCGCAAGGTCTCCAACATTCACCAGCTCTGTGATGTCGTCATGGAGGAGTGGAAGAGAACTCCAGTGGCAACCTGTGAAGCTCTGGTGAACTCCATGCCCAAGAGGGTTAAGGCAGTGCTGGAAAATATTGGTGGCCCTACAAAATATTGACACTTTGGGCCCAATTTGGACATTTTCACTTAGGGGTGTACTCACTTTTGTTGCCAGCGGTTTAGACATTAATGGCTGTAAGTTATTTTGAGGGGCCAGCAAATTTACACTGTTATACAAGCCGAACCCTCACTACTTTACATTGTAGCAAAGTTTCATTTCCTCAGTGTTGTCACATGAAAAGATATAATAAAATATTTACAAAAATGTGAGGGGTATACTCACTTTTGTGAGATACTGTATCTAAAGGTTCTGGTCATAGACTCATAATCTAATACAATGTGTTGTCACTCGAACATACTATGAGCTTGCTTCCCATTGCATGCTTGTTCAGTTAAATTCTGCTCTTCATTAAAGGAGTTCTTGTCAAGCCTCAGTACCAGTGTCTCCTGCCCCGGTTAACTGGAATCCATATCTATATAAACCTGCAATGAGGTCCCATAAACAACCTTTGGTGCAGTTCTTGTGTGACCGTGCCATCTGCTGGCTTAAATACAAAATGCAGAACATACAGCTTTCCTGGTGTGCCTGGGATGTCACAGGCTGCCAAATATAAAAATTCTAAGACAAAAGGGACCTGACTTTTCACCATTTTAAAAATAAAAACATTGGCTAGAGTTGGGCTTTAAGGAAAAGAGTCTGAGTGAGAAAAATCTCACAAAGAAGACAGATCTAAGCCTTGTAAGTGTGTAAAATTTTAAGATGAACCCATAATCACCAAGTTGTGACAGGGTCTATAATTCCCAAGAATGGAAAACATATGCAACAAAAAGCAATGTTTGTCAGCAATAGCTGCCTTAATACAGCACTTTGTCTATATAATTGTAGCGTTACTCCCGTAGGAACCACTGATGAAAAGGGATCATCCCACCCTGCACAACCAGGCACACAGAATTTCCACAACACTCTTGAGTTGACAGTCAATACAGCTTTGTTGTTTTCATTTTATTGAGGGGGATAATAAAAGGTGGATGGGAATAGGGGTATTATGCGATGCCCACTTGACTTTAGCAAAACTCTTTAGGGACAACTTTCCTCTGTACAGTCTATTTACACACTCCTCAGCTTCCTCCAGCACATCACTTGCTTTCAGCACAAAAATCAGACCCAGGTGGTACACTGTTCGATGATCTGACAGAAGAGCTCAGCCATATTAAACAAAGGCCCATTACAGGCAGGGACCGTGAGCCTCTTGGTTGTGTAGTATGTCCCAGTGTCCAGCTGTCCTGTGGCTACTGATTCTCCCCACCACCACCACTTCTGCAGGCATTTTTTAAAACCATTTATCATTTGCCTTCCACTTTACAATTATATACCACTTTGTGTTGGTCTAGCACATAAAATCCCAATAAAGTACATTTACGTTTTTGGTTGTAACATAACATCCAGGATGAGAGAAAGGGAATTAGACTTTTAAAAGTAGCAGTACTCAAAAGATACTCTCACATCCCAAACCAAATCCAGACAATAGAAAAAAAAATTCCTTTTAGTAAACTGTGGCCGGACAGTGGGACGGAAAAATGATCCTGATTGAGGCAAAAAAACAGAAACTACCTTAGACAGGAAGTCCTGAATCCTAATAGCATGTTGTCCTAGGCAAAAAGGTTCCAGTTCAGACACTTACCTTGCAGAGTTACGGGGGGGGGGGCTACAAGAACAGCCAAACCAAGTCAACAGCGCTCTGGACTTATCAATGGCACTTAAAACTTCCAAATTGTCCACCATAAGAGCATAACATGCTATTAATATAAACGTATGAACTCCTGGCTGATTATCACCATAAATTTTATGTTAAGGTGCACAGTTCTTAAAAACCTGGTGAATACTGTAAAAAAAATAGATATACAAGTGCAAGCTGGAGTGTCCTTATACAATTGATGATGGCTGTGGGGGGGAAGAAAAATCTCCCCATATTGGCTTGTAAGAAGTCAAAGCTCTGTCACTACACCACTAGGGAATGTCCGGGCCAGGACTCCTCTCGTCAACAAGGCACCTTGCAAATGATGTCAGTTGCCGGAAACCGCTGAGAGGAAGCCACAAGTGGATCAAGCTGGAGAATGCGTTTCGTGCCCCATGCGCTTTTTCAAGTCACATGATCAGTCACAAACAAGGATATTTATGGGGGCCAATAAAGGCAAACCTTAAAAGGCAATTGCATGTTTTCTTCCACCATTGCCAGCATTTACATAAAAGTATACAGATTAATAAGCAATAACATCAATACTTGTTAAACATCATTAAAAAGCAAAATAATGAAAAAGAAATACACGAAAAACATCACAACAAATAATAATAAATACCAAAAAGATGTTTAATGAAAATTAATAAATAATAAATCTTAGGCAACAATAAGGCATCTTAATTAGTGATAAAAAAATGATAATTATTACTCAGAATAATGATTACTAGGAAAAAATATACCTATACACGGGGCAAAAAAAAAGGGAACGTATGTGTATTTGTATTCTTACACAATTTTTAAAGCCTATTGTTACCCCAAAACAGGGACAAATCATAATTGTCATAATTATCCCAACCAAATGTAATGCCCTGTGAAGGTAACTAAAGAATCCCCAAATAAAAGGAACAAAACAAGGAAGGTACATACACTAGATTACCAAAAGTATTGGGAAGCCTGCCTTTACACGAACATGAAATTTAATGGCATCCCAGTCTTACTCTGTAGGATTCAATATTGAGTTGGCCCACCCTTTGCAGCTATACCAGCTTCAACTCTTTTAGGAAGGCTGTCCAATAAGGTTTAGGAGTGTCTATGGTAAGGTTTGGCCATTCTTCCAGAAGCGCATTTGTGAGGTCAGGCACTGATGTGGACGAGAAGGCTTGGCTTGCAGTCCGTGCTCTAATTCATCCCAAAGGTGTTCCATTTGATTGACGTCAGGACAGTCAAGTTCCTCCATCCCAAACTCACTTATACATGTCTTTATTGACCTTGCTTTGTGCACTGGTGAGCAGTCATGTTGGAACAGAATGGGGCCGCACCCCCCCCCCCCCCCATGGATAAAAAAAAAAAAAAAAAAAATTGGAGAGCCGTCAGTCATACCTTGTGGGGAATAGAGGTGTACAAGGAATCGACATCCAAAAGATGCCCCAAAATACCTACCCTCCCAAGAATATTGTTTCAAAACATCGATCACATGTCCAGAATCCCTGATGTAGGATGGTAGTTGGGATACTATAGGCTGAAGAAAGTGGTTGATGTACTGGGAGAGGCTGCAGACAAAACTATTAGCGCTAGCCACGTTGTCTTCCAGGAAGTTACTCAAGTGACTTGTTCACTTTAGGGAGATGGTAAAAGTATGGGGTGTTGCACTCAGAGGGTAACCAATTGCTTTTCTTTCTTGTCCAGCACCCAGTCTTTAAAGGCCTCCTTGACAAGCAATTTTAGGGAATGCTGATATTTGGGTAGGGGGGGTCATCCTATAATTTATTGTAGGTGTCTGTATGCGAGAGAAGGCGATGAGCCTCCTTCAGGAAGTCAACCTTGTCTTGAATGACAATAACTTGTCTCAAACCCCTTGACACAGCTGTGGTGCAGTGTTGTTGTGAAGCGAACAATAAAAGGATGACCCCCAACTTGTACAATACATTAAAGTGGTTGTAAACCCTTACAGACCACTTTGACCTACAGGTAAGCCTAGATTAAGGCTTACCTGTAGGTCCAAGAAATATCTCCTAAACCTACACGGTTTAGGAGATATTTGCAAAAAGACAGTCACCACTGTCTACGGCGCATGCGCTGTAGACAGCGGCGCGCAGGCGCACTGAGCACGCCGCTTCCAACAACGATATGCCGCTAGTGGCGGCTCCCGTGCGCACTTGCGGGAGTGACGCCATCGCGGCTTCGGCAAATCACAGCGCCAGAGCCACGATACCCTGAAAGAAGATGGTCGCTTCGTGGGACAGAGGACAGTGGTGACATCGCTGGCTCCTATGTCAGCATTAATTGCCAATATACCCCAATTTTTTCTACCATAGGATAAAGTGTGAAAACTTTCTAGAAAGGAAAATAATGCTCATCTGGGTGATCCTCCAGATACAAAAAAAAAAACTTTTCCAACAAAGAATGGACAGGAAAAAAGCATGCACAGGTTGGAGGGTTTAGCGAACCCAAACACTCAGTTAAGGGTACACAAATGTGGAGCGGATCATTCAGCAAGAAATTGTACCATCAATCTTACAGATTGTGAAAGCTGACTCCCGCATTTGACACCTCGGAGTTATCAGCCTCACCACGGTCCTCTGAGGGAATTCATCTTCTCCTGCCCCTAGTTCCTCAGTTTGAGGGTCCTAGGAAAGTGAAAGGGAACCTGGTCGCATCTTGACCACACTTTTTTTTTTTTAAAACCTACCATGGCTGAGGAAAAAGAGATCATTAGTAAAATGAACAGGGGCTGCAGTGTTGAAAACATTTCATGGCCCCGTTGCTCACTCTGACCAGCCACCCCCTCTCAGGGGGAGGATTCCATTTGTAGAGTAGGCTTTCCAGAGCTTGAGTGAGACCCTTTTAGCTCTTTTTTGAGGGTGTTTCAACCCCCCCCCCCCTTCTAACCATAGCCCGATGCACAAAGCTGAGGTACTACCAGAAGAAATTGCATCCGTTGCTTGAGCAATAGTCCAGCCCTGCTGCTGCCATTAATGCTCAGCCTGATGCAATAGTAAATGTGTCAAAAAGGAATGCTTGTGTCACCAAACCTCTTTCATGCCCCTCTATGCTTTTGTGTCCCTCCGTCAGCTTGCAGCAGTAATAATGGTGCTTTAAAAAACACATTCTCGTGCTGGATGTTGGAGAACGCCAACGCTGCACTAAGCTCCGCCCTCTCCGCTTTAAAAAAAAAAAAAAAAAAAAAAAAGCTTTCCCACACGAGCACGGGCCTTCTGATCCTACAAGATCGTCATGAGGGGGAAAAAATGGCGAGGAGAAAGCCTGGTAGCCGCCGAGTAGAGTGCTGTGCTGATTTTTTTTTTCATTTTTCTCCTGCCGCTCTTCCTCGTGAAGAGGGGGAGAATACAGCACAGGTAGGGAATGCCTGGCGAAGAGAACCCCCTCCCCCCCAGACTTACCGGAGGTCTGCTGCTGGCTGGAGAGAAAAAGAAGCCTGCTGCTCCGGACACAGTGTGATCTTTTGAGAAAGCATGAGAAGGTATGTGCTTCATACAGCCCCCAGTGGTAACACATAGGCATGACAACATTTTACTAATCAAAAGGAGACATTTCATAAGAAAATTCAAAAATTCCTTAGAAAACTCCACTTACCTTTCCCGCCGCAGGGTTTTCTGTGGTAAAAACCAACAGACCCAATCTTCATCTTTCATGGTGGGTTTCCGTTAAACCTTCAGGAGCCAAGACCCTTTGGGAACCCACAATCCTGGACCTGTAATAGCACCTCCTTAATACCAAAAGTACTGGATTCTGGGGTCCAGCTCTCTAAAAAGAGAAGCGTTACAGGCAAAAACCTTGTTTCTTCGGATACGAGGCCCGGGTACCATTCAATTCGGCCTAAAAGACACCCTGAATATATCCGGCTGCATAGCTAGCCCCAGCAAGGATTGCTCCAGTGGCGCTCAGCACATCTTCACTCATGACCAACACCTTAGACACTGGCGGAAAAAAACAGAAACTCCCAGTATGGGAGGGGTTATATAGGGAGGCAAATTCCTGTTTAGGGTGTGCCAGTGTCCAGCATCTGAAGGTGGACTATAACCACATATTAATTACTATGGTTCTGTGTCCTGTGATGTACGATTAAAGAAATAACAATATTAAAAGAGACGTATGGGTTTTGTTTATAATCCTACTTACCTAGGTGAATGGAGCATTAGACCGATGCTGCAGCTGTCCCCCAGCATCTCTGCACTGATAACCAAGCCACCGAACACCGCTGATGGCTCGGTTCTTACTCCTCCCTGAGCGGAGAGATGCTGCCTGTCAGTCAGTATCTCTCCTGCTCTGATCCTCATTGGAGTGATGAGCTGTGGAGGGGCGGGGAGCTCCCGTCTCAGCGGCTTGCCGAGACTGCCATCAATCAAGGCAGCTGGCTGATCCAGACTTAGGAAGTCGGGATGATGCACTGCCTCGACCGATGGCAGTAACGTCAGTGTGAAAGCAGACTTCAGTCTGCTCTCCGCTGAAAAACGGGTCACAGGATGGCAAAACTAATTGCACTCCTGTGACCCAGAAGAAAAGCCTAGCCTAAAAAGCTCAGGCCGGACTCCTTTAACTGTACAGAAATGTTATTTGCAGGTAAAAATAATAGGATTTTTGTCTTGCCTGTGAAACCTTTTTTTGGCGTACATTACAGGACACAGGATAGTATTCTAAAATTACTGGGTTATACTGCCACCTTCAGGAGAATTTGATACTGGCACAAAAAGGCTGCAAGTCCAGTACAACCCCTCCTGCTTCCAGCATGCCTCAGTTTAGTAGCAAGAAATGATAGGAGTGGATCATAAGAACTGAAAATATGCCAAGTATATTTTACAGGCAAGACTAAAATACAAATCTTCTTAGTTGTACATTATGGGACACATGATAGTATTCTGAAATACTGGGATGCATCGGCCCCACAAAGCACAAACCAATAAGTTAATGGCTGAAGCGAGCCTTCAGCGCTACCTGAAGAACCTCATCACCAAAGCTGGTGTCAGCTAAGGCCTGAACATCTATCTGAAAAAACTCAACAAATGTGTGAACAAAACAACGAAACAGATGCCTAAAACCAAAAAGCACTAACTGAACTAAAGGAGTGTGCCTTGACCAGAAAAGGGGGAGATATGCTGCGGCAGTTATAAGCTTGAATCATGAGCTGAAAAATCCGCCTAGCAATACTGGAACAAGAAGCAGACTGTCCATTATGGGGACCTTCAAGAATGACAAAATTGGACTGACAAAAAGGTAGCTGTAGCTGAGAGATAACTCAAACAGCCCACGCCACATCCAGACAATGGAGGGATAATTACAGTATCAAATGGGCCCCTATACCTCAGGACCTAGGCTTCACAGCCAAGCCATTAAAAAAAGCAACCGAGAAGCAGGGTGGTAAAGGAATCCTTAAGACAAAAGATCTGTTATGGCCCAGAGAGGCCCGATGAGGTACCATGGCAGCTGGAAAGCCTCAATCCTGTGAAGCAGGTGACCTAGAGTCTTAGAGGAAGAACTGATCCCACAGAGTCACAAGGACATCCACTACAAAGGCCAGAGGACCCCTAGATCTGGAGAAAAATGGGTTAAGTTTGTTGAACCTGGAAGCCAGAAGGTCCACTTCTGGCATTCTCCAACAGAGGTCACCTTGGGGTGAAAAGATCACCCACTTCAGTGCAGGTGCTGATTCAAGAAGTCTCAAGAAGTCCACCTGGCAATTTCTCATGCTCAGGATGTGCACTGACAGGGTTGGAAGCAAACATTCTGTCCAAGAGAGAAAGATCACTTTCTTTGAGTGAATACGTTTCTGGTTCCTCCTTGATGGTTAACATAATGCTGTGGGGTTGTCTGAGTGAACCCTGGTTGAATGTCGTGAGGTCCATCATTGGAAAAAAACAGAATCACTCTAAACCCCAGGCCAACTAAGGATTTACCCCACTGCTAGTGCAGGACAAGTTAGTTATCCACTAGGGCAAGGCAAAGGCAAAGTCCAGAGACTGCCTGTTCGACATTACTAGAATGCAGAGTTGTAACACACTGGAATGATTTTGGGCATATGGGACTGCCTTGAAGGAGGCCACCATGAAGGCCAGAACCCTGATGCAAATGCAGAGGGTTGGCTGGCTCATGGACTATGGAGTCTGAGCATGGGAGCAGAAAATCTGAAGTCCTATAGAAGGAAAGCCTTGGACAGAGCTGTATCTAGGACCAGGCTTAGATACTCAAATTATGAGAACTCCAACACTCACTTCTGAAGATTTAGGCTTCCCCACAAAGGTCTGGACAGTCCGAAGGATGACATCTGATGGAGCACGTGTAGAATATTCCTCAGAAGGAGGTCGTTCAAATATCCCTCTATGGGGATACCCTAAGAGTAAAGCAAAGCAAGAACTGTATCTAGCAAATTGGGGAAGACCTGACAGTAAACAGGTCAAAAGGGAAGGGCCACAAATTGGTAATCTGTACCCACAGCAAAAGGCAGATGAGCGTTAGTGTGCCAGACAGTATGTATCCTTGAATTTTTGAACTCAAACAAATCTGTTAAGAGCCTTTAGATCCTTTGGGGGTGAACAGGTTTAAATATAAACCGTGGAACCTCCCTCACTCAGGCATCATGTTTATGACACCTTGGGAGAGGCTATGCCAGTCCTTGAGATGTTGGCAAGTTTGACAACATGAGGCGGGGTGGATGTTAATACCAAAATTACAGTTGTAGCCCCCACAGACAACATCCTGGCCCAAACGTCTGAAATGTTCTGGATCCAGACAGCTGCAAAGGCCTAAAGAGATGCACCACATCAGGGGCCAAGATGGTGTACTTAAAGCAGAGTTCCACTCAAAAGTGGATCTTCTGCTTATCTGCCTCCTCCCCCACTCAGGTGCCACTTATGGCAGCTTTCGGGGGGGACGGGGACGGGAACCTGTTATTGACTCCCCCCTCCTTCCTCCGCTGCCGGACCTATTAGAAAGTGCAGAGCGCTTCGCGCATGCGCAGTAGGAACCTGGCTGTGAAGCTGAAAGCTGCAGCAGCTGCACCCGACAGTCAATCTGAAGATCGGCTGGGGTGCAGACATCGCAGACTCCCTGGACAGGTAAGTCCATATATTAAAAGTCAGCAGCTGCAGTATTTGTAGCTGTTGACTTAATTTTTCGTGGACCTCCTCTTTAAAGTGATCTTAAAAAGGTACATTTTTTTAACCACTTAAAGCGGTTCTGCACACATTATATTTAGTAAATCTCTTTGCCTTCCAAATCAGGCAAAGAGTACTAAATGAAATGTGTCGATGACTTCCGGTCCTCTGTCTCTGCGGGGGTGGGCGGGGTCTGTGCGGGGATCCTCGTCACGACGCACTGTCTCCTGGGATCTGGTGTCATTGATCCCAGGAGCCTGTGCGGGCATCTTCCGAAATCTCGCGAGATTTCGGGCACATCTTCCGAAATCTCACGAGATGTTGGCAGATGTGCCGACATCTCGTGAGATTTCGGAGAACGTGAGCTGCACTTTGCCGTTACTGTGCACGCGCGAGTAACGGCGGTGCATGCTGGGCCATCTAAAGTGCCTGTGGGGTTTCACATGCCCACAGGCAAGATGGCCCCCAGCACAAAATAAGAAGATAAAGAACTTCATCGGACGAAAACCGGCAGCGATCACGAATGAAGATGGAACAGGTGAGTCCCCTAATTTTCCCATTACCCCTAGGCATATTCCCCCCCAAAAAAAAACCCCGGTGCAGAACCGCTTTAAAGACCTCCTATCGCAGATATAATGCGGCAGGGCGGCTCTATTGCGCAAAACGACATACCTGTACATCATTTCGTGCAATAGACAATAGGGGCGCATGTGTAAATTGGACAGAGGGGGAGCCAGTCAGCGGCGATCGCTCCCCAAAGGCAGAACAGCTGGCAATCTGCCTATGTAAACAAGGCAGGTCGCCGTTCTGACAGGGAAGATAGATTGAGATCTTGTGTTCCTGGTAAGCAGGAACAACAATCTGTCTTCATCCAGTCAGACCATACCCCAGTTAGCAAGCACCTTCTAGGGACACACTTAACCCTTTGATTGCCCCTGTTAACACCTTCCCTGCCAGTGTCATTAGTACAGTAACAGTGCACATCTTTAGCACTGATCACTAATAATGTCACTGGTTCCCAAAAAAGGTGTCAGTTAGGTGTCCAATTTGTCCACCTCAATGTCGCAGTCCCGCTAAAAATCGATGATTGCCACCATTACTAGTAAACTAAATAAAAATGCTATAACTCTATCCCATAGTTTTGTAGACGCAATAACTTTTGGGCAAACCAATCAATATACGCTTATTGGGATTTTTTTTACCAAAAATATGTAGCAGAATACATATACATATGTAGCAGCCTAAATTGATGAAGAAATTTAAGTAAAAGTAAAAAGTATTTTTTTTTTTTTTTTATTGTTGCTTTTTTGGTTTATAGCTCAAAAAATAAAAACCGCAGCAGTGATCAAATACCACCAAAAGTAAGCTCTATTTGTGGGGGGGGGGGGAAACTATTTTATTTGGGTACAGCGTTGCATGATCGTGCAATTGTCAGTTAAAGTAACGCAGTGCCATATCATAAAAATGGCCTGGTCATTAAGGGTTAAAACCTTCTGGGGCTGAAGTGGTTAAACAAAAACATGGCTTACTTGCCTGCTCTGTACAAAGGTTTTGCACATAGCAGCCCTGATTTTCCTACTCTTGGGTCCCTCGTCTCCTCCCCGTTGCAGAGTACCCCCATAGCAAACCGCTTGTTATGAGGGCAATCGTGTGTTCACTCCTGAGCCCTGCTGTGTGTCCATAAGACACACAGAAGGAGGCTCGGCCCTGCCCCACCCCCTCCACACTTGCTGTGATTGGCAGTAGAGGGAACCAATGGCTTCTGCTGTGTCTGAGTCAATGAGGGAGAGAGCCGGGAGAACAGTTGCTCTCATGCACATCACTGGATCAAGATCGGGCTCAGCTAAGTATTGGGGGGGTGGGGTTATAAAGGGTGTGGGAGGGGGGAAGCTGCATACTGAAGGTTTTTAAGGTTTTCATGTAAAAAAATCCAGCCTTTAGAACCACTTTAAGCTTTGGAGACCTGTAAGCCTTCTGACTCGACTCCTGTGCAGTGCCCTAAGAACCCAATAAAGCACCATCCTTATCTTTCTCATCTGAATGGGAAACAGCGGCTGCTGTGTGTGTATATATATATATATATATATATATTAAAAAAAAACTGTAGTGGGGCATGTTTGTGACCCCTGTAAGCAGAAGACTAACGAGGCTAAAAGCTGACCCATAAATTCTGACACTGTAGCAGAAAATGCATTACTTAACCACTCCAGCCCTGGAAGGATTTACCCCCTTCCTGACCAAGCCCTTTTTTGGGATACGGCACTGCGTTGCTTTAACTGACATTTGTCAATTGCATGGTTGTGCGATACTGTACGCAAACAAAATTGACGTCCTTTTTTTTTGGTGGTATTTGATCACCTCTGCCCTTTTTATTTTTTGCGCTATAAACAAAAAAATGCGACAAAAAAAAAAAAAAAAAAATACAAAAAATATATATTTTGTACTTTTTGCTATAATAAAGTATCCCCCAAAAATATATAAAAAACATTTCTTTCACAGTTTAGGCCAAGATGTATTCTTTTACATATTATTGAAAAAAAAAAATAATCAAAAAAAATCTCAAGTGTATATTGATATCTTTGCGCAAAAGTTATCAAGTCTACAATTTTCTAATTTTTTTATTAGTAATGCCGGAGATTTGCGATTTCTATCATGACTGCAACTGCAACATTGCGGCGGACATATCAGCCATTATTTTGGGACCATTGGCATTTATACAGCGATCAGTGCTATAAAAATGCACGGATTACTGTGTAAATGTCACTGGTAGAGAAGGAGTCAAACACTAGGGGGCGATCAAGGAGTTAACTGTTTGTAATATGCTCCTGATGCTCTGAGACTGTTCTACTGTACAAGTTTTGTTGTTTTTTTATTTATGAATAAATAAAAAATTCTGTTAAAAAAAAAAAAAAAAAAGGAGTTAACTGTTCCCTCAGCATGTTCTAACTGTAGGAGGGGATGGGCTCACTAGAACATGAAAGAGATCACTGCTCCGATCACTGGGAGCAGTAGATCCCTGTCATGTTGCTAAGCAGAACAGGGAAATGCCCTGTTTACATAGGCATCTCCCCGTTCTGCGTCTCCGTGCCACGATCACGGGCCGCCGGCGGACAGAGTCCGCGGGACCCGCAGGCACGCTCACGCGGCGCGCGCCCACTAGCCGCAGATGACGCAGCGGGGTACGTTGTTTTGCGCACACGTGCCACTTTGCTGACGTATATTGGCGTGAGCTGGTCGGCAAGTGGACCATTGCAAAAGGGGTTAAGTGGGCTCCTGACAAGGGTAGTGACTCAGGCTGGGGGCATCTCTGGTGCAGGTTCAGGAGAAGGCAAAAACTGAGCTGGGTCCACACGTTCCAATATTATATGGGTACGCCCAGTGGGCCTGACCTAGGAAGCTGAACAGGCTCAGTGGGTTTGCCTAGGCCAAAGCTTGGGAGACAAAACATAGCTCCAAATTTAAAACAAAGTGATTCTTCCCCAACTGAACATATTGTGATCGCAGTCAGCGATCCATTGCTAAGCCCCTAGGGGGCTCAAATAGGCCATCAAGGCTCCCATTTAAATGGCAACAGCCCTTACAGTAGCACTCTTCAGTTCTGCAAATCACCCAATAACAAGCCCTTTGCAGCAATCTTTGCTCATACAGCAGGCATAAAGGTCTGGGTTTGACCAGAAGGGGGGACCTCAGCCCTGAACTTGGAGCACCCGGTAGCTAAATCAATATGCTGCACCACGTCCCTAGATGGGTGCCAAATGCTTGATGCAGAGTTCCCTCCAAGGAAAAGCTGAGAAGTAACTGATGCAGAACCTGCAAACAGGAGGCCCAGTGGCTCTGCAGAAAATTTTGCATCCTAATAGGAAACAAGGTCTTCAAAAAAAAAATAAAAAAAAATTATAATAGTCTTGAATCTCAGAGCAGAGATGTCTGTTCTTGTAAGTATACTAGCAAACAACTGATGCATGCTGGGAACAGAGTTATACTAGGCTGTACTTACAACTCTGCCAAAGTCAAATTCTCCTGAAGGTGGCAGTATAACAAAGCGTTTAAGGATTCTATCCTGTGTCCCAAAACGTACGACCAACAAATGTATTTCAATTGTGTATTTAGACGTTTGCCGGAAGTTTCTCTTTACAGTAGATGTAAACCCAAACACATTCTTATTTGCTTTGTGGCCTTAGAATACCACAGATGGCCTTTTTATTAAACATGTCGAATGAGTGCCAAAAAAAAAAAAAAAAAAAAAAAAAACATCGATCCTGCCAAAAATCCACGATGAATCTATACTGCAGCCTAGATTAGTGTCTTTATTGCCATACTGAATCTTCCGGAGGGTGGGTAGAGAACATGGAGCCTATACAAAAGTGCCAAACAGCAGGTACAGCTTAAACAAAAGCAGATGGGTGACATGCCAGCACAATTATAAATGATACAATTACAAGAAGCTTTTGCACATGTCAAAAGGTCAGGTGCTAGACAAGTGACTAAACTTTGAGCATCTCCAGTTTAGAGAAAAATCTTATGCAATCCGCTAAGACATCCTACATTTGTAGGAGTGCAATGGCAGATGTACACATCTTACCAATGAGGACACCCACAATCCATGTCTACAAACAAAGCAAGGCCCACAAACAAGTTATCATCAAGTTTTCTGTTTTATTTAAGATTTTAGTTTTAATTCTGTAGACAGAGGTACACTTTCTTGGTTTAGTTTTAGCGTCAGGTTATAACCATGTTTTAATTTGTCTTATTTTTCCCCCTCACTTGTAGGCTTCTCCTCTTCCCAATCTTCAATACTGCTGTAACTTCCAGAAATGCTGAAGCTGTTAGGTCAGGTGGCTGGTCAAACTCCCCGTACGTGACTTTGAAAATGATATGAAAAAGCTGTTGGGTTTGTCATCAACTGGTCACATTTTGAAAAAGCAAAACGGATTGATCTGCTGCAGAAAGAGCACATTAATAAAAATAAAAAACGCAACCGTCTCTTCACAATACCTAGACACATGTGCCGCTCGAGCAAAGAGCAAAATATCTGTAAGTGCAAAGACTGCCCGATTTTGCAAACGAAACACAGGTCTGGTAAGGTAGATTATTCATGATGATTAAACGGTTTGGATCTTCGTGGCTGAAGAATGACAGAGTGCAGCTCAACAGCAGAAAGCATTTACAAAACACCTTTTGAGGTCTTGAATTACCAAAAACCAAAAATAAAAAAAACACATCTGTACTGGTAGAGAGATTGGTTGACTGTAAGAAACAGTGGATTGTTTACTCAGCTGAAAAAATTCATGGCTTAACTGCATAATATCCAGTTAAAAAAGCCTGCTGTACTGAACATTGAAAGCACCACTAACAAATGGCAAATGAGAAAAATAAAAATAAAAAAAATTGTCAATAAGTAAGAGACGATTCTACGTACTTATTGCATCTAAACCCCTTCAATTCCAGTGGGCCTGAAAATCAATGTTGATAAAAACCTGCCCCTTTGGTCCTGAAGAAAATTAATGAAACGGTTTTGTTCGCCAGACCCTAAACTGTTTAAAGGACAAAAAAGTCAACAAAACCTGAATGGCATTTCATTTGAATGGTGCTCTCCATTAACAAAAAACACGTAGTTACTTACTGATCATGTTAGAATACTAATTCCCTAAAGATTTTAAGATTATTTTTTTTCCTGCTACCTGCACTAGCTAGATCTGAGAGCTGTTAAATCACAATAAATTTATTTATTTTTAAACAAAAATATATATCATGCAGCAGATCAATGATCTCTTTTGAAGCGATTTAACAAAAACTTTTTGAATTTTCATCTCTCTACATTTTTTTTGGAAACTTGTAGTGCTCTTTGATGTTGGCCTCTTTCAAGAACGAGCTTTAAAACGATGACAGACTCTCAAATGGCAACTTTTTTGGGAGAGAGAAGGGGTTGGTGATCCCCTCAAAATGAAGATTCTTGATAATTCTGGAAACTGTTAGGAGGAGAAGAAATTATATGAGAGGGAAACACTGAGGGGTTTATTTTGACTGAAAACTGTGGTTGAGGCAGGGAAGGACATCCCAAATTCTAGCAGTTCCATATATTTTTTTTCTCAATGACGGTCCAGGGTGGAGCTCTGTAGTAGATCTGTAGGTGTTTTGGTAGGGGGTCTGAAGGCGGTCTGAAAACCTGGGGGTGGGGAGTGGAAACTGGCAGGGTTTGTGGGGGGAGGGTATGGGCTCCAATTTGCTCTGTGTAGAGGGATCTGTGTGCTGAAGAGGTTGTTATGAGGGTGGTGGGGAGGTATACTGCTACTGGGGCCGTCCAACTCTGTCAGAGCTTGCAGGGACTTTAACCAGTGTGGTGGATTGTCATCTTGCAGAGGTTCTAAACCGTTTCCTGTCGATGACGGGATGCCTGGAAAAGAGAAAAAGCAACATTGTAAATACATGGTTTACAGTAAAATGCTCATGCTTGTAAATTCAGGAGCTAGAAAGTCTACATTAGGAGGCCTTTTTAAAAGCAGCCTGGATATCATTAACACCTTCATCTGACTGCATTCAAAAGCTGCATGGTCGCTGGCTGTAGTTCCTTTGGCTTAAAGAATATCAAATTATAATTTTTTTGTTGTTTTTGAAGTGTTTCTAAAAGGAAAGCTATTTTTTTAAATAAACAAACATTGTATAGTTACCTGCTCTGTGCAATGGTTTTGCATACAGACAATCCTTTTCTTTACGAAGTCCCCCCCACCGGCGGTCATGGCTTCTCTCCACTGCCAAGTGCCCCCAGTAGCAAGCCTCTTGCTATGGGGGCACTCACTGTCTTTATTCACACACTGAGCACTGCTAGGCCCTGCCCCCTCCTCACTGGCTGTAATTGGCAGCGGCAGGAGCTAATGGCTCCGGCTGCTGTGTGAGGCAATGAGGAAAGACAAACCCCCCAGAAAGCCAATGCTCTCATGAACATCACTGGCTCAAGATGGGGCCTCAGGTAAGTATAAGGGGGGCTGGAGATGCACCTAGAAGGTTTTTTATGGTAATGGATAGACTGTAGGTTTGCACCGATGCCATTTATTGGCAAGTACAAGTACCCATAGTTTGCGGTGCGATTTTGATCAATACAGAAAAAAATTTACACAAATCACACTGCTAAGAATCGCATGTGCTTTGAACAGGAATGCAGTGCGATTAATGTCCAAACCGCATGAGATTTCCCCCACTGCAAGTGTGTGTGTATATAAGAAAAGGGAAAAGTGCCATCTCGTGGGCATTTAAAAAAAATGTTAGACCTCACAGTACATCTGGCCACATGCAAAATTATCTACATGGGTGTCCCGGCGCCCAAATCAGGGCTGCTGGGGGTGCTCAAAGGGCTGGAGAAGTTCCGAGCCCCCGTGGATATAGGGCGGAAGTGATGTCAGTTTGGGGAAGGAGCACCTCTACATCTCCATCAGCCCTGTGCATACAGGCTCTATGTACTGCGAGTGCCAACTTTTTTTTAAACTTCCCACTAAATGGCGCTTTAACCACTTTGTACACACACACACACACACACACACACGAGCAGTGGGGGAAACGTATGCGATTTGGACGTTTGGATTTGCACCCATTCATTTTGTACTGATGCAAATCGCACTGCAAAGTATAGGTTTTTGGGAGCATTTGGGTGAGTACCAATACTCGTGCAAATGGTTGGTATTGGCACCGGTGCATCCCTAATAGAATGCATTACAGTAAAAAACCTTGAACCTTTACAAGCACTTTAAGTTTTAAAGTACAGAATAAATATAATTTTTTCTTGCAGCGTTTGTCCCATTACATTTTCATTTCTTCTGCAGCAGACACAAAAGAATGTGAGAATTTCCCCCTAAGCTAGTGCACAGTGAAACCGTTGTCCCCACGAAACAACAAAAATCTTCTATTCCTCCGACAAGTGTAGTTTTGAATTATTTCCATCATGTTTCGTGACGACCACCAGGGCCAAAAGAGCAGCAACCAGTTTTTATGCAGCTATCCCTACACTAAATCGAGAAATTTTGTGGATATTTGACCATCACAACTATACAAGCTTGTTCCAAAACAAGATTTTGGAGTGTCTTGGTGGAACCTTCAACAAAAAGTTTACTTGTGAGGTCAGGCAGTATGATGAATGAGAAGACCTAGCTCTCAATCCACATTTCAATGCATCCCAAAAAGGTCAGGCCTCTGTAGGCCCACTCGAGTTCCTCAACACTAAACTGGTCAAATCAACACATTGTGGAACTGGCTTTGTGCCCAGGAGCACAGTCATGCTGACAGAAAAGGGCCTTCTCCAAACTGTACCACAGGATTGGAAGCAAAAAAATAAAACGGACTCATGTATATTCCATATCTTGGAATACAGTAGAGGACACATGCAACATATTCATATAACATGGGTCGTTAAAAACATGTACCTCCACTAAAACCCTACTCCCACTGAATAGACTGCATTCACACCAGGCCAAAAAGGAGCTAGTTTCTGTTCTACGGCTTGTAATAAACGGTATCTTTTATATATAAAAAATGTCAGTGCACACTGGCGTTTTTAATAAAGGAGCCCAGGCCTATTCTGACACTTCTCTCCTACATGTAAAAAAAATTAATAAATCAGTATTTTGCTAATGGGCATTTTTTTCTAAAAAATTACTTCGAACCCCCAATCATTATATACTTTTTTTTACAGAGGGCCTAGAGAATAAAAGGGTGGGCGTTGCAGCTTGTTAGGTCACACCGTATTTGTGCAGCGGTTTTTCAAATGCAGTTTTCTTTCAGAAAAAACACACTTTAATGAATTTTATTGCACAAAAATTGTATTGCACCATTTGTTTGGTAAAATATAAAGATGGTGTTACGCCGATTAAATTGATACCCAACAAGTTAGACTTTAAAACTACGCACACCCGTGGAACGATGACAAACTACGTACATTATCCATAGGCGATGCTTTAAAAGCCTTTACAGGTTACCACTTTAGATTTACACAGGAGGTCTGGTGGTGGAGCAATCGCAATTTACATACCAACGATCGATGCACGCGTTCGCCTTTGCTTATGAGCATGGTGGGATGGGGTGCTTTAAATAAAAAATGTATTTAATTAGAATTTTTTTTCAAATTTTACACTGTCTCTTTAAATTTTTAAAATAATTTTTATTGCTATTACAAGGAACCGCCACGCCAGTTAACCCCCCCCCCCCCCCCCCCCAAATCACTGCCACGCCAATGCAGTGTTGCCTCTGCCTGCACTAATCCTGGCCTGTTTATTGAGTAGGTTTCTGCCTGATGCCAAGACGATCCTTTGCCTGTTTGCTGACCATGTCTCTCTCTGCCTATGACCCATCTGCACATACCGCTGACTACGTTCCTGTGAGCCAGTGAACACAGCATTCCTGAGGGCAGTCCTGTACCAGCAGGCTAGACTTGCTTGGCTTAAATGAACTGGCGCTGCTACACTTTACCCTGACTACTTATATAAAGGTGACCATTACAGCACATGCTACAAAACTGGTTGATTTGTGTCATACACAAGATACAATGTCTAGTACATTCCAGACAGTGATATACTCAAAAGGAGTAGCAGAATGTGTTTTGAGGTGTAATTCTAAGTATGCCCATGCTGCGTGTTGGAAATAAATTGCCAATTTAGTGTAAAAAAATAAAACTAATCTCTAGCTTTAGTTGCATTTTAAAAAGATCATTCAAGCCAAGCTGACCCAAACAAACTATTTCCCTAACATGTGTGACCACTGGATTTTCTGTATGTAGCTGATGCTATTGTGAGCCTGAGCGGCACTCAGCCATTCACTGAAAGCTTTGTATTCTATCAATGAAGAGTCGGAAATGGTGACATCATCAGCCTGCCTTTCTAACTCAGCCAATCAGAAGTTGAACAAACGTGAAGACTTTTGCAGACAGAGGCAATTCATTTTTCAACGTTAGCAAGCATGTTGCTGAAGCTTCCTCTTTAATATAGAGACCTATAGCATCTGTATATTGGCATCTGGTCCGATTAATAAACGGGAGTACGAGAATTTTTGAGTCCTAGATGGCTGTATTAAGGCTATAATCTGTACGAGGAAAAGTGACAGATGGCAAAAATTCTGTTTTAGTCCGCTTGCCTAAAATAGCGTTAGAATCAGATGCTGGGACTGATGTTAAAAACTGGGTCCTGCTCTGGTGCAAGGGACCCAAATACTTACCTGCTATTTTGAATTGGCTCACTTTTGACTGGTATCTGCCATAGCTACAAGTGAGGGTATTCCCCTGTGGGGTACTCAAAGTAGATTGTGGGAGGATAGGGTAAGCGTGTCCGGAAGAAGTGCATGGCAAGCCAGATTTAGACCAACTAATTCATGTGCTGAAATGGCCAGAAGAAAACCTTATAACGGCTCTAGGAAAGCGGCGTTAAAATGTGCTACCAGTGGTGTGATGCATCACCTGGCCAGTCACCTGAAACTGAGTGGTTTAATTTTCACCTTCAGACACTATCAAAAAACTGGGGAGTCACTGAGTGGAGTAGTTGGGAGGTGATCCAGAGGGAGCATGTACTCAAAAGCTTGCCGGTGTCCAGTCACCCATAGGTATGCAACTAAAACCCAAGGTGTATGAATGTTGCCTGTGTCCTGTAATGTATAATGAAGCCATATCTTGGTATGCTGTAGTATTTACTGACCAAATGTTGCAGCCTGCCCCATTGATAACTGTATTCTCACATCAAAAAAAAAAGAAAGAAAAAAGTACACTTTGCTGAAAACAAAATTTTACTAAAAACGAGCTGGTAACATTCCTCTCCCCAAGCTCGTACCCTCCTCCCTGACTTTTCCATCAAGATCAATTATACAACTATCAGTCTTCTCTCCTTACGCCAGGGTAATAGGTGTAAGCTTAGACTCTGACCTGTGCTTTCAGCCCCAAATCCAATAGCTGGATTTAAGGCTTAAGCCCCATCACTGGATTTGGCACTGAAGCTTGAAGACTTCACCTCCGTAACATCTCTAAAATCTGCCCCTTTTAACTAATGAAACTATCAAGCTACTCATTCTCTCAGTTGTCATCTCTTGCCTAGACTATTGCAACTCCCTTCTCATGCCTACCTCTCCATAGGCTATCCCCTGTTCAGTCTACCATGAATGCTCCTGCCAGACTCTTACCTTACCAACCATTCAGTTTCTGCCAATCCCCCAACTGGCTTCCAATTGCCCAGCGAATTAAATCAAATATACTAACATACAAAGCCATTCACAACTCTTCCCCGAGCTACATCAGCAAGCTTTACCCAAACCATCCTCTCTGCTCTCTTCTCCTTCCATGCTTATCTCCAGGACTTCACCTCTCCCATCCTTTGGAACGATCTACCTCAATCTGTCCAGCTATTTCCCACTCTGACCACCTTTAGGTGGTCCCTAAAAACTCATCTCTTCAGGGAAGCCTATCCCACCTACAACTAACTGAAGTTTTAACTTTCATCAGCACATTACCCACAGTTATTACCTTTTGTACCACCCTATTAGATTGTAAGCTTTTATAAGCAGGGCCCTCTTAATACCCTCTTGTATTTTATTATATTGTAACTGTACTGCCTCCCTAACTGTTGTCACTATATCAATTCTGAATAATATTAATCCATGTTTGGGGCGGGGGTGGTATCTACATTTCTAAATAAAAGATGCACTCAAAGGGGTCAGCCCATCTCAAAATGCTAACTCTCCACCAAGTTTATGGTGGAGATTTAAAGGGACACTAAAGCCTGGCTGAAAACGAATCCATTCAGTATGTATCGCATTCTATTACTCCAAGCCTCCTCCAAATGTATTTTTGCTGCCGTGATCAGACTTTGTTAGAGGGTATTAGAGGGTAGCTATGTGGACCCATGTAGAATGTAGCCACCCTGTAGACTATAAAGTATGGGATTTGTAGTGTCCATAGAGTAGTGCACATGACCTCAACATGGACTGCTTGTTTCAAACAAATATACAGTGCTCAGCATAAATGAGTACACCCCAACAGATTTGATAGAAAAAAAAAAAAAAATGTACTTTCCTTTCAGAACCAACATTTTCTATGGGACACTATACTACAAAATACTCCCACAAATACAGGCCATTGATTGCAACCAAGATTAGTTAATTTGCACACAGGAAAAAGCATTTTTCCTAACAAATTAATTCAAGACCATAGTGCAAAAATGAACACACACCAATGAAAGTCTCAGGAGCAAAGCTAAATTTTAGATAACAAAATTTTAATTACCAAGAATTCAACTAAAAGCGAGTCTAATTATTTATTAAAGATGTGTCCAGATGTGTTGATTATAAAAAGGCATTACTTAACAACCCCTTCTGATTTCCTGCTGTCAGCAATGATACCACATGGAAGAAAAATGTCACAAGGTCTACAAGAAGATCAAAGCTTTACTTATCAATCAGAATACTGTAGCAAAAATGATACAAAAATGGTACTGCAACCATCTCACAGAGACATCCAGGCCATCCATGGAAGTTAACATCTCGACAAGAGCGTCTACTGATGAGAAGGGTTAAATAAAATCACTATTCAAGTTCACTGCAGTTAGCTAAAGAAGTAAAACGCCAAACTGGGGTGATTGTTTCCCGTGACACAATACGGCGTACACTCCAGAGGAATGGCATGCATGGTTGTCATCCACGAATGAAGCCTCTAAAGCCCGCCTAGACATTGCCAGGGTCCATGCTGAAAAAGAAGCCTACTGGGACTGTACTTTGGTGGAGTAATTAGACCAAGATAAAATGTTTTTGGAACGGATGGCTTTAAAAAAAAAAAAAAAAAAAAAAAAAAAAAAGCATTGTATGTCGTTGCAAAGGTGAGGAATAGAAAGAAAAATGCATGGTGCCTACAGTGAAACATGGTGGAGGCAGTGCCCTTCTGTGGGGCTGCATGAGTGCTGCTGGTGTCGGGGAGCTGCATTTAATTTGATGGTATGATGAATTCACAGCTGTACTGCTCTATATTAAAAAAGAAGGTGCTACCATCATTCTGTGCCTTTTGTTGTCGGGCACTTTTCCAACATGACAATGATCCAAAAAAACACACATCTAATGCATTTCTGAAGAAAAACAGGGTGAAAGTGATCCAGTGGCCAAGTATGTCTCCTGATCCTGAACACCTATGGGGAATTCTAAAGAGACAAGTTGAGCATCACTCTCCATCCAGCATCCAGGCTCCAAAAGAAGTCGTTAACCACCAAAGCACTTTTTACAATTTGGCACTGCGTCGCTTTAACTGGTAATTGCGTGGTCATGCAATGCTGTACCCAAAATAAAATTTACATATTTTTTTCCCACAAATAGAGCTTTCTTTTGGTGCTATTTGGTCACCTCTGGTTTTTATTTTTTGCGCTATAAAAAAAAAAAAAAGCGACAATTTTGAAAAAAAACAACATTTTTAACTTTTTGCTATAATTAATATCACCAAAATGTTTTTGAAAAAAATTAAATAAAAATCGCAATAAGCATATATTGATTGGTTTGCGCAAAAGTTATAGCGTCTACAAACTATGGGAGAGATATGGCATTTCTATTTTATTTTTTACTAGTAATAGCGTTGATCTGCGATTTTTGCGGTAATGCGATGGACAGATCGGACACTTGACACATTTTTGGGACCATTGACATTTTTTACAGCGATCAGTGCTATAAAAATGCACTGATTACTGTGTAAATATCACTGGTAGAAAAGGGGTTAACACTAGGGGGCAATCAAGGGGTTAAATGTGTGTTCCCTCAGTATATTCTAACTGTATAGGGATAGGACTGAGTAGGAGAGGAGACATATCGCTGTTCCTACTTAGTAGGAACAAACGACACGTCTACTCTCCTCTGACAGCACAAAAACACCCGTGCTGGCGCTCGTTTATGCGTTCGCGTGTGGCTGGAGGCGACCGCCAGCCACGTGCATCAGGTCCCCGCCGCGCAGGTCCCTCCAGCGGCTCATAAATAAGCTGGGTATGAACGGGTATGGGGTTTTCGCACAGGGGTGCCATTCTGCCCCTTCTTAAATAGATGTGAGCCAGTTGGGAACTGGGCAAAGAATAGAAAGAGACAGATGTTGCAATATGGTCGCCAACTTGATCATTCTATGCCTAGAAGACTTGGTGCAGTCCTTACAAATCATGAAGTTCATACAAAAATACTAGATGTAGTCATTTTTGTTGTGGGGTGTATTCATTCTTGCATCAACTAATTTGAGTAAATCTGAAGATTTTGTAATCCAAGTTATATTATTAACCTTACTTTCATGTAATGAGCTATTCAAATGTTCTATAAAACTCAGTTTTGTCAAACATTTGGGAAATTGTTCTTGTGTTCATTGAGATATTGATTAAAATTTTACTTTTCAAAAGGGGTGTACTCATTTATGCAGAGTATTGTAGAAGTGAGAGGGAAAGGGGGTTGGGAGCTCACAGAGGGTGTTAATAGGAGGAAGAAAAATAGTAAGGCCGCATTCACACTGCCGCGCTGCGGTTTGACTGCAGTGCAGGTGCAGTACACTGTACCCATGGGTTTCAAGCGGTTTACCCATGGTTTCCCCAAGACTTTCTATTACATCCTGTTTTCGGTTTGTTTTCTGAAAGCGCATTAAAAGCAGGCTACATCTTTGGAGCACTATCATTAAAACGTGCCAAAGATGCAGGACATAACAGAAGGTCTATGGGAAACCGTGGCTAACCTTGTATCCGTGCTGCGACCAAACGTAGCACAAAAGCAGCATAAGAACAGGATTCAATACAAGCAATTTTGATCTGAATCAGTGTTTAACAAGCTGAAATTGAACCACTGGCTTCAGAGACAATGCCAACCAAAAGAATTTATCATAGCTGCTCTGGATCAGATTCCCGATAGTGACAACAGTGGACCAAGCTTGAGCAATAAGCGTCGGCATGGCTGCTTGTAGTCTCCACCCTGGGTGAATATAACAGGGTGGCAAACCTTGAGTACAACTGGAAGACGTGCATGAACGAGCATCACTGGGCATTATCCAAATGAAAGTTGCAGATTTAAGTTTGAACATCTCTGCATCAACTTTAACACGCTACGCTGCAGCTAATATGAATTTTTAGTGATTGTTTTTAGAGCTACTTTAATGGAAAATGCACAAATGACTAACACATAAAATTCAGTTTTACATTTCTTGATGGATATTTAAACCAATCAGTCCATCCCATTCTGAACAAATGTGGAGTATTGCTACAGAGATTACAAATCAATTGGCCTCATTGATTCACAAATAGCGATGCTTTATTATGCTACCCAGTGATTTCACCAAATTACTCAGGAAGGGAAAAAATTATTAGAATGCAATCTTGTAGATCAGAATGATTCTCTCGAGATTGTCCCTCTGCCACTGCAGCCGAAACCTAAAAGGGAATATGTGCTTGGTTGCAGATGCTGATTAAATGGCTGTCTTGTAGTTGTCTGGGCAGAGGGGTGAGTGAATTTTATAATGGGCATGCAGGGGGAAGGAGGGAGAAGCAGTTACCTGTAATGATAGCGGGATCCATCCAGCTGGCCGGGCAGTCCCAGTTCAGGCTGTTTGTTGTGGCAGTGTTGGACGTTGGTGCACTGTGGGTAGCGTTGGAAGGGGAAGAAGCATTGGGGAGCCCACCAAAGTTGATGTTTATGTTGGGCAGGAGGGCCCTAAGACCATCCTGCCATTCCTTCATATTTATACTTTCTATTGAATTGCTGTGGTCTGGTAGATTTATCCAAAACGAAAAAAAAAAAAAAAAAAAAGATAAAGTTTCCATTAATATTTTTTGCTTAATAATGAGGTTTAAATTTAATCCGTTTTAAACTTATTAACCGACTGCAATAGGGTTTTAGGATTTAAAGTATGTTCTAAAAATAGTCAAAACGCAAAAAAAAAAAAAAAGAAAAAACCCCAAAAACAGTGCTATAACTGAAAAGTTCACACACGCTAGGAGACATCCTGGAGTGAAAATGAGAACGACCATAAATCCCTTAAAAAACCTATATGAAGTATTGCAGTTGTGGCAGTGAGGACATGCATATGGTTTAATTATTATATAGCACGCATAGTCAACAATATCTTCCCATGTTTACCAGTGGAAAATATGGCTTGTTATATAAATGTAGGGACTAAAGTTGGCCATACACCATAGGCTAAAAAAATCAAAAGAAAGTAAAAAATAAATAAAAAATAATAAAAAAAATAATTTCTCTATCCATGATATATAGCGCCAATGGACAAATCGCCCTGCTGGGCTATTGTATTCCAATATCCGATTGCTGTCAAAATATCCAAAGAGCAGCTTCATCTGACTGGACGATCATCTTTGTATGATCTCCTTAGGTTTAATATTATTTTTGCTCATGAAACCAGATATCTTAATAACGGATTTCCAATACCCATACCTGTCAATATCTTTGAACTCAGTGTAAATCTTTTTTCTCCAGTAGTTCATTGGAAGACATTGGAAGACACAGCTTTAATGCGGGCATATGCTGTCGCCTACAGGAGGTTTGGACACTATGCAAATTAATCTCCCCCACCAGAAACTTTACCTCTACACCTGCTTAAGAAGCTCAGAAGTAGCAAGCAGAGAAAAACAGGTTCATGTTAAAAAAATAAAAATAAATCCAGGAACGAGATGAGCTGTGTCCCCCAATGAACCACTGGAGAAAGGGATTCTGCCAGAGTCCAATCATTCTTTAAAGAGCAGTAAAATCTGAAGGTTTAAAGCTGAACGTGGTTAAGTCTCATTGCTAAATCACTTCTATCCCCTCTGTTTTAGAAAGATAATAAATACAGTGCGACAGTTTAAAAAAATATATATACAATTCTAAATACATTCTTGCACAACTCTGAGGTCACCTGACCTCCTTCTGATCTCCTTCCCCAATCTATTGAGCAGCGGGAGGGGCTGGGATTCCTCTCTGACGTATGTCGAACAGAGGGATGTCACGTGACCACACAGTGGCGTTGTGGAAAAAGGTATTTAGAATTACAATAAAAAAAAATAAAAACCGACACACTGTACTTCTCTTCCTATAACAGAGGTGATAGAAGTGATTTACATACATTACAACCACAGCAAAATAACAGCAGGAGGGGAGGGGCGAGGAGGAGATTGGCTCCCACAACACAGACTTCTGAACTGACAGGCAGGGATGGGGGGTAGAAGGGATGATGGAGGGACATAAATGAACCACGGTATCATGGATCAGCAGCATGATTACCATGGTCAGTACACATGGGGGGGACACGGGAACATGCAGGACCATCCAGATATTTTACAACATAGAATGGGACAAATTAAATTTTAGAAGCACTATGCTAAAGATCCTACTTAAAAGAAACAGGAGCAATGATCTTTCTTGCCAGGTTACACTGGAGCAAAGGATGCTGAAGGACAGCTGTGGCAGGTGGCAATCAATGTAGTCACCACTGCTAAAGTGATCACCATATCTTCCAGGTACTGTGGTAACCATTGGGGGCGGGGTTGGGGTAGTGTCACTTGCTTAGCACTGCTAACATTCACAAAATGAGACGATATATATTTTTTAATATACACACACATACACACACTATATATATATATATATATATATATATATATATATATATATATATATATATATATATATATATATATATATATATATTAGAGCTGCAACTGACAATTATTTTGTCTGTCGACTAATCTATTGATTATTTTTACGATTAGTTATCAACTAACGAATATTTTTATTTTATTTATTTAATCTAGTGTTCTTTTTTTTGATAAGACCAAATAATCTTTTGGATAACTAAAAAAATAAGTACATAAAAAAATAGGTAAGTTAAAAGAATATAACTACACACATTATATATATATATATATATATATATATATATATATATATATATATATATATATATATATACACACACACACACACACACACACACACACACACACACACACACATATACACACAATTTAAAAGAATATATATAATTTATATATTTATATCTGCCTGGAGTTTGCATGTTCTCCCTGTGCCTGTGTGGGTTTCCTCCGGGTACTCCGGTTTCCTCCCACAATCCAAAGACATGCAGGTAGGTTAATTGGCTTCTGTCCAAAAAAATGGCCCTAGTATATGAATGGGGACCTTGGATTGTGGGCTCCTTGAGGATAGAGACTGATGTGAGTGTGCAATGTACAGGGATGGGGACAATTGTAGACACTCACTCAGGTTGAACTGGATGGACTGATGTCTTTATTCAACCTTACTAACTATGAAACTATGTAGTTATATTCTTTTATCTTACCTTTTTTTATGTTGTTTTTATTTTCTGTTCAGAAGTTTATAATTTATTTTTTACAATGCTTTCTTTTTTTTTTTTTTTTTAAGGGGGGGGGGGGGGGGGTGTGGGGACAGTGTCCGTGTGTTTTTTTTTTTTTTTATTATTATTATTATTTTTTTTTAATCAGCCCTGTTGGGGCTATGGTGAGATATCCGGGGTCTCAACAGACCTCTGACATCTCCCATTTGAGACTGGGAAAGGGACTAGGGACACAGATTCCCCACTCCCTTTCTCTGTAGCCTCCGCTGCACCGATATTGAATGGAGAAAAGACAGCCGCTTCTCTTCATTCATTAACGTGAATGGATAGAGTCAGTCACTGACTCTGTCCATTCAGAAAACGAAGAAGCCGGGTTTACCAGCTCCTACCTCCGCTCTCCATCCTGAGATACCGAGGGGGAGAAGAGAGAGGGGGACAGCAGCATGGAGGGGGAGAAGAGAGAGGGGGACAGCAGCATGGAGGGGGAGAGATGCAGGGAGGAGAGAGGGGGAGAGATGCAGGGAGGAGAGAGGGGGAGAGATGCACGGAGGAGAGAGGGGGAGAGATGCACGGAGGAGAGAGGGGGAGAGATGCACGGAGGAGAGAGGGGGAGAGATGCACGGAGGAGAGAGGGGGAGAGATGCACGGAGGAGAGAGGGGCACAGATGCACGGAGGAGAGAGGGGCACAGATGCACGGAGGAGAGAGGGGCACAGATGCACGGAGGAGAGAGGGGCACAGATGCACGGAGGAGAGAGGGGCACAGATGCACGGAGGAGAGAGG